>VXBA01002091.1:552113-599277 GCA_013399895.1 Serilophus lunatus | reverse complement strand
CGGCGCTCCCGACCGTGAGCACAAAAAGAAGGCAGGAGGATGGAGGAGTCCAGCCGGCCGGGAGCGAGCCCAGGCAGCACCGGGATGCGCGGAGAGGGGCCAGCGAACCCCGCCGCGCTCCCCGCACGCCCGGGGCTCCGTCCCTTCGGTACCGGTGGCTCCGCCGGTGACGTTCGCTGGAGATGATGCCGCGGCAGCGGCACCTCTCGCCCAGTCCCTCCGCCCCGGTTTTCGAGGGGACGAGGGAAGTACAAGTGCCAGCGGCAGGAGCCCCTCCGGCGGTGCCCGGGGCCGGTACCCGGGGCCCCATTGTGCGGGCGGCGACGGCGGCAGCGCCTCCGGTGAGCGGCTCGGGAAGTGCAGGCAGAGAGAGAAAAACAAGTTTGATTGGCAGTGATGGAGCCACGGCGCCTCCCGCATCCCGCACAAAGGGGACGGGGACAGGGACGGCACCGCCGCACCGGGACTAGGACCAGGACCGGGACCGGCATCAGGACCGGCACCGGGACCGGCGTCGGCACCGGGACCGGGACCAAGCCGCTGGCCGCGGCATCATGAGAGCGCAGCCTCACTGGCCCCGCGCACCGCCAGCGGGCAGCGGGAATGCCCTGGCCTGNTGGCAGCGGCTTCCTCGGGGGTGCTCCACGCTCTGGGGACACACGATCATGGTGAGCCCGTGCCGTGCCGAGCCGAGCCGAGCCGAGCCGAGCCGAGCCGAGCCGAGCCGAGCCGAGAGTAATGCCAATGCCGGTGCCGGTGCCGGTGCCGGCGCCGGTGCAGCGCAGAGCCGGCACCGCGGCAGGCACGGGGGGCGGGCCCGCCTGCGCCAATCGCCGCCGCCAGGGGGCGGCCGCCGCCAAACCACGTGGGCAGGGCTGGAAAGTTACCGGTGTCAGCGCCGAGGCCCCGCCCCCGACCGGGATGGGCGGGGCCGAGCGCTGCCCCCGCCGCTGGGGGCGCAGCCCGGAATCCCACATCCGAAACTTCTAATCCAACATCCTGCATCCCACATCCTACATCCCGCATCCAACATCCCATATCCAACATCCCATAACCATCTGGGTCTTCACGACTCCCTGACAGGAGGATGGAGCCAGGTCGGGTTTGGGTTCTGATCCCAGGGAACAAGGAATAGGGTGAGATGACACAGTCTTAAACTGCACCAGATTGGACTTTAGGAAGAAATTATTCACAGAAAGGGTTTTTAGACACTGGAATGGGCTGCCCAGGGGGGTGGTGAAGTCACCAGCCCTGCAGGTGTTTAAGGAAACATTGGATGTACTTGGTGCCATGATCTGGTTAAAATGGTGGTGTTTTGTCATAGGTTGGATTCGATGATCTCAGAGGTCTTTTCCAACCTGATGGACCCTGTGTTGGCTAGAAAGCTCTGGTTATCTGCAGGGACAGCAGGAGGCCCTGGCAGCAGATGCAGAGTCCAGAGCCAAGCCCACTGTCCCGTGAGGCCACGGCACATCTCCCAGTGTGCAGGGAGACTGTGGGACAGCCAGGAGGGGACTCATCCCCATGCTTGATGTTAAATCGATGAACACACTGCCACTGGCAGCCTGGGACAGTATGACAGTGGGACTGGGACAGTGGGACTGGCCCTGGCCTTGCAACCAGAGCAAGGTCAGAGGTGTTCAGGAGCTGGGCTCCACTGGTGTTTCTCCCAGACCCTGTGGGACAAGCCCAGCCAAGTCCCTGGTGGGCAGAGCTTTATTGCCATGGGAAGCCAGGGCTGCAGGGGAAGGAGTAGTGAGGGTTTGAGAGAGCTGCCAGGCCTGCCAGTCCCCCAGTGGCTTGCTGTCTGAGCTGGCACAGGCAGGACACAGCAACAACCACAAAACCACAGATGAAAGGCAAACAGGAAATTTATTTTCACTACCTTGCCAACTGTAGGAGCCCCCAAGCAGCACCCAGGCAGAGACAAGCAGGGACGCAGGTATTGTGCAGCTTGGCCCGTGCTAGAGGATCACTAAACCTGCTGTTTTGGCTTGTTTATCAAGGATTTGTGCACTCTTGACTTACCAGTGTGATTTGATCTTTCCCACAGCAGGGCAGGAATCTCAAGCATGTTAAATAAGGTGCCACTAAGTCTATCACAGACAGCCCTGTGTTATCTAAACACAGAAGTTCTACTTGCCAAACATACAAGGCTAAACAACTACAAGTATGGTATATATGCTTTTCTACACCCAGCTGCAAGTCACTTCAGCATGTTTACAATCCTCCTCACCTATCATCCATTATTTTTCCACACTTAACTGACCTCCCTGGCACTCCTTATCTCCCATGTCCCAAACAGTTGGCGAGTAGCCCCTGCCTGTTCAGCTGCAGCTGCCCACTCACCAAGACACATCCCTGGGTGCACCTGTGGGCACCTTGGAGCAGTGCACCAGTGCAGGGCACCCAGCAGTGCAGTGCAGCCACTGTGTCAAGGGGGGCTGAGTGTGGCCATGGCAGGAAGCAAGACTGGGGGTCTCAGGCATTTGGCAGAGGCAGCAGCAGGGAGCGGGGCCTATGGAGCAGAAGGTTTGGGGCAGCACAGCTGTGGAGCATGGGGGGTGCAGGGGTGCAGGAGTGTGTCACAGTCTCCCATAGCTGTTCTTGTAGGGGCTGTGCTCACTGGGCACGGCTGGGCCCCCAGGTGTCACAGACAATGGTGGATGGTTGCTGCTCTCCCAGAGGGGCTCAGAGCTGTCCTTGGGTGGCAGCTCGCTCACATAGCAGATTTTCTCGCTGTAGTTGGGCTTGAAGCTCTCCACGACATCTTTGGGGACTCCTGCCCATTCCTTCAGGGAGCAGAGCAGGGTAAGAGGAGCCACCCCTCAGCCCAACCCCAGCCCTGTGGTGCAGGGGTGAGACCAGGGCAGGGCTGCCTGCATCCACCTTACCTGGAAGTTGCCATTGTGGGTGATGAAGAGCTCATCGAAATTCTTGCTGGGGTTGGGAATTCGGGGCATTAGGATGACCCAGACCCTGTGTGGGAGAGGTTTGTCAGAGAGGAAGAGCAAGCAGTGCTGCTGCCCCACACCAGCCCCCCACACTCACCTTTCCATGCGCACCAGCAGGATGACAAGGACCATCAAGATCAGGCAGGAGGCAATGGGGATCAAGACTGTGTGGATCCAGAACCAGTGCAGTGTGCCTGGAAAAGACCAGGATGACACTGACCCCTGACAGCACACCACCACAGCAGTGGGTGGGCCAGAATGTGGCCTTTGTGGGTGGCCATGGCATTGTTCATGGCAGGGCTCAGCCAAGAGCAGAGAATGGGGAAGGGGCCTGTCTCCAAGCTCTCACCACAATCAGCTGGTGATCCTGTCCTGGCCCAGCTGTGCCAGGGCACCCCTCCAGTGCTAAGAAGCCCCCGGCAAAAGTCAGCAGGTCCCACCGATGGTGTGTGTTTGGCACACATACGAAGGACACAGGGGCTGATGCTGCTGCCTGCTCTCCAGGTGCCCGGATGGGTCTTGCCCCTAAGCTGCTGCCTCAGGCCAGTTCTCTACTTGCTTGGCCATCCCTCACCTGCTGAGCCCTGCCATGCTCCAGTTCATCCCATCCCACTGCAGGTCCCAGGACCTACCCTTGCTGGTGGAGTTGGTGCCCCAGAATGCAGGAACACTCCACTCACTCCAGAGCTGGGTGGTGCCACAGTATTTGTTGATCTTGCTGCGCACATAGAAGGTGTAGTACTTCTCATAGTCCACACTGGGTAAGGAGAAGACATCTCCATTCACCGGGAGCTCCTGCAGAAACATAACCCATGTGCTGCAGCCCAGCACGGCCTTGGAGGCTGGTGCACAGCTCATCCTTAGGCAAGCCTATCCTAGGCTCCTCCTAGGCACAAGGGTGCCATGCCCAGGGGCTCTCACCGTCCAGCTGGTGTCTTTGTTGCTCTTGTACTTGACAGCATGCTCCAGGCACTTGGGTTTGGGGTACGAGGTGGCCCAGGTCAGCTGCAGCTGATTGTTGCTCATGTTGTGGATGGTCAGGTTGACGGGTGCCTCTGGTTTCACTGCAAGACACAGGTGGTGAGTCAGTGCTGGCCCTGCTGCCAGTTGGGACCTGAGAGGTCAGCCCTGGGCACCCACAGCCCTGCAGAGAAGAGGAGATGCCCCCCCCACTGTACCCAGGTCCTGCAGCAACATGGGCTTGCTGGGGATTTCCAGAGTCCTGCCACCGATGCTGGCATTGACAAGGATGTGGAAAGCCTGGAACTGGACGATCTCATCATGGTTGAAGTGGCAGCCGACCCTGATGCCCTGGTTCTGCAGGTAGTGCTTGCACTCCACTTTATTGGAAGCGTCCTTGTACCTGTGCCACAGTGGGTTACAGAGGCTCCCCAAGGCTTCACATGCCCCAGCCCTCCTGGGGACCCCCCTCCCCAGCACATCCCATCCTGCTTGCCCTGGACACAGAGCCTGCCCCACCCTGGGCTCCTGAAGGAGGAGCAGCCCAATGCTGGGTCCAGCAGTGCTGGCAGTAGCCCCTCCATGCAGGGACCTACCACTGGACACCCCTCTGCAGGACTGGCCGGGGGGCAGGGGCACCTACCAGTAGTAGAGGGAGTAGTTGACTGTGAGAGTTTCTCTGCTGCCCCACGTGCAGGTCATGTACTCCTCGTTGAAGAGGACACACTTCACCTCTGCAAATGACAGACACTTGGGCATCACAGTGGTGGGTGGCTTTGCCAGGGTCCAGGAAAGCACCAGGGAGACATGGCACAGGCCAGGGTCGCTGCATATCCCTAAGAGCCAAACAAGCCCATCTCTTCCTGGCATAGCTGTGCCGATGACACCTGGGCTGCTGGCAGCCCCACACTTTCATCCAAAGGACTGCTGTCTCTCCCCTATCCATGCTGTTGGCTTTTCATGCTGTGGTTGTAGTGTTTTACCACGATTCCTCCACTTACTCCCCTTAGTCACCCCACAGCTGCTGTTTGCAGCTCCTTGTTCTGTGGGTCAGGAGTGAAATCCTTCTCTGCCAACCCATTTCGTTTGTCCCATGAGAAAATCAGGGTTTTTTTTAAGGATTTGTGCCTGATGACTCCATCCTGGCTAAATTCATCTCACTGTTAACTTCTGGGTGCTTGTAGATGCTCACATGCCCCTGTGTCTGGGTGATGACGGTTGTGCTGGGCTGCTTCCCACCACAGCCCCACCACTATGGGTTGAGCTCCTAATTTTCCATCTCTGCAGGAAACTCGTGCTGACTCCTCTGCCCCCTCCTTCTGCTGCACAGTGTCAGCCCTGGTTCCACCTATGTAGCCACATCCTGGGCTGGCTGGAGGCTGCAGTGCCACAGCAGCAGTGCTGGTCCCATCAGTTGTGACACCACAATTTGCTTCGTGCTCACAGGCACAGCCCAGTGTGGGATGAGCGGCTCTGATGGGCTGAGATGCCTCACAGAGCCCCCACAAGTGCCAAACCAGCTGCTGGCAGCTCAGAGCTGTCCTGCAGACTCACAGGAAATGAGGTTTTCCCCCCTAAAAATCAGGCAATGGGACATCTGGTCCCATTCAATGTCCAGACTCATCAGTCAGAACTGCAGGGGCAGGAGAAAGCCAGAGCCAGGCTTTCCTGTTTTGTAATGTAACATGATGGAGCAAACAGGCTCCACACTGGCTGTTTCCACACATGAAGATGGAGGACATCTTTCCAGCAGCCCAGGAGATCCAGGGATACAGAGGGGCTGCATTTCCACAGAAAGCTGTTGTTTTACTGGCAGCCAGCCAGGAAGTGGATTTTTTTCTCAGAAAGCAATGGCTGGGATGAAGGTGCCAGGTGGAAAGAGAAGCTCCTGTCTCCTGTTCCTTCCTGTGCACAGCACTGCTGATGTGACCAGGATGGAAAGGGCAGCTGGGGCAGATCCACCTTTTCCCACCTTGGCCAGCACTCACAGACAGCACAGGCCAATAAGACCTGCCAGTAATGGGACCAGGAGCTCTGCAGGACTAGTAGCTATAGGGCTGGTCTGTCAGCAATGTTCCATCGCTGGGATGGGAGCAAGGACACCCAACAGGGTTTCTGGCAGCCCCTCTGCAAGGGGCCATGTAGGGGCAGGGGCTCCTGGGGTGCATCAGTGGGGCTGCAGGGTCTCTGGTGTGTGCCCCAGCAGCGCCCCAGCCCACACAGCCCCACATCCTGTCCTCCATCCGCCATCACCGGAGAGCCCCAGCTCCCAGCCCTACCCGCAATGGGGGGGCCCGTGGCCTCCCAGCTCCCCTGGGGCCCATGTACCCCCTTACCTGAGTGGCCATGGGCAGCAGCAGGGCTGGGCCATGGCCCACAGAGGAAGAGAAGGAAGGCAGGCACAAGGAAGGTGGCAGGAGCTGCCATGGCGGGGTTGGCCACGGGGCGCATGCGAACAGCCCGCGCAGGGCTGCCGGCTTCCGCAGCTGCTTCCTCCCCACGGCACCGCCTGCGCTGGGGGAGGCCCTCGGTGGGTGGTTTATATGGGTGGGTTGGTGTTGGGTTATAGGTTGGACTTGATGATCTCAAGGTCTCTTCCAGCCTTGTTAATTCTGTGGCCCCACTGCACAAGCTGCCTCGTGGGCCACTTATGGGAACCACGGCTCACCCCAGAGGGGCCCCACATCTCATCCTTCTGGAACCCCACGGCTCACCCCTGTGGACTCCACGGCTCATCCTTGTGGGACCCCACAGCTCATCCCCCTGGGACCCCATGGCTCATCCCTGTGGGACCCCACAGCTCATCCCTCTGGAACCCCACGGCTCACCCCTGTGGGACTGCATGGCTCACCCCAGAGGGGCCCCACGGCTCATCCCTGTGGACCCCCCACAGCTCATCCTTCTGGAACTCCACGGCTCACCCCTGTGGACTGCACGGCTCATCCTTGTGGGACCCCATGGCTCGTCTCAGTAGACCCCCATGGCTCAGCCCCCTCTGGGATCCCACAACTCAGGTACCTCAGTGGGGCCCCACGGCAGATCCCACTGGTACCTTGCCATCCTTCCCGCCCCATGTCTCACCCCTCTGGGACCCCCCGAGTTCATCCTGCCATGTTCCCGAGGCTCCCCTCGCTTTGCTGCAGCGATCGCGGCCGCCGCGCTGCCCCAGGAGCAGGGCCCGCAGCCCGGCCGGCTCTCTGAGCGCCGGGCAGCATTGGGAGGCACCGGGGCAGCCTCGGGGGGCGGCTGCGGGGGTGCAGTCCCAGCAGGGCTCTGTGTGCGTGTGTGTGTGTGACAGCACGGCGGGCGCGGAGGTGCCCGCGGGGCCGGGGGGGTGTCCCGGTGTCGGGCCCGTCGTGAGGGGGGACCGGGGGAAATGGTCACGTGACCCGGTCCCGACACGCCGCCGGGGGGCGCGCGAGGGCCGCCCCGTCCAACTTCGATGCTTTCCGGAGTCGCTCGGCAATCTCCGTCTTCCCACGTCCCCGGACTCGGCCGCGCTCGGGTCTCTCCGGCCGCGCTCGGCACCCTCCGTTCTCCCCGCGTAACTCTTCGGGCCTCTCCGTCTACGCTCGGTAATCTCCGTCGTCACGCCGCCCGACTTCGGGTATCTCCGGCAACACTCGTGTCTCTCCGGGAACGCTCGGGGGTTCTTCGACCGGCGCTCGGGCCCCTCCGCCGACACTCGGCAGCCCAGGCGCAGCGCGCAGCGCGCAGGCGCGGGCGGCCCCGGCGGCCCTTGTTGTGGCCCGGCCGCCCCCGCCCGGCCGGCCCGTCATGGCGGCCTTCGGCGTCCTCAGCTACGAGCACCGCCCGCTCAAGCGCCCGCGCCTCGGTCCGCCCGACGTGTACCCGCAAGACCCCAAGCAGAAGGAGGTGCGTGGGCCGGGCGTGTCGGGGGGACCCGGGTTGCGGGNCCAGGCCTCGCCTCGCTCAGCCCCCGCCGGGGGCTCCCGGGGCTGCGGCGTTTGTGGCGGAGGGGCCGCGCCGGGCCCTGCTGACCGTCCTTCCCCCGCAGGACGAGCTGACGGCGCTGAATGTCAAGCAGGGCTTCAACAACCAGCCGGCGGTGTCTGGGGACGAGCACGGCAGTGCCAAAAATGTCAATTTTAACCCGGCCAAGGTGAGAGCCGGCCCGGAGGGGGGTTGGCTGGGTGGGCTGCTGCGTCCTGGACGGCCTCGGGTCTCGTTCCTTTTCTGTGTCGAGGTCTTATCGTTTAGAATGGGTCATTTTAGGACCTGACCCTCTCTTTCTGTGCAGTCCAAGTTTTGTATTCTTTAAGAACTGTGTCCAACCTCTGCGAGAGTGGGTTCCTGTGTTGCTCTGTACATCTTATGGGCAGGTCTGTATCTGCAGTCTCTGTTCAACCAGCCCTTGGAATTTTTCACATTCTGCAATTATAGCAGGAGGCTGGGATACTGAGAGAGGGAAAGTTCTTATTGGTTTGGTTACATCGTGGTCATGGTAAAAGAGAAGTAAGATTTCCTGAAGCATTTGGCTGTTCAAACATGGGAGTTACATAATAGGCTTCAACTCCATTTTTCCAGTCTCTGAAATCAAGATGTTGACATCTGGCCTCCCCAGCAAAAGGACTGGTAATGACCTGGATTGGAAGGCTCTCAGTGAGCCTGGGGTATTTGTTTTTTCTTGGGTGACTTCTGTCCAAGAAGTCTTCTTTCTGGTTTGACAGCTGTTTATAAAGTGTTGTGTCCGTCTCATCTCGAGTCCCTGCCTGATCTGGAACCATTCCCCTCTGCAAGGACAACAGAGGGGATTTTTGGCAGGTGTTTTTTTCCTGTTTCAAAAGTTGATACTTCTGGTAGATAAATGGGATTTGAAGCACACACGGAAAATGGGTCTTTGAGCTGTGAAACGTAGTTAATGCTTTTTTTAAAATCTCTTCCAGATCAGCTCAAATTTTAGCAGTATTATTGCAGAAAAGCTGCGGTGCAACACCCTGCCTGACACAGGGAGAAGGAAACCCCAGGTGAATCAGAAGGATAACTTCTGGCTGGTGACAGCACGTTCTCAGAGTGCCATAAACAACTGGTTCACAGATCTGGCTGGAACTAAGCCCCTCACTCATCTTGCTAAGAAGGTAATGTGACAGGAGATGCAGGCTGGCAGGGCAGGGAGTTCAGTCTGTGCTCGTGTCTGAAGGTTTTTGCTGTTTGGAGAAGTCTCCTGTCTGTACATCTCGTGATTTCAGCTTGGAAGGGGATCCAGGGTTTGTAGAGTCCTGATTCCAGTGCTCCCCACTCAGGGAACTGGTCCCTTGTCTGTTGTTTGGAGATGTGTTCAGCTTTGTCTTTTGGCTTGTAGGACATGACTGATTTATTTTAAGGTTCAGATGTTTTTCAGAAGAGCTGCTGCTGTTGCCTTTGGTCTGTTGTTTAGATTAGGCTATCTCTGTTGTGGAGGGTTTCTCAGGTTTGTCAAAAGCCATGTGAGTGAGAATTACTGAAATTCATCAGCTAAGTGATTCCCCAAGCTTCTGTTGCAGTGACAGGTCTGTGGTTTTAAGCCGAGGACAGAATGTGTGCTGTCACTTGGTCTCAGCCAGGCTGCAGTATTTCTGTGCTCTGGAGTCTGGGGGTAGATGTTTCCCTTGTAGCTCTGAATTCTATGGAGCATGAAAGAGGAATCTCTGCCATTTTATCAGGCCTGATAGCAACTTCCTCTTGGGGAGGAATTATCCTATAAACAAGGGACTTGGAAATCTCACATGAGTTGTGGAAAAACTCAAGTCCCAGTTGCAGATCACATGGTTCAGAAGCTGGAGTTTTTCTGGTCCTTTGTCTTCTGTGTCACTGTTTGGGGGGGAGATAAAACAATCAGACTTTCCCACAATCTGTCTCTGTATAATCTGAGTCCTTGTGTCTCTCTTTGGGTGTTTGCTGTCAGTTTCCTGAGATCATTATGAAAGCCTGAGCCTTCCAAAGCCTTCTCCACTTTTCCTGCAATGGGCTCCATCAGTTTTCATGGACTTTGATGTGCCAGCAGAGACTGTCAGTAGCCAAATAGTCTATACCTTTGTGCCTTTGAGGCATCAGAATAGTTGGGAAGAATGCAAGAAGCACAGCAGGTAAATGATTGAATTGTCAGTGGTTCAGGGATTTGGAGACACCTACCAAATGGGCCTGTTCTTTGTGATTTGTTTCATTCCTCTGTGAAAACACATATTTGTGCTCTCCAGAGTATGGTGTGGAAATGAGCCCCTCAGCTGTACTTGTTCCTGTGATGTGTTATTGCTTCCTGGTTTATAGGTCTGCACTCTGATGATTTAAGTGGTATCCTACTATGTTGGATCTTGAATTTTGAATCTTGGGTTAATGAACTTCTTCCTACTATGGAACTCAGTTCCCTGTTTCTTACAGTCTTCTGTTGGGTGTTCATGATATTACAAGATTTTTGCAGCCACCCTGTTTTGTTTACAAGATGATGAGTCCTGTCTTCAGTCTGTGTAGCAAATACTCTGTTTCTGACTCAGTCCTTAGTCTATATGTTGTGTGGTTGTTCACATGCTTTCTGGAGGGTGCCTCCAAGAGGTTTGCAGGAGTCAGGGCGTGGATTTACAGTGATGTAATTATGTTTTCTGTCGTCTTTCAGTTTATTTAGTTTCTGTTTATACTGAAATGCAGCTCTGAAACTGTTGCTTTCTGAACAGAGGTGAGTTCTTGCAGTAGGTTTTTTCAGCTAGAGTGACACAGTTCCTTTTTGCTTTTTTTGTAGCTTGCACCAGTTGTAGCTGCTTTGGAACAGTTCTCATCCAATTCCTTGGTTCACTTCTCCTTCTCAATTGTCTTACAGGTGCCCATCTTTAGCAAGAAGGAAGAAGTCTTTGGTTATTTGGCAAAATACACTGTTCCAGTAATGAGAGCAGCGTGGCTTATCAAAATGACTTGTGCCTATTATGCTGCCATCACAGAAACCAAGGTGAAAAAGCGTCATGTCATTGATCCCTTCATTGGTAAGCACTTTGTGTGGAGCACTGCTTCTGCCCAGGTGTTTCCTTCTCAGCCTGCTCTTGATTAGTAAGAGGTAGCCTGGAAATCCATATAAATTTGCTTCCTGCTGATAAGTCCGTGTGTTCTGATGTGCATAACTGAAACAAGGCCCACTTGTGAGAGTACACTGTTAAAAAATAAGTCTCAGCTGCCACAAAGGCTCCCTGAGAAGCCTGTCTCTTCTTTCTGCCTGTTAAGTTCTGCTGAGCTCCTTGGCTGTATAACCTGTTCTTTTCTTACCTTACAAAGACTGTAAATAGTACAATGTAGGGATGAAAGATCAGCTGCTTCCCAAATGAGTAGGTACATTTCCCAGAGAATTTTGGTATGTTATTCTCTGTCTGTGTTTCCAATTTCATTAAGTATTACTGTACCAAACATCCTTTGCTTCCTGGCCTGCTCTTTTGCTGTGATCTAGGAGAGCTCCCCTGGCTGTGTTCTGGTTTGTATGTCTGGGAATACAAGACCTGACCACAGGCCTTTGAAAAGCAGTATTAGCAGCCAAAGTCCATGATTAATTCCCCCCCCCCCCCTTCATATTAATCTTTGGTATAAAAGTTACACAGGCTTCTTAGCTCTGTGACAGAGATTGATTGTTTTGTTATACATATTTATTTAATTTGTTTTCCTATTCCTTTGGGTGTGTGTCCCTGCTGCTGACCTTCTAAGTGTTGTTTCACATTCTTTATATTTTGCCTTGGTTTTCCATCTTCACTGTCCCAGAGGAGTGTAATCATGCTTTCACTTTCTTGATAGACTTTATCTCTTGAGTTTTAGTAAAACAGTTCTTTGTTTGATGGTGGTTGTGGCTTTATATTGGTAGCTGAAAGAGACTTAAGAGCAAATTCAGGGTTGAAGTGTCTCCAGTGTTTCTGCTGTCAGATTATTGAGGATGCTAAACCAGACTGGCTTAACACTGCTGTCCACTGGAAAGCCTTTTCTCTCTGCCTGCTGATTCTCAACAACTGCAGCTGAGGAATCATTTTTCCCAACTTTTCCAGTACAAAGTAACCCTGCCCCCCCCCACTCCCAGACTCAGAAGTTTTCTTCCTTGTTCTCTATTTCTGTGGAGATCTCTTCCTCTGTACTACCCTCAGGGCACAAGCAAAGCTTATTTTGATTTCTTTGTTTTCCTGTTCTTTTCAAATGACAGGAACATTTTTTGGGTTTCTACCTGTGTGCCAGCCTGTTTCACTCCTGCTCTTCTTTACGACGGTGCTCACTCCCAACCTCTTTCCTCTTCTCCAGAATGGACACAGATCATCACCAAGTATCTGTCAGAGCAGCTGCAGAAAATTGCAGAGTTCTACAGACAGCTCCCAGGGCAGGGCTGTGGTTCTCCATCAGGACCAATGCCCCAGGAGGTGGAACAGGCTTTGAAGCAGTGGGACTACAATGAGAAACTGGCTATGTTCATGTTCCAGGTGAGGGACTTGGGGGCCTGCTGGGTGGGTGTGTAGCAGAGAAGGGCTGGGGAGTGGATGTCACATGGGGTATTTCTGCAGAATATTCTCTTTCTGTGAATAAACCATGAGGACTAGCTGCAGTTTTGAGCTTGGTATTAGAACAGAGGTAGTACAAAACTACAAAGTTCCAGAGTTATTTCTGCTGTTGGAAAAACAAGTTGCTGCTTGTCTGCCTTGCCTTGGTGAGCATTACTTCAACTTGTGTCCCTTTGCTGTGCTGTGCCCCGTGTGCAGGATGGCATGCTGGACCGGCACGAGTTCCTGACGTGGGTCCTCGAGTGCTTTGAGAAGATACGGTCAGGAGAGGATGAATTTCTGAAAATGCTCCTGCCTTTGCTGCTGCGGGTGAGAAATGTGACTCCAGCTGCTGGTTTTAGGAGAGTGCTGACTTCTGCTGTCAGTCCCCTTCTATTGCCTAAGGGGACGATGAGCCGTTTTGCACCAAGAACACCAGGGGGTGTTCTGAGCATCCTTCTTAACTCATGCTTAGTAACCTGTGGGTGCTCCATGATGCCAAGGAGCTCTCTGTAAAAAGAGATTGCCTTTCAAGGCAGTGCCTTATGCCATAGTACTTGTATTGCTTCTGACAAGGATATTTTCTCCTCCTTCCATTTCTCCTGCAGTACTCTGGAGAGTTTGTGCAGTCTGCGTACCTGTCCAGACGTCTGGCCTACTTCTGCACCCGCAGGCTTGCTATGCAGCTGGATGGTGCTGGTGGGCACCCACCACACATCCTGTCTGCCCAGACAGGGAATGCTCTTCCTTCAACTCCCACCCCTCAGCCAGCTGCTGGGAATCCTCCTCCCAGCCCTTTCAGTGACTTGTTACTGTGCCCCCAGCACCGACCAGTGGTGTATGGGCTCAGCTGCATCCTCCAGGTAGGTTTAAGTAATGGTGATGGTGGGGTCAACAGGGACAATTTACATTGTATTGCATCACAGAAAAATCATTACAGTCTGAGTCAGCAGCTTCCTGAGCACAGAAATATCAAACCGTGGTTGTCTTTGCTGGTGTGTTACAGAGCTTTTGTGCCAGACATCAGTGCTGTAGCAGTGCCCTTGACTGACTTGCATAAGAAAAATATGTTGGAATAGAGCCTTGTGCTATACTCACAGGGGCCTCACATGGCTGGGAAAGCTCTACAAAAGGAGAGATGAGAAAGAAAGGGTTATTTCATCTTGTATATGTCAATAGCAGGTTGTCATCTGGGAAAGGAAATGATGCCAGAAATGAAAGTACTTTGTATTTTTGTCAGCTCTTAAAAACAGACATCTCCTCAGAAAAAAAGTTCCCACAGAACAAAAACACCCACAACCAAACAACTAGCACACACAAAAAACAGCCCTTCCCACTTTATGGAAGAATTTAATAGTTCAGGAGTGGCAGCTGGCTGTGAAAAGGAACTACTCTAAACTCATAATCTTTATACTTGGGACTGATGAAACCTTACTTTGCAATAAAAGGGCAAGGTTGCCAAAGCCTTATTGATAGATGTTTGAAGGGCAGGTGCTGTTGTGACACTGTGAGATTCAGTCCTTACTGTCTTTGTTAAAAAACGTGAGTTCTGTTCAGTGTGTGTATTCCTTCATTCACTGTGTTTTTCTCCTTCAAGTGGAGAGGGACTAAGTCAGGTGGGTCCATGCAGAAGGTGTGGAGATTGTTCTTTCCAGGGGAGAAAGGAAGCTCATTAAAGCAGAGGAGATCCCAGAGGGTGCAGGATGGAGCAGGAGTTGGAGAGGAAGACAGCACAAAGCTTGGGAACCTGCTGCTCAAGAGAGAACTTTGAGATGAAGGAGCCCTGACAGGATCAAGGAGCAGCCAGCCAGCTCTCAAACAGGGTAGAAAGAAAACTCCTATAGTGTGGTTGGCTAGAAACAAGGATTTTTCTGCAAGGATTAGAGGGCAGTGTGGGATTTATAAATAACCCCTTTCCATTCCTGTTAAGTCTTTCTTGGTCACTTTCTGTTAAAGAAGTTTAGAGGGTTCTTTTTTCTGTTTGATAAAGCATGCCTTTTTAATATAAAAATCCTCTGGGGAGCTTACTTTAGGGAAAATATATGAGCATATACACCTCAGAGGTTTGGCTGATTTAGGATTTGAACACAACCTATTTAAAAAATTGATAGTGGTTAATGATAGTCTGATATTCAGTGTGTCTCAGAAGAGCTCTTCTGGTAGATCTGCGGATCTGATCCACAGATGGTGGCTAAGGCAGAATAAGATCTAGTCGTTGGAAGTTTGAGCTGGATGAAGTCAGACTGGAAACAGATGCATTTCTAACAGTGTATGTAATTAACCTTTGCTCAGATGTTCTCAAGATATGGCAGATTCTTTGGTTTGAGTGTTTAAAACAGCCTTGGTTGCCTGTCTTTAATGTCTGGCTTCTTGTGAGGCAGAAGCTTTAGAGCAGTAAGGTCAGAATGGTTCAGTGAAGTTTTGTCTATGTTTGAGTGTACGGGACCTTAAAGAATGAGAATGTATATAACATGTGATTATAGTGATTATTAAAATACCATTTGTGATTGTTGAACAGTATGGTATAATTAGTTTGGGTCTGTTACCTCATGTTTCTTCCCAGACTTTACTCTTTGTGGGCTGTAAGTCGCTGGTATAAATGCTGCTCCTGGACCATGAGGGTTGGATTGTGCATTGATGGTGTGAGCTGTAGAAAGTGAGTTCTATTTAGAAGCAGAGTGGAGAGTTCTGCAGCAACATGTTGCTGCTTTTGGATAATGTGGAACTCTGATCTTGACTTCCTAAGCAAACCTAGGGCAAGAAAGTCAGTGCAGCAAAAAATTCTAGTTTACTCTTTCTACTCAAGTATGGTCCAAAGACTTTTTCAGAGCTTAGAACAAAAAAAAAGCAACCACCCAAATTGTAAATATGTCTTATAGAGTATAATGAATGCTTGGGCAGTAGAATAAAGTAGGAGCTAGTTCTCTAGAAAGTAATATAACTTAATTGTTTTGACCTTGATTTGCTCAATGATACTGACTTTTCTATCTGTTGCAGAGTATAATTCTGTGTTGCCCAAGTGCCCTTGTGTGGCATTATTCTTTGACTGATAGCAGGATAAAGACTGGCTCTCCATTGGACCACCTGCCTATAGCCCCATCCAACTTGCCCATGCCGGGAGGGAATTCAGCCTTTACACAGCAGGTGAGCTGCCTTCAGAAAAGGGAGCTCTTGTGACCTGGGATAATAGCTGTATCTGAGCTCTTTCAGAATTTTCTTTTCATGTCGTGTGATAAGCAGAGCTGGAGGTGCTGTCTCACTCCCAAGGAATTAACTGCTCCCATTCTGCTATAAGCAAGACAGTGATGTCCTTGGATGATGGGCAGAGTCTCACCATGAGTAGAGTTACTGTCATGCTCTTTGTTTTCTGATAATTTTGTTCACAGGACTTCTAAGGCATCCTTATGTTTGTTTACACAAGTCCATTGCTTCTAGGTCCGGGCAAAGCTGCGTGAAATCGAGCAGCAGATAAAGGAACGTGGGCAGGCTGTGGAGGTTCGCTGGTCATTTGACAAGTGCCAGGAAACCACAGCAGGTAACTTGGCTGTAGGTTAAAGTTTCTCTTCCCCTGTTCCATGGCTTACTCTGACAAACTTCCTGTCTGGCTATTCTCTTTGATTTTTCCTATTTGCTACAGTTGGTGTTTACTGTCAGCAGTGAGGTGGGGGGAAACTGGCTCTTTTCAGTGCAAAAATCTTACATGGCTTCTTTTCTCCAGGTATAGGGGGAGTTTCTGTTACTGGAAGCTGGAAATGTGTCCCAGAGAACTATTTTATGTGTGCCATGTTCTGTTGGCCACAGGGATTCAGGATACTAAGCAAGGTGGGCCCTTGCTTGGCTGGTACAGCTTTCCTTGGGCAGTGAGCCCAAGCAATGAGCTCACAGAAACTTCTGATAGAATCTTAGAATGGCCTGGGATGGAAGGAACCTTAAAGCTCATCCAATCCCAATCCTACTACTATGGGCAGGGACAACTTGCACTGGACCAGGGCTCTGTCCAGCCTGGCCTTGAACTCTTCTAGGGATGGAGCATCCAGAACTTCTCTGAACAACCTATGCCAGTATTTCACCACCCTCAAAGTAAAGAATTTCTTCCTGATACCTAATCTGAGTCTATCCTCTTTCAGTTTAAAATCATTCCCCCACGTCCTCTCACTACATGTCCTTGTAGAAAGTCTCTAGCTCTCTTGTAGGCCTTCCTCACGTTTGTGGCCTCCCACTGAAAGGCCACAAGAAGGTCACCCCAGAGCCGTCTCTTCTCCAGGCTGAACAATCCCAACTCCTTCAGCCTTTCCTCATAGGAGAGGTGTTCCATCCCTCTGATCATTTTCTTGGCCCTCCTCTGGACTTGCTCCAACAAGTCCATATGTTTCCTGTGCTGGGCACCCCAGAGCTGGATGCAGCACTGCAGATGGGGTCACATCAGAGCAGAGCAGAGGGGAAGAATTATGTCCCTCGACCTGTTGGTCACGTTTCCTTTTATGCAGCCCAGGGTACAGTTGGCTCTCTGGACTCTGAGCTCATGTTGCCAGCTCATGTCCAGCTCTTCATCCACCACAACCCCAAGTCCTCATCAGGGCTGCACTCCATCTGTTCATCCCCCAGCCTGGATTTGATAATGGGGGGTGCCCAGACCCAGGTGCAATACCTTGCACTTGGCCTTGCTGAACCTTATGAGATTCTCATGGACTCACTTCTCGAGCTTGTCCAGGTGTCTCTGGATGGCATCCTGTCCTTCAGGAGTGCCTTTTCCTCATGGGAATGGTCTTGATTCAAGGTGTAAGCCTTTCTGACCTTAGAAACACATCTGGTGTTGCTCTAGTCTGCTGTACCAGGTGCCAAATACACATTTTTCTTCTGTGTTCTCTTCTAGGTTTCACTATTGGCCGTGTCTTGCACACTTTAGAAGTTCTGGACAGTCACAGCTTTGAAAGATCTGACTTCAGCAACTCTTTGGATTCCTTGTATAACAGGATATTTGGTCTGGGTCCAACTAAAGACAGTCATGAGGTGCACTGAGACTTTGCTGCTGGGCCCTGGTCTTTGACGTGGCTATGTTCTTGTTTATATCCCACTGTTACTGTCCTGTGTCTGCAGAGAGCTGACTAGGTAGTGGCCTTTGGCCAAGAGATGTGATCTCCATTGAAAAGGATTTCATGCAGCCTTTTTAGGGAGGTACTAAAGTGAGAAGAGGGGTCTGTGCTCTAGAAAATCTATGCTGATAAAGATGTATAAGCTTGAGAGAATTCACACAGCTGAGAAGAGTCTCCTGATGAAAGACATCAATCTGGGTACCAGATTGATCATAAAGACTTGTTATGTGTCTGAGCGGAGTAAATGCTAGGCTTGTCAAATTCTGGGCTGGCTGCTGCTTTCTATAAGTCTGAGAGCTCACAGTTCATGTTCCTCTTAGCCTGGGAGGTGACATAGTTGTGATGTGTAGGACCATAGTGCAGCCAGTACTGCACTGGTTCCTGGAAGCAAGCTACAACACTGGCTGTTTGCATACACTGCATAATGCTGTCTAGAAGCTGTGTTTCACTCAGTGCTGTGATTAACACTCCATAGATATACTGGAAAAGAGATGATTTTTTGAAGCAGAGTAATCAGATCTTTCAGGGGCTATGGATCACCTCATGTTGCAAAATGAGTCAAAGCAGGAGGGCTCTACCTTGACATCTGTCCTCCCTGTTAAGAGGAGGGGAATGTAACAATCTTCAGGCTGTGTTCTATTAGAAGTAGACTTCCTGTCCTGTCTGCTCCCTGCTTCTGTTTGGCTCAGGTTCTCACTGCAGTGCTTGTATCTCAACAGATCTCCCCAGATGATGATGCAGTGGTGGCCTTGCTCTGTGAGTGGGCTGTCAGCTACAAACGCTCTGGACGCCACAGGGCCATGGTTGTGGCCAAACTCCTGGAGAAGCGTCAAGCAGAGATAGAGGCTGAGGTAAGTCCTTACCCCTGCAAGGCTTTCAGCAGTAGAGAAGAGGTTGCCTGACTATGGTTACACTGAAAGGCAAAGACTGATCAGCACAGTGCAGTGCTGTTAATTTTGGCATTTGCTCTGTCTAGCCTAATGTAGGTCATAAATGAGTCTGTGAGATTGTGTATGCCATTTCTTGGATACATTGGAGGACAGCTGATTGAAGTGTGGAAGTGCTGACTTATTTGGAGACTCTGAAGTAGCTTACTGCAGCTTACTGCCGCCTGTGTGGTGGCTTGCCTGTAAGATCAAGATAGAAAAGTTCTCTTGAAGACTTCTTTTTTGAGATTTGTGGATAGGGAGTTTCCCCTCTGTCAGCAGTTGGTACTTTCTTCTGTTTCTGCAGAGATGTGGGGACTCTGAAGTTGTGGATGAGAAGGGCTCCATCTCCTCAGGCTCTCTCTCGGCAGCCAGTGCCCCTGTCTTCCAGGATGTCCTTATGCAGTTCCTTGACACTCAAGCTCCTATGCTAAGTACGTAATAAGAACTTTTGGTCTCCCAGTTTCTTGCTTTTCGTCTCCTGCAAACTTTGAATTTGTGTGCCATGCTCTTGTGTGTAGATCTTGAGCTATCTATTCATCTATCTCGTTTCCTTACAATCCAGAGCTTACCTTGGAGAGGGAAGAAAAGTAAATTGCAGGGCCAGATGACAGGAACATAATGCAGAAGCGCTTCTGTTAATAGAGTATTGGCCCAAGATAAATGAGTATAGCTGAGTCAGGAATTACTTCAAGCTGAGAACTAGAGGGAGATCTTTGCTGTCAAAGCTTTGGAATCATCTCAGTGGAAGTACTGCCAACAGATTAAGGGGGATACAGTACAGCTCAGAATGATGCAGGCAACTGTCTGTACACTCGGGAATAGTACTTTTCAGGCTAATGTCCTCTGCCTGTGAGCTGTGACACTGGAGGACTTTTGACTTAATTGCTCACTTTTGGAACTGGACTTCATGGTTTTAGTCCCTGCTGTAGTCTCAGAACTGTATACCAGTCACTGTGTGGAGATCTTGGGAAATGCTGTCCCTCACCCTTGGTTAGGTTGCTGGTATTGCTCAGCTCTGACAGCCCTGTGACTGTCTGTGTTGTCCTTTCAGCTGATCCTGGGAAGGAAAATGAGAAGGTGGAGTTCTTTAACCTGGTGCTGCTGTTCTGTGAACTAATCCGACATGATGTCTTCTCTCACAACATCTACATGTGCACACTCATCTCCCGCGGGGATCTTGCCATGGATTCCCATGGGCCTCGCCCGCCCTCACCCTTCGATGACCCTGGTGAGGAGCATGACAGGAAGGAGACGGAGGGAAACAGTGGCATCAAGCTGGAGGTGAGAGCACCATGACCCTCCTGTACGGTTTTCTGTGTTGTGCTTGCCTGTTTTTACCAGCTTTGCAGCATCCTTGCTGTTACCTGCTGGAGGGTGTACCTCTTACTCCTCCTTCTTCCCCCAGCCGATTTCCTTAGCATGTCAGTTTAAGGTTGTATTTTAAGTGGCTGGAAAGGAGCTGGAGGTTGTAAAGGGGTAGAGAGGAAAATCTTGTGTGGCTTGAAACAGAGCAGCTTATCATGAGGTGCTGTGTGAGGCCTGTCCGTGATGTTTGCAATGTATTAGTCTTCAACTCTCTAGGCACCATGAGTGTGTTGGCATATTGCTGTCACTGTCCAACATGGACATCAAGAGTGCAATACTCTCTTGTTCCCTGAGTTTTAAACCTGCTCTGTCTTCCCAGGACACAGGTCTTTCAGAGCCTATGGACGTTGACCACAACCCCAGCATGCTTTTTGATGACATGGAAAAGACAGACTTTTCGGTATGTTCCTGCATTTTCTACCTGATACTCAAGTAAGTAGGTCAGTATGTAGTTGGGGCCCCAACAGGAACAGCATGTGCCTTGCTTTTGAGTATTTCTGCTGTAAAGCCAATATGCTGGAAGCGGCTATGTTAGTAAGGCACTGTAAAATGTCCATATAACCTGTTTTTGCAGGTTAGTGCTCATGAGAGTAGAGTGAGTCCCAGGTCATTCCAGGGCCCTCTTACACTTTGGCCACTGCCAGCCCAGTGTTTGGGCAGGATAGGAAGTGTATGGGAAATGGCTGACCGTGATAACACCAACAGATTGGGAATGAGCAGTTACTGTTGGAGGGGTTTTATTGATCCTGGGACAAGACACTGTTCTGCTGTTGTCATACTTTGTGGCCTTTAGTGTCTCTTTAGATTTACAGTTCTTCATAATATTTGTTGGCATAGTTCATGGCAGCAGAACAATTTGAACAATTTGGTAAATAAAAATAAGTTGTGGTCCTTGAAAAATCCCAGAGTACTTATATTAATCCAGCCATTTCTGGCCTTTCAAGGTACCTGTTAGGCTTGTGTGATGTGCAGAACTATATGGCTTTCCCAGGATCCTCACTTCTGTGGAAATGGTTGTTCCCAAAATTCTAAGCCACGGTTATTTGTTTGCTGTAGTTTTTAACTCATGGACCAGAAGCAGAAATAGGAATAGCCAAGGCACATTGCCTTGGCCACTGGCCTAAGAACTGGATGTTTCTCCAACCCTCCCTCATTCTGCTGCTTTTTAAACCTGAGCAGTTGTACCTTACTACAGCAACCTCTACTGTTGCATGGTCGTGTTCCTTAACTTCCTTTTGTTTTTCTTATGTCTCCCTAGATGTTTTCTCCACCAATGCATTGTGAATCTAAAGCCAGCCCTTCCCCTGAAAAACCAGATCCTGAAAAGGAAGCAAAGCCTCTGCTGAAGGATAAGACTGTGGAAGGAATGCTTGCATCCCTGTATGACCAGCCTCGGCACATCCAGTATGCCACACACTTTCCTATTCCTCAGGTATGAGACCTGCTTGTAACTGCTGCCTTGTGCTCTTGTCAGGAAGCTGCTCTGTTTCTCTGATATGGGTGGGTAAGGAGCAATCCTTGCTTACTCCCAGAGAAGATTCTGAGATGAAGCTTTCCTTTTCCTTGAAGAAATCCAAATGCGAAACAAAATTAAAGCATTTGGCCTTGTAGTTGCTTACGTAGTTGTCTCCTTTTGTTCCTCAGGAGGAGTCATGCAGTCATGAGTGCAACCAAAGGCTGGTAGTTCTTTTTGGGGTTGGAAAACAACGGGATGATGCCCGACATACAATCAAGAAAATAACCAAAGACATTCTGAAAGTCTTAAACAGAAAGAGCACTGCAGAGACGGGTTAGTAGTGCTTGAGACACTCATTTCTGAAGTAGGAGCATCTGTCCAGTTGGCTGGCTTCCTTGTCTGGAATCTCCCAGTGAAAGGATTTTATATAATGTACAGTGTGTGGTAAGAGGTATTAGTGAATGGGAGTCTGGAAAGGTGCTCTGTTTTCAAACATGGTAACTAGCAAGTAAGACAGTCCGTTTCCTGCTGACAGTACCTGTTTAATTGAACTTTGAGTCATATAATATTCAGAGTGAGACCTTGGCCAAAACTTTGGCTTTATAAATTTTATATTCTTCTTGCATTTAAATCCTTGTACAAGAAGCAAGAAATATTTTGCCTGTACATATGTGGCAAAGACTTCTTTAAATGTATCATGCCATTATGCTTCAGGTATGTGTTAAATGCGTAGAATAGGAAATTTAGGTAGCTGTGTCAAAACCAATATAGAAAGTCTCTGATATCCGTCAGCTGACAGTCTGGCTACAATTTTTCTTTCTTAGTCTGGTGCCTGAAAGACAACTTGAAATGTGGTAGAATGATAGTACTTTGAAAGGTGGAGTGCTCTGTAAAATTTTGAGGCTGAATGTATCCAGTCCAGAATGCCTGTTCTCATCAGGGAATAGGTATACCTCAAAATCAAGAGAGAAGGGTACTTCTCTCTTGGTACAAGGAGTACCTTTACTTGGGTGAGATGTTAGCTCCACTGTCATTGTCAGATTATGAATTCCTTCCTCAGCAGTCTGTTTTGAATTCAAGATGGTCCTTATCACTTTTGAGGTCTGGGACTTGAGACTTTTGCCTGTGCTGCATGACAGGAGCTGGTCTTGCTGAGAGACTGGCAAGAGATGATGCTGATGTCTATGCCTCTGGTGAAGAAGGTAGCCTAAACTGTTTTCTGATCCTCCCAACTCTGGTAGGTGGAGAGGAAGGTCAGAAGAGGAAAAAAAGCAAGCCAGAAGCTTTCCCAACAGCTGAAGATATCTTTGCAAAGTTCCAGCACCTTTCTCACTTTGATCAGCACCAGGTCACTTCTCAGGTATGAAAATCTCAAGACTGCTGTCCTTCTGGGGCCCTGACCGGGTCCCTTTGTGTTACTTGAAGCAGCTTCCTGGAGGAGAAAAAAGGAGATGGGCCTGCTGAGGGACTTCTGCAAGTGGACACAGTACTGAGTGTTGTGTTGCACTTGCAGGTATCCCGCAATGTCTTGGAACAGATCACCAGCTTTGCTTTGGGAATGTCATACCACTTGCCTCTGGTACAGCACGTGCAGTTCATATTTGACTTGATGGAGTATTCACTCAATATCAGTGGTCTTATTGACTTTGCCATCCAGGTAAGAGCAGTGTGCTCAGATACTTCCTGGGGAGAGATTCATCCATTTGAAAGGCAGCAGATCTGTGCTTTGATAGGTGGCCTGCTCTGGGGATCATTGGTGATCCTCTGACTTGTGTCATCAAGGTGGTCATTTTAGATGGTCATTGCAAAGCTCCCAGGCTGCAACTGTTAGGAGTAGGTGGTTTGTGGGCAGGTAATCTTACATGTTCTGTTCTGAGGATTATTCTTCTAGAAGCTTTGGGCTTTTTTCCAAAGGATTTACATTTCATCTCTGTCCCTGGTTGCAGCAGGGCCTTGTTCTGAGTTAGAAGGGGATTGACTGTCTCTGGCACCTTGCCTACCTTGCTCCCCTGGAAAGATCCTTGGCACATGGCAGCTCAAACTGCCTTCTGGATCCTGCTAAAATCCTGTTGCTGTTTCTGCAGCCTGTACCAGGTGTCTCTTAAAGTCTTGCTGATGGAATTGAGGCTGTTAGCCTGAAAAGGATAGTCGAGCGAGATTTGTGCAGGATAGAACTACCAAACAAGCTGCTTGATACTACCTGTGGCCATATCCCAATCACCCTCTGACATCCAAGCCCTGACAGCCCTTTGTACTGCCTGAGACATTGTGCCTAAGTATGGGTTTGCCAACTTTTCTGTAAGCAGAAAGTGCCTGGCAGTCCCGTTCCTGGCAGGTCCTGTAGGCCATGGGTTTGGTGTGCCTCCTCCCTTTCTGACCATACCTTACCCCTGTGGCTGTTGAAGGGTTTTTCTGTCATTGGGTGCAGTTGCTGAATGAACTGAGCGTGGTGGAGGCAGAACTGCTGTTGAAATCCTCCGACCTTGTTGGCAGCTATACCACCAGCTTGTGCCTGTGCATCGTGGCTGTGCTGAGGCACTACCACTCCTGCCTTATATTGAACCAGGACCAGATGGCTCAGGTCTTCGAAGGGTAAGGGTGTCTTCCCATCACTGTAAGGAAGCAGTGTATGTTCTGGGGGGGGCTTGTATTCTCTGGGGAGCAAGGGCATATCTGTGTACTTCCTCTAAAGTGTCAACTTTGTGCTTGAGGGTTCAGCTCACTGTTTCTTTTGTCTCTATACAGTCTGTGTGGGGTGGTGAAACACGGCATGAACCGCTCGGATGGGTCCTCAGCAGAACGCTGTATCCTGGCCTATCTCTATGACCTGTATACCTCCTGCAGTCACCTCAAAAGTAAATTTGGGGAGCTCTTCAGGTGAGTCTGAAGCAGGTGAGATGCAATGGGTACTGCCTAGTGTAGCACCTTGGCTTAAGCTTTGCTTGTGATTATTGTTTGATGGGATTGTCCCTGAGATGATCTCAGTGGAAGACTGAACTCTTGGTTGTAGTGATCTGGTTTACAGGCAGTAATGACTCATTGGATGATCTTGACTGTTAGTTAGATCATCAAGTTGTTTTTGGTAAATTGCCTTCAGTAGTCATCTGCACCTTGACAGGCCTGTTCACACCCCACTTCTAGAGACAGAATAAGAGTTTTTTTCCTACCGAACTGATGACCGAGAGGTTCATCCTATAGGTTGTTATCCTTTCTACTTGGTTCTGGGTTTGTTCTGTGCTGCTTTGCACTCCTTTTTCTGCCTGTTTGCTCTTTGGGTTCTACTCTGCTGATGTTGCCCTCAGGTTCCGTCCCATGGGCTCGCTTCATGATGTGGCCTTCTGTCATTTGCAGTTCTTACTTTGGGAACTGTCCCCCCGCCCCAGCTCCCTTAGGCACTCCTTAGATGGAGTCTGCAGATCTGATGTTTTTTGCTTACCTGATGCTGTGAAGGGGTAATTATCCTGACAGCCCTGTTTCCCAGTGCAGTGCTTCACGTTGTCTTCTCATAGCCCCTACTCTGCTCTACACTGTTAGTGTTTCCAGTGCATGTGTGTCTTGGGGACATTTGAGCCTTGATGTTGTCTCCAGTGAGGGGCTGTGAGAATGGCTTTGCCTTGATATCAGCTGGCCAAACTCCTGGCTGCAGAGAGCATTGAAAGTCTCTCTGTGGACTGAATTGAGAGCAGGAGGGAGTGCTGTTGTCACAGGCTATCACAATGGAGTTCTTGGAAGGAGTTTGCCATATATACAGAAATAAAAAGCCTGGTATTAGTCTAACTGCATTTCCAAAAGCTGTTCAGCAGGGCTTCAAAGTAAATGGCCACAGGTAAAAGGGAATATCCTCTAGCAGGTAAACAGTAGGTTACAGGTTGAGACAAGGAGTGACGAGGAGTTCCACAGGGCTCTACTAGTGGCTGTGCTGTTCTACGTGTCAGAAGTATGAGTGGTGATATCAAACTTTTCATATAACTGTTGCTCAGCATATAACAAAGGAAGGTGGCTGCAGATTGTTGTAGTAGGATAGATTATCAGACATTTGGAATGACTCACTTATGAGGAACTGAATTTCCTTCCCACAGAAGAGGAGTGTTAAGGGGGAATGATAGAAATTTTGTAAAGTTCTGGTTGATACGGAAAATAAACTGAATGTTCAATATGTTTCAAAATACAAACACAGACGTGAATGAACAGAAAATAACAGATGGGAGATTCTTTGTTGGTACACAATGATCTTGAGTTTCAACATATTCTTGCCCAGAAAGGGTTTGTCTTTGCTTACAGACTTGAGTTTTTTTGTGTTCCTAATCTCTTTTCTGTCCTGTTTAGTGACTTCTGCTCCAAGGTGAAGAACACAATCTATTGCAATGTTGAGCCGTCTGACTCCAACATGCTATGGGAACCAGAATTCATGATTGACACTATTGAAAATCCATCTGCACATAACTTTACATACACCAACCTGGGCAAGAGCCTCAATGAAAACCCAGCCAACCGCTACAGTTTCGTCTGTAATGCTCTTATGCATGTGTGTGTGGGACACCATGACCCAGACAGGTGAGAGGCACAACTTCCATCATTCTACTGAGGTAGTAAAATCTTTAGGTGAGGGTAAGAAAGCCAGTAGCCATTTCTTGAGTGTCTTGGGGTGTGAAGAAGGAGGACCAAGGCTGGGGTCCTTTAAAAGAATGGCTGACCTGATGGCATGCATGAGTAGCAAAGCTGACCCTGTGCTTTTTTCATTATTTATTTAACAGGGTGAACGACATTGCTATCCTGTGTGCTGAGCTAACTGGCTACTGCAAGTCTCTAAGTGCCGAGTGGCTGGGTGTGCTCAAAGCTTTGTGCTGTTCCTCCAATAATGGGACCTGTGGCTTCAATGATCTCCTCTGCAATGTTGATGCAAGTGCAAACATTCAAAAGGGGAAAAGGAATTGAAGCAGGAGTGAAGGGATCCCTTGGGAGAAGGCGAAAATGAACAAGGGATGGAGGCCTTGTCTTCTGAGGGCAGGGAAAAGGCTTTGAATACCAGAGGCTGCCTTTGGTGTTTGTTGCAGCCTGGGCTGATCATGGACATTGACCAAGGGTTATGGGCCCTTTTACCCCCCAGCTCCTAGGCAAGCTGAGGAATGGCTGACAGAGGGAACGAGGTAGAGGCTGTTGTGATCACTGGCTGATCTTTTCTCTTCCAGGTCAGTGACTTATCTTTCCATGATTCCTTGGCCACTTTTGTTGCCATTCTCATTGCCCGGCAGTGCTTGCTGCTGGAGGACCTGATTCGCTGTGCTGCTATCCCCTCACTCCTCAATGCTGGTAAGCGCATCCCTGCACAAAGCTGGTCTTAGTCCTAGTTCTGGCCCAAAGGCCTGCTTTTAATAGATAATTGGTGAACCCCGTAGTTGTGAAACATGCCTCCAATACTTCTTTTATACTTCAGAATTGAATGTGATGCTTTAGAGAGTTTCTGACCTTTTGATTTCTATGAAAAACTGGTTGTACTAAGGTTTTTTGGGGCCTTTCTCTCGTGAATTTGTGTGCAAGCTGAAATAAGCATGGAGTGCTGTCACCAGCCATGCTGTATAACTGGTATAGTCAGCTCTGAACCCCAGCAGTACACCTCCCACTGATGATACAGTTCAGTTTAGCATTTTGCCTAGAGGAGCCAGGTGACCAGTTGGGCCCACAGCACCTGGGTCACTGCCCTTACTCTGCCACTAGCCTTCTTGTCTTTGCTCTGGGGCTTGCAGCATCCACGCTCTTTTCGGGGTGAAGTTGGAGCAAGCAGAATGCAGTACATGTCACTGGGAATAGTACTGATGGATTTGCTCACTTGCATGTTAATTGCTGCACATGCTCCATATTTGTAAATACAATAAGACTGCTGCAGCTTCTCAACTGGCTGCTCCAGGGCAGTGCACTGTGAATAGCTTTTGGACTGAGAGGCAGCTTTCCTGGTGCTTAAGAAATCTCAGTTGGCTGTTTTCTTTACATAGCCTGCAGTGAACAGGACTCAGAACCAGGAGCACGTCTGACCTGCCGGATTTTACTCCATCTGTTTAAGACTCCACAGCTGAACCCATGCCAGCAAGATGGCAGTAAGTGAATGAACTTTATTTATTCTGAAAGCACTGAGGGTCCTGCACCCCAAGAAGAGAGATACTAGACTTTATGGTTAGAGATTGTAACCTACTTGCATTGAATAGAGCAGGCAGAGCTTGATACACTGTTTTCTGTAGAGGACAAAGAACAGTATCCTTCCATTTAGGTCACTCCATGGTAGCCAGGCACATTGGAGAGAAGGCTCTTGAAGGCAGGAAACCGGCCAGTAGAGGTGGCCTTGTTGTCACTAAGCCATTAGAGTAATGATCACTTCTTTTTTTGTGTCTTGAGCTTTGTATAGCCTCTTAACTTGGTGCCAGAAGCTGCTGTTTTACAGCACTCTCTTTTTGTCTCATGATGGAAGCAGTCCAGGAAGCTCTGTTCTTGGCTCTACATCAGAGTCCTGATAGCTCAGATTTCTAAATCCAGCCTGTATTCTAGGTTTAGGGTACTGTTGGAGCTTGGAGTTCATGACACATGCACTGCACCCCATTTGGATTTCATGGTTCAGTTGTCACAGTGTGATTAGCACTATGCTTCACGAAACCTAATTAAATATACCCTATGTTACAGTTAGGAAAGGGACTGGCCTCAAGATTCACTGAGCTGGATTTTATGGTACTTGCTGGCACATAATTCAGGCAGCTCTGAAGCCCATGTCTTTTTCTGTTGCTGAGTGTTGCTCCTTTGTCCTCTTTGCAGACAAACCCACGGTGGGAATCCGCTCTTCCTGTGACCGTCACTTACTGGCAGCTTCCCAGAACCGTATTGTGGATGGAGCAGTCTTTGCAGTGCTGAAGGCTGTCTTTGTTCTAGGTGTGTACCTGTGTTAGGCCAAGCCTGTAAGAGTGTTTTCCAGGGGAGTGGAAGAAAGGCACAGTGTTGTACGTGTTGGCTGTACAGAAGGCCAGAAGAGATCTGTTCCAGTGCACATATGGCTTGTCTGTAGCCCTTTGGTTGAGCTGTAAACGCTTTGAATCTCTTAGCTGCAGAGAGATCACTGACAGGGAGAGTTTATGACATCTCACGGTGTTTTTTGAGTCAGGCTTTGTGGTTAGCATTGTTGCATAAGTGACACTTGTACTTTCCTTGTAGGAGATGCAGAACTGAAAGGCTCTGGCTTTTCCCACCCTGGAGGTGTTGATGATCTCATGGATGATGAACTGGGCACCAGGAAGGCTGGTGGTCGGGTAGTAACTGTAGAAACAGCTAGCTTGGATATTTATGCCAAGTATGTATTGAGGAGTATATGTCAACAGGTGAGTCTGTCCCATCTCTAGATTTGTCCTTATCTTTTCTGCAGACAGATACATCTCACATGCCTTTCTGCTGGTTGGGTCTGGCAGATGTTTCTTTGAAAGATCAGTGAAGAACCTGCAATGTTTCTGTCATGTTACAGTGCTGAGGATTGCTCACCATAAGCAGAATACAGAGAGGCAAACAGTGGTCAAGAATTGGTTGTTGCAGGGACTGCACATCCCCTTTGCTCTGGTAACAGTGCAGGGCTTATGTCCAAGGAGGGTAGTGCTGGGAGCAGGATGCTGAGATGTATGCTGGAGGCAAAGATGAGCAGAGAAAGACAGTTTGTTGAAGTGATAAATGGTGTCTTTCAGAATATAGGTTAAGTGTGCTAGCAGCTAGGCTGTTAATGTATCCTTGGGCTTTGCATTGGGAACAACAAAAGCCTCTTGCTTAGTCTAATCTGACAGCACCAGTATTTCTGTTCCTGTGTGGAAAATACACAACTGAAGAGCTGAAACCTGGCTAATAAGGTTGCAGAATGCATTGGATGTTACCATACTGTATGAAAATGGGTGTTGAAGGGTGTCCTTAGCCTTGGTTGGAAGTTTATTCTGCCAACAGGAAAGATGCAGTGCTGCACTTTGAAACCTGTATTTTGTATTATTAACAGGTAAACCCGACACATTAGTGCCCTGCTGTCCTCACGCTGTTGTTTATTAATTGGCTTGCTGTATAGCAGTGTTACCAGCCCACCAAGAAATAGAATTGGAGCCACCTATTTACAAGGATAAATTCAACATGCTTGATGTTACTGAAACCTGGCTGTAGCCTTGGCAGTAGATATTGTCCTGCTGATCACAGTCTACATAGGAAGGACTCAAAGCAGATAGAAGTGTGTGTGGGTGTAGCAGTGTCAGGTGTCACTACTCATACCAGTTGTTGGCAGCGCTGGTGATGTGAGAGTGATCGTTCCCAAATCTGAATTAGCACCAAATTGTGACAGAGCTCCTGCAGGATTCCTGCTGCTGTAAAGGGCTGGTGATATGTTTAATATTAGCATTTCCAGTGTGAGCAGTGGATGCTGCAGAACTTGCAGTATCAATTCTGAAACGTCTGTGGAAAACCTTAAATTATAGGTTGTGATTTCCTAATCTTGGATTCAGGTATGTATTTTATGATGGACTTCATCATGAGGTGATGTGGAAAGGGAGCAGATGATAGTTAATTTAAAGGTTTCTTCATAGATTTCTAGAATGGCCTGAGTTGAAAGGTACCTTAAAGATCATCTAGATGCAGCCCCCCCCTGCTGTGGGTAGGGACACCTTCCACTAGATCAGATTGATCCAACCTGGCCTTGAACACTTCCAGGGGTGGGGCATCCACAGCTTCTCTGGGCAACCAGTGCCTCACCACCCTCCACTTCCCAGTGGAACAATTCTCTTATCAGGCTTGCTCTGCAGCTGCAGAAGTGCTTATATAGCAATCCTTTTATTTTAATTTAATGAATTTGCCTAATTTTAAATATGAAAAATTTCTGCACTAAGAAATGCTGCAGATTAACTGTAAGTTGTGTGAAAAAGTACCTGTCTCGTGTTTGTTTTGGAAACTGCTACCCTTATCACCATACATTTAGGGAGCATCAGTTGAATTTGAGAGGCTGACAATAATAGTTTTCTGTCTTCCTTCTTATATGTGACTTTCTAAATGGCTTGCATCCAGTCAGTTGTTTTCCTTTCCAGACTTTGAGAAGTAAAGTATTTGTTTTTTTACCAAGTATAGCAGTGTGTTTTCCATCACTATTTGAGAGTTAAGGGGTATACTTTTCCCTAAGACATGTTCTGGTTTAGCCTTAGCTGTAACCCTGAGTTACCTAATTTAGAATGGCTCCAGAGCTATATTGTGCAGGAAATAAACCAAACAGTTTTAAGTGATCCCTTCTGATCTTTTGAGCCCCAGTAGCAGTGTTGATGGAGCTTGGACATGAGAGTGACTGTGTACTATTGACTTAAACCAATATTCTATCAAAAGAAAGAGCAACTACTGTGTTTCACTCCTGCTGACTTGTCAGAGTTGATGTTTCCTCTGTTCCGATTGCTGTGCTGTGCCTGATGCCTGCTGAATCAGGATAGTACAGTTCATGAAGAGAAATGATTATCAGGCATAACTGCATACTAATAAGGCTTTTATGATTTTGATGTGTTCCATGCATTTTCTCTGAGACTGAAAGCAGGGGCGTTGGTTTGGAATCAGACATCAGTTTGACTGTGCTGACTCTGCCTTCGTCTTGCAGGAGTGGGTAGGTGAACGATGTCTGAAGTCCCTCTGTGAAGACAGCAATGACTTGCAGGATCCTGTCCTGAGCAGCACACAGGCCCAGAGGCTGATGCAGCTGATTTGTTATCCACACCGGCTGCTGGACAACGAGGAAGGAGAAAATCCTCAGCGGCAGAGGATTAAACGTATCTTACAGGTGCTGACTCCTGGCAGAATCTGAGAGTCCTAGTGACTGTGTAATGTGTTAGAGTGGGGTTGTCCAAAACACAGCCCTCTTAGAGGTCTTGCACTCACTTTGATGGGAGCTGAGGGTGTGGGTTGACATAGCCTGAACTGAGGTAAGGAATCACATGAAGTATGTGTGTATATTGCAGAATTTGGACCAGTGGACCATGAGGCAATCCTCGCTGGAGCTGCAACTCATGATTAAACAAACAGCAAACAATGTGAGTTTCTGTCAGAGGGGACCATAACAGGGATGTGTGAAATGGCTGCTTGTGGGGAGGCAGCCTTGGAGAAGTGGGAATAGGGAGAAAGTAAAAAAATGAAGGAGTCAAGCCTGTGAAAGTCAAGCGTGAGAAGGAAGTGATGAGTCTAAGGTCTGAAGAGCAGCAGCCATGGTAAACCAGCAGCAACTGATTTTATACTGATCTGTGTTGAAATGTGCAGGCCTGTCAGTGGGTGCTCTCAGAGAAGGACTTGGCTGTTTTTTCTTCCCTATTTCCAGGAGATGAACTCCTTGTTAGAAAATATAGCCAAGGCCACCATTGAAGTATTCCAGCAGTCAGCAGAGACCAGCTCTGCTAGCTGTGCTGGTAATGGAGTCAACAATATCAGTAGTTCGACAAGTGCTACACCTGCCAGCAACAAATCCAAACCCATTCTCAGGTATGTGTAGAGCCAGCATGCAGCTCCCTTGTAGACACGTCTGAATCCTAAGATGGATTGCAAACTGCTTTTTTCTCCTGTTTTGTCACAGCTCCCTGGAGAGGTCAGGAGTGTGGCTGGTGGCCCCTCTGATTGCCAAGCTTCCAACATCAGTGCAGGGCCATGTGCTGAAAGCTGCTGGAGAAGAGCTAGAGAAAGGACAACACTTGGGGTCATCCTCCCGCAAAGAGCGGGACCGCCAGAAGCAGAAGAGGTGGGTTCAGGGAGGAGGGCAGGCAGTGCTTGCTGTGCTGATCCCCCAGCCTGGCAGTATAGCTCCTTTTCTGTTCTCTCTGCAGTATGTCCCTCCTGAGCCAGCAGCCATTTCTGTCGCTGGTGCTGACTTGCTTGAAAGGACAGGATGAGCAGCGGGAGGGCCTCCTCACCTCTCTGTACAGTCAGGTCCAGCAGGTAGGTGTCTTGTTCTCCCCTCACTTCCCTTAGGAGCTTGCCTCTCCAGCAGGCAGGCTACTGGGCGTGGCCTCAGGGTGTTGTCTGTCTTGCCCTCTTTAGTGTAGGGTGTTTGAGCTGACCATTTCTGAGTCACCAGACAGTGAGCAGTACAAGCTGCTCTCCATAAGCTTCAGCATACAGCTTGTGAGGTCTGTCCTCTGTTCTGTACTTCTTAGATTGTCACAAACTGGCGGGAGGATCAGTACCAAGATGACTGCAAAGCCAAGCAGCTGATGCACGAGGCCCTGAAACTACGGCTGAATTTGGTGAGCAGTTGCAGAAAAAGAGCTTAACCATATGGAATAAAGAGTTGTCTGCCTTTTCCTTTTTTTTTTTTGTTGGGGGGAGCATACACACATTGGAGGAGCTATATATGTCCTGAAGCAAGGAAGTAAGAGACACTTGTGCTGCTTCTAGGTCTTGAGCCCTGAGTGTGACAGGGTTCATGGATAAACTTCCTTGCTGTTTTTGTTGAAATCCAAAGACTTGATCTTTCTTTTTGTAGATGTGCCTTTTCATTTTAATGCTTTTGCAGTCCACAGCACTACTACTGGTACTACTTGCGTCGGAGGTGTATCCTGCTGACCGCAGTCTCCTTTAGCTCTCAGTAGGACTTAAGCTCCTCTAAGCTCTGGTTTAAGCTCCTTTCTCACTTTCAAATCACAGAGTTTTTGGGGAGCCTTGTGATTACACTCCTTTTCTTTGTCAGGTGGGGGGAATGTTTGACACCGTCCAACGCAGTACACAGCAGACAACTGAATGGGCTGTGCTTCTCCTGGACATCATCAGCAGTGGCACCGTGGACATGCAGTCAAACAAGTAACTTTCTGGCTGACTTCTGATCCATATACTTCCCAAGGGGGGCAGCAGTTAGCATGGCCCCATTTCTCATGTGAGCTAGCTGTCTCTCTAGATGATCTGTCAGAAGTACTGTGACAGCTGAAAGTGACTTTGGAGTAACAGCTACTAGTAATAGTAATGCTATTACTATAGCAACTATACTAGTAACTTAGATCCTACTATCCAAGTGCAGTCTGCCATATCCAGAGCAAACTTGGCTTTCCAGATGCAGAAAGATATGCAGGGGAGAGCTGAGTCTGGACCTGCTTTTTAAAGAGGATGAATGGATAGAGAGGAGTCCAGTCTTAATCTGTGATTCTACACTTAACTGAAGTGGGATCACCACTGTAGTGTATAAGCCAAAGGAGGATTAGTGTGGGAGGTTAGTCTGAAGACTGGCACTTCTGACTGTAGGCAGTACTCTTGATAACCTAATAATGTTTGGTGGTGTTGTGATGGCAGGGGCTTTAGCTTTACATCAGCTTCTCAGGTGACCCTGACCTTTCTGCTCTGACCAACAGTGAGCTCTTCACCACTGTGCTGGACATGCTGAGTGTTCTCATCAACGGCACCCTGGCTGCTGATATGTCCAGCATTTCTCAGGGCAGCATGGAGGAGAACAAGCGGGCATACATGAATCTTGTCAAGAAACTCAGGGTGAGTGACACCAGGCCCTGTATGAGGAGCTATGTTGTGGTTGTCCACCTCTGCAGATTTACCTGTGTCATGAATGGTACCTGTCCTGTTGCTGCTGTTTAGATGAAGTGGTGTGGGTGGCCCCTATGACTCTGTAGGGCTGAAAGGTGCAAAGGTGAGAGGTAATGCAGCAATGGAGGCTCTGGGAGAGGCATAGGTGGGCTTTGGATGGCTTTTCCTGAACAATTCTTCAAGTCTTCTCTGTTCCACTTGTGCAGAAGGAGCTGGGGGACCGGCAATCTGACAGCCTGGAGAAGGTGCGACAGCTGCTGCCACTTCCCAAGCAGACCCGAGATGTCATCACCTGTGAACCTCAGGGATCCCTCATTGACACTAAAGGCAATAAGATAGCTGGCTTTGATTCCATCTTCAAGAAGGAGGTAAGTGGAACATTTTTGTCTGTATCACAGCTCCTGAATGCAGGTGTCACCGTGTCCTCTGATGACTTGAGTCTGCACAGCTTGGGAGGCATCTCTATGCAGTGCCTTGTTCCCTGAGAGGCTTGAAGTGGCTGGCTGCACACAGACAAGCTGGCACATAAGTATGTCCAGAAAGGGCAAAACTGGGTGTTAATGCTTGCTGATACATGCTGCTGGGTCCTGAGATTTTAATGAAAATTTAGTTTTGTACTTACGGTTATGTAAAGCGTAAAGAACACGCATAAGCCCTGTCACATAAGTGACATAGGAACAACAACAGGGACTTTGAGGTTCTTATCTCTTTTGCTTTAAAGGGTTTACAAGTTTCTACAAAGCAGAAGATTTCCCCTTGGGATCTCTTTGAGGGCTTGAAGCACTCAGCCCCCCTCTCCTGGGGATGGTTTGGGACAGTCCGGGTGGATCGCAAGGTGTCCAGATTTGAGGAGCAGCAGAGGCTTCTTCTGTATCATACACACCTGAAACCCAAGCCCCGCAGTTACTACCTGGAGCCATTGCCACTGCCCCCAGAAGAGGAAGAGCCTCCTACCCCTGTGGCTTTAGAGCCGGAGAAGAAAGCTGCAGAACCAGCCAAGGCTGATAAAACGGGCTCCAATCCTGCTGCCTCTACTGAGGAACGCAAGAAGAAACAGAGCAAAACCAAGAAACGCAACCAATCTGCCAGTAAAACTGAGGTAATGGAGTGCCCAGCAGCTGTGGACCTCCTGTGTCTACCACTCCTAGTCGCAGAAAACTTCCTAGAGTCTTCCTGAGGGTGGTGGAATGGTGAAGATGTGTTTCCTCTCAGCTGCAGCTCTATCCTGCTCTTTCTAGCCTGGAGCAGGGCAAACATTTTTCTTAATCCCTGATGGGAGGGAAGGAGGCTGCCCAGCTCAGAGCATCCCATGTTTTCTCCTGTGGACTTTGCAACCCTTTCTTACTCTTCATTCATTGGTGTGTTCCTAGTGCTCATTGGTCTTTATTCCTTTGTCTTAGCAGGATTTTGTGTTGGGCCCTGGCCGAGGGGTTTCCTATGGAGTGAATATGTCTGCGGATCTCTTGCATCATCAGTCAGGAAGCACGATGTCGAGGCTGGGATATGGGCAATCACAAGTGGGTCTTTATGCCCAGAATCAGCCTCTTCCAGCAGGTGGGTGCACAGAAATGCTCAGTATATCGCACCTCTTTGGGATTCTCTTCTGTGATTTGGTCCTACTCAGGTCCCTACAATTTGTCCTTTTGCCTGTCATTTCTAGATACAGTGATGGACACTCATTCTGGAGCTATAAAGTGCAGCAATACCCTGTCTCTAGGTAGTCTATTTCTTTTCCACTTTCAGGTGGCCCTCGCCTGGATACATCCTATAGACCTGTACGCATGCCACTGGGAAAACTGGTTCCGAGTCGTCCTCCCTACGGTGGTGTGCTGCCTCCAGGGATAGGGAGCATGATGGGCATTGACCCCTCCTACAAGCCAGCAGTCTACAGGCAGCAGCCTCCAGTGTCCCAGGGACAGATACTGAGGCAGCAGCTTCAGGCAAAGTTGGTAAGTCAGAGCTGCGTGTTGTTGTTGCCAACTCCACAATATAGCAGGCTCGGGCTGTTTGGTGCTGTCCCTCTTAGGCAGAACTGCCCAACCCTTTCTCTGTATCTGCTCTGGAAAGATGATGTCTTTTGTGTCTGTTCCTCTGGTGCCACCTGCTTTGTGGGTCCATGTCACTAACAACTGGGGGAGGCTCTCTGTGAGGTGCTCTGGGGCCTATGTAGCCACTGAGCACTGAGAGGGGCATGTCCAGTGCCTATTTGTCCCAGGTCTGGGTGAGATAGAAAGTCATGAGCAGCAACTTCATAGTCTAAGCAGTGAAGGTACTTGTCTGGTTTAGTGGGAGCTGCTGAGAAGAACAGCAGCAGTGTCCCTGCCCTTTGGAGATGTTGGAAAAAGTGTTTCTCTGCCTTCCAGCAGGGCCAGGGCATAATGAGCCAGCAGCCTGTGCGCCAGATGGCTCCGACCCCGTCCTATGGAGCACTGCAGCCCTCCCAGGTAAGCAGCAGTTCACAGGTAGGACTGAAATCTGGCTCTGGTACAGGGCAGCAGCTTTGTTCTTGCTAAATCCTGAAAGCTCTTGGCTCTTCTCACTCCTCAATGAGCTTCCTTGTGACAATATTTACAGGAGGCTGATGTCTTTTTTCTACCTTACTCCATGACTGAAAAGGGCTTTTTCTTTCATTTCAGGGTTACACTCCTTACGTCTCCCACATAGGCCTTCAGCAGCACCCCTCCCAGTCAGGCACAATGGTACCTCCCACCTATTCTGGCCAGCCCTATCAGAATTCCCACCCCAGCTCTAATCCTGCTCTAGTGGATCCTGTTAGACAGATGCAGCAGAGACCAAGTGGCTACGTGCACCAGCAGGCCCCTGGCTATGGGCACACCTTGACCAACACACAGAGGTATCTCCTACCCTACGGGATGTTAAAAAGCTGTATTTCATCAAGGGTTTCCTCACTCTGCTCAGACAACCCTAACAGCAATCTATGAAAGCCCTGTTCTCAGTGCTGTGTTATGCAGCATCCGTGTCCTTTGCACCCTCAGAGGAAGGTCTTTATCCAGCTTTCAGTCCTGTGAAGGAACAGAGACACAATGAAATTTGGAAATGCTATTTGCAGGCAGCAAACAGTATTACCTGGCAGAGAAAGATGGAATAGAGAAGCATGAGAAAAATTACCTGGAAAAGTCATAGTTTTGGTTTCAGATCTAACCAGCAGATCACTGTCAAAAGGCTAGTTGTGGGATATGCACTGCTGCTGAGCAGGCATAAATCCAGCAGGGAAACCATGCAGAACAGTGGGATGAGGACTATTACTTAAAGCTCCTAAAAAAGCAGGTTGTACGAAACCCTTAAAAGGCACTAGTGTCCCTCCCCTTTCTGCAGAGATACAGCATGGATTGTAGGAGGCTGTTTGGGCTGTCTTGTGGATGGCAGAAGCTGTGTTTGGGTTGAAGGAGCTGGCTGCCCATGAATCTTTTACTCTGTGAACTTTCTTTTTTTCTTGCAGGTTTCCTCACCAGTCAATACAGCAGACCCCCATGATGAGTGGGATGAACCATTTGGGTCCACAGGGAGTCCCCTCAGGAATTCGACCCAGCCAGATACTTCCTGACCAGCAGCAGCAGCAGTACCTGAGGCAGCAGCAGCAACAGCAGATGCTGAGGGTGAGTGGTTGCTGGCAGGAGGAAGGCTGCTGGAGCTGGAGAAGGCTTGGCCAGTGCTGCTTACCTTTGCCCCTCTGTCAGTAAGGATGTCAGCTCTGTTGAGGGCTGTCTGTAGTAATTTGCTAGGCAGTTCTCTCTTCCCTAGGGCTGTTCACTCCTGAATGGAGGAACCTGCTGCACTGTCCAGTTCCAGTCACCCAGCATGAGCTAAAAGGAAGTTAGTAGCAGTAATGGTCTGTTCAGGCCTCTGTGGTCTGTATCCTACCTCTTCCTGCTCCAGCTGAGCCATTATATTGTGCAGACAGCTGTTGTAGAAATGTGGCAGGAGCCAGAAACAAAGTGAAAATCCCCCTGCCCACGTAAGAGCAGGTAAAGTTGTTCAAGATCATTTTTAGGGGCATATCTGCATTTCTTGAGATCAAAATAAGTGTTGGTTGCAGTTTCCAGTGGCAGAAGATCTGGTATGATCAGTCCATTTCTAACAGGGTATGGTGAAAAACCATATGGTCCAAAGTCAGCTGTTAGACCCAATTCTCTAGAGTCAAAGAAGTTCATGGACATGTGTCAACAGACATGAATAATCTATGGATTTGCATTATAGTCTTATGAATATTAAATACTTACACGTAAAACATACATTTCTTGGAGTTACAGAAATGAATTGACAGAGAAACACAAATAATTTAACTGGTGAATTGCAATACCTTATGAAAAGGCCTAGCAAACCTGTGGAATATGGGGAAACTTTACATGGCTCAGAGTGCTGAATCTGTGTTCAGAGAGTGGCCTGAGTGAGACAGTGGTTCCTGCAGAGAGCTGCAGTCAGCAGTAGTTGAGAATTGCTGCCTTGCACTGGACAAGAGAACTGCCTCCAGCATGGTCAGCAGCTTTTAGTCCTTTAGATGAGTAGCACCCCCTGGCTATTCACTTGGTTTCTTATAGCATTCTCCATCACTCATATTTAGAAGAACATGCCTCAGACAAATTGCTAACGCTTCTCCTGTCTCAGTAGCTTCACATATACCTTTCAGCTGACTGTGCTTGGTTGCTTAAAAAACTGACAAAGGTGGAGTGCCCAAGACTTCCCCTGTTACTGTGTTACCAGAGCTGTGCCAGATGTAGAACAGACTCCTGGTGTTAGAGCTGACTTTCATGATGCAGTGACTTGTAGAAAAGGATAAGTGGCCTTTCGGTTTGTCATGCATGGCTTGGTAGGCAGCTCTTGCAAGAAGGTAGAACATGAAATTGGGAAGGGTTTCTTGACTCATTTAGTCAGTCATCTGCTTTCTTGTATACCCAGGCTGTAGCATCAATTTCAAGAACCTCAGTGACCAAACTGGTTTAAGGTGGAAGCTGGAAGCTGTTCTAAAAATTCACTCACTTCGCCTTGAATCCATGATCCAAGTCTTAATGTACTTGTGACTGGTTCTTCTATGAATTATTATTGTCCACTGTGTCTGTCCTGTTGTTTACTGGTTGTTCTTTCTCTTTGATGTTTACCAAATGTATTCCTAGGGAGCAGTTGCAGCTTCCATAGATCAAAAGATACTGTTCCTTTTCCTGATCGTATTTTCATCCCTTTTCAGAACCTGCTCGAGGTTTGAAGTTTGCCCTGTTGAGCCAGTGATGGGAACTATACCTACCATCACCACACTGGGTTGTTATGATAGCATATATAATTTTCTATTGCTGCTAGAAATGCTTATTTTGAATTAAAACCTACATGGGCAGATGGAAGAACTGTCTGAAAATTAGGAGAACTGAAAAAACCTTGAGATTTTGGGGTATATTCTGACTCCAACACACTGAATATTCTTCTCACTATAACTAGCTTTGTAAACATATGGGTTTGAGCACTGCACCCAGTTTTATCTGCATCCTTTTATTGAAGTGCAGAAGCAGCTGGCATGAATGGCAGGAGAGGGCACCAAGATGGACCAAAGAGTTGGGGGATGTGACTGAAAAGGACAGTCTGAAATAGCTAGGCATCACATTAGAGAGGCAAAGACAAGAGGAGAGATAAGTCTCCAATTTTTTTTATCTTTAAAAAACCCCAAACAAAAATCTCTTATCTCTTCTCGTCCCTTGACTGTAGGAAAGGAAATGCCCTTATAACATAGGAGATTCAGGGTAGAGATTAGGGAAAGCATTGTTACTAGGGGTAACTGTGACCTAGAGTGGATTGTGTAGGGAGGTTATAGGAGCTCTGTTTCTACCTCTGGAAAGAATTAGAGAACAGCTTGGGCAAATACTTGGTGAAGTCATTATTGGTGATCTTAACCAGGGGCCATAAAAGAACCAGCCAACCTCTTGAGTTCTTAGTTGTTTTTTATTCTTGTATCTTGCTCCTAGTAGTGCCCAGTAGACTGGGAGTTCTTTTCCTGCCATCTGTTGATACCTCATCTTGCAGAAAACTTTGTTGCTGTCCCTGTATTTCTTGCCACTTCTCAGTCTGGGGCAGGATGGTCATGAAATTGGATTAATTTAGGTATCTGTAAAGAAAATGGGGTAAGAGTGTATGTTAGTGCACGGAACATCCTTCCTCCTTAAGCCTCCCCAGTGCCCTGGAGCTGTGTGCATTGCCCTGACAGTTCCCTGATGGTCCCTTCTCTTTTGTCTTCACAGCAGCAGCAACAGCAGCAACAACAACAACAGCAGCAACAACAGCAGCAGCAGCAGCCACAGCCACCACAGCCCCAGCCCCAGCAGCAGCCCCAGGTCTCCACAGTGCCTCAGCCACAGGCGCAGGGCCAGCCCCCGGGGCTGGGGATGCAGGCTCTTCCCCCCCAGCAGCCCATTGTGAGTGTTCCCTCAGAGGCTGAGGGACGTTATAGCCCAGGACAAATCCAACTGCTCCTCCTGGATTCCCCACCCCTTTCTCCCTCTCTGAGCTTCCCAGGGCTTGTGTGAATGCTGAAGCCACCAGCCAGGTGGTGTGACTATAACTGTGTTTCTCTCTTTACAGTTCCAGCGCCAGGGCCTTCAGCAGACACAGCAGCAGCAGCAAACAGCTGCTCTGGTTCGACAGCTTCAACAGCAGCTTTCCAGTAAGCCTGAGTGTTCTTGATCCTGTTGCTAGTCTCCTCCCTGCTGTTTTCTATTGCAGGTACTCTGGTGTAGAGAAGCAAGGCTGAGCCAGACCGTCTGTCTGAGGCCATAAATGATGCTGGCAGGGAGGTGGCATCAGGAATTAGATCTACCAGTCCAAGGGAGCACAGCAGCAGGGTGGGCAGTGCTTGCCAACTTGTGAGCAACCTTCCAGACCTTCCTCCTGCTGCCTGCAGAGGGACAAGGGAGCTGAGCCTTTGTAGGGACTGCCATGCAGCTTTCCTGAAAGGATCCAGTGGGCAGCTTTAAATCATTTTGAGGATATTTTCTCTGCTGCAAGTGACCTCTGAGGGGCACAGGGAGGCTGTAATCCTGGAGCTCTTACTTGGTGGATGACCCAGAGATACTGTGGTTGGACAAGACAGAACAAGACTTCTTGGGGGCAGGAAGGTTACTCTGGGAAGTGTAGCTGCACACTTGTATTTGTAGTGGTCTGTGGGCTTTTGTGGCTACTGTCACAACAGGGTAATAGATTGTGTTCAATCTGGCACTGTATTCTTATAATCTGTATTGCATTACTGGCTGGAGAATCAAGAAACAGAATCCAGTGTCTGTGCTGTTCCCTTCTGAATGGCCTGCTGTCACTGTCTACTGTCACTTCACTGGCTTTTCTGCCATCAAAATGGCAGAAATGCTATAGAAATGCCCAGAAATAGACTGCACAGTTGGCTAGGTTTCTTTGCAGTGAGTGTGAGACTGTGCCAGATGTGGTAATGTGTGGAATGGGGGACTTGGAAATTGTGCTTATACTTGTTCCCTGATGGAAAATTCTTAGTCTTTGTGACCAAAAAGTACTTCCCAAACTTTGGAAGTTTTAATGTGCTAAGTTTCTCACTAGCCTGACTCACAAACCATAAGCCTGTGCAAAAAGATCCCAGCCACAAGTTTAAGAAGACCTCATATAAGAATCTGAATATAGCAGAATAGCCATATTTTTGTATCCTGTTAAGCAAACGGAGCTGTTGTATATGGAACAGATCTGTGGGACCAGTGCAGCCATTGCCAGCAGCCATGCTGTTTCCTTGGGTTTGTATTAGCTCGCCCTGGAAGAATCTGGAATTCTTATATGTATTGTATCTGGAATGGAGTGGAAAGCAGGAGGGTAAACCCAAGAGCATTCTGTGGGAGAGGGACAAGAGTACTTTGGGCCCCAAACAGGGTGCCTTGGGAGGCTCCAGGGTATCCCTGAATGTCCAGCAGAGTTGAGAAGGTGAGCAGGATTGCCAGGCTATGCTCATTTCCTTTTACTCAGTCTGACTTAGTGTCAAACATGCTGATGTGGTTTCCAGTAAAAACCCTGGTACTCAAGTACACTGTGAGCACTATAAATCACAAAACACCTGTCCTAGCAGTTTGGAAGTTCATTAAGTTCTTGCATGTAACTTTACCATGTTTCCTGCCTTTTTTTGTGCCATCTGGAAGTGCTTTGGGCCTGTACTTCACTTGTACTGAAATACTGACAGGGAGCCAAGATAATTGTCTCTGAAACCTTCATTTACTCCAGTTTCTAGGTGTGCCTTAGGATGAGTGACACTACCTGGCTGAGCAGCTTGTATGGCTGCAGGATCTGTGCAATTTTGTAGGTCTGATTTTCTTTCAAATCAGAAATAACTAATCCATAAACTCATCCTCCCAGCTAGCTGCCACCTTTGAGGGCTTTGTTATGGTTCTCCAATTCTACCATGAGGGACAGAGATATCTCTGGAGAAGCTTCAGGATCGGGAGTGGCACATACATATGTCTTCCTCAGAGAATGTGGGATCCTGGCTGTGCTGCTGTCCAAAGGCTCAGACAGATGTGCGGAGCAGGGAGTGCTGTAACAGTTGTATTTTTCCTCTCGTGGCCTGTGACACACTCCTCATTCAGCACTGGTGGATGTGGGGAGGGGGATCTCTTTCTGAACTGGACCTTGTGACTGTCTAACTCTGTCTCGACCTCAACAGATACACAGACACAGCAGAACAACAACCCATTTGGACGCTACTGATCTGTGGCACTTCATCCTGATGCAGGAGGGAGACATCACTGTGGATGGATTGATGGATACAGCCTCTTCAGCCTGACCCACAATCTAGGGTGGCCCCACCTCTGTCCTTGGGCCTGTGTCCCCAGTGCTGCTGCTGTCTGTCTCACAGGGAGATGCCAGGAGGGGGGTTTTATTGTACAGAGAAAGTGTTTTTACTATCCAATTTCTACAAATGTTTATGGAGATCCCTTGTGGCTGATAGTCTCCCCACTTTGGTTTCAGTTTTTACTCAGTTTTTAGTATTTTTGTTAAAATAACGATTAAGACATTGTAAAATTTTGTACTTTATTTATACCAGATGAACTCCATACTGCAGACATTCTCGGATGAATACAGAGAGCTTACTTTGCAAACTGAGTGTGTATTCAGAGCCTGCCTTTCCTCCTCAGCACTCCTACCAGTACAGCCCAGCAGCACCTCCACACGTGGTCTTTACCTCTTTCTCAATACAACTAATGTCTGCATTTTCAGCTTTTGTGAAGGCTAAACGGTTTGGTTTGGGGAAGGAAAGTCCTTCTTCCCTGTTTATTTCATAAGCTGGTCTTCACATACTTGCAAGGTTTGTAGGCTTTATGTGTTGATTAAGAGCTTTACTAGGAGTCTGCGGTGCTCCACCAGGACAAAGGTATAAAGCAAAGAGGGAGTTCTATTGCAGGGTAATTCTGAGCTCTAACAAGCCCAGCTCCCCTGCCACAGCAGTTTCTGAGATGCTCGAGCTCAAGATGCTTAAGCTGGAGATGCTCAAGCTGATTACCTCTGCAGTCTAGGAGGAGCTGCAGACCAAGAGCACTCACAGTGCTGCTTCTTGGTTCCCATCACAGCAAGGTTTGACTGATGAGCACCAGGCTCCTCTGTTAACTCCTTCTTTACAGCTACAATGCTTTCTTTGCTTGGGTAACATGCTGCATTCTCAACTTCTGACCTGGTTAATGGAGCCTGTTGGCTTGGGGTATGGTCCTAGTTCTCTCTGCTGAACCTGGAAACCATCACCACCTTTATTCTATCTTTGGTTCTTCCTCAGGAGATTGGCCTCTGGTTCCTGTGGTAGCTTTTCTTTACCAGCATTTTCCTTCTGTTCCATCTGTGTGGGATAGGATGAGGCTTATAAGGACTCAGCAGAGATCTGCACCTGATCTTCATCTGAGGGCAGATGAACAATTCTGTAGGCTAGGCTACTGCATGAAGACAAGCTCAGGAGGCTGTGGGGGATGGCAGTGGCCCATGTGCTGATGGGCCTGTGTGTGCTGGCCTGAGAATGGGAGCTGAAGCCTTTCCTTTCTGGGAGTAGTTGTGGGACTGCTTTCTGGGGGCAGCTGTGTGGGTTGGCACCACACCCCCTGTGCTCTGCAGTCTGCTGCCCTGTGGCTGCAGGTGCGTTGGAAAGTGTTGGTGGCCAGGCCTGAGGCAGAGGACTCATTTATTCACGAGGATAGGTGTGTGTGAAGGGCTGTTTCCTCTGTGAATCACTGCTTCTCTCCTTCCATGAGGCTCAGGCTGAGGCACAGCCTGGCTCTTAGGTCCTCCATCTCCTCCTGCTCCGGGGGCTCTGCTTGGCTGCAGCCTGTGCTCGGTGACCCCAGAGGTGGCAGCTGGACCTTGCTCTGAGCGCTCCGTGGCCTGCGGGGAGAGGAACAGGGAGGGCCCCGGGGCCAGCGGAGCCACAGCCCCGGGACACTGGGCACTGACTGCCCCGGCCATGTCCCCGTTCCTGGTGTGTGCGGTCATGGCCGACAGCTCCCTCCTCTGCCGGCCCCGGGAGGCAGCGGAGCCTGCGCCAAGCGGCATCTTGGATGCTCCTTCTGCATCGCTGCCGTGCCGGAGGTGGAAGGGGGCGGCTCTGCAGCAGCCGGGGAGCGGTGGAGTGGCAAAGGCAGCAGAGCACGGTGCGGACTCTGGGCAGGGGTGCAGTGGGTGCCACTTGTATGGCAGCTGTGGCAGGACTAAGGTGCTGCAGCGGGGGGTGCTGATCTGCTCTGTGTGTGCTCTTGAGGACCACGGGCGTCCGATGAAAACACCTCAGGAACTGCCCTGCCACCCTGGGAAAAAGATGACTTGTTCCTCTTTGCAGAACCCTAATCCGGCAACTCTCGCACGACCAAACAATACGGGCTCCCTGCTTTTCCTCTGGCAAAATGCTTTCCCCCAGCTGTCTCAGCTGCTTGACAGTCCAGGTCCTTGTGGGATGAGCAGGACTCCAGAGCTCTGTTGTGACAGACCTAGGACTGCCCCTTCCTCCAAGATCCCACACGCCCCTCGGTGGCTGCCTGGAGGTTTTCAGTCGGTGCAGGAGGCTGTGGGGGGCGTGGAGACCGGGGCAAGGCCTGGTCACAGCACAGGGCTGTCTGGGGAGCTGTGCTCTGCCTGGCCTGGCTGTGTGCCTTGCAGCTGCCGCTGCTGCGCTGCACATTAGCACTGAGCCGCGGCCGTTTTAAGCAGGTCTGACAGCTTCCAGCCCTTCTGCTCCTTCTCCGAGTCGTGGCTAAACGCCGCTTGTGATAGAGCCAGAGGCAACCGGGGGGGAGCATTTTAATACGTGCTGCCCATTGAGTATTGCACTCAGCTGCCCTGCTGTGGCCACCAGGCCAGGGAGTGTGTGTGTGTTTGATGCTGGGCTCCCAGGAGCTGGGGACCAGCCCCAAGGGCTGCCTGGGCCGTGCCCACAGGTGCTGTGTGCAGGCGCTGCCACACGGGGTGCGCCCAGTATGGGGGAAGAAGCTCGAGGTTACACAGATCGTGACGCATTGGGGTGATGGATGGGCTGGAGCAGGCTGTAGCCCATGCACCCACCGTACCCAGCAGCCTGGCACACACAGCCCCCGTGAACCATGCCCTGGGCAAAGGTGGCTTGTCAAGCACTGTCAGAGCTGGTGTTGTGCAAGAAAATCGATCCCTGCTTACTCAAGCAGCTGAACAAGGGAGTGAAGCAGCCGCGTGAGCACCCAACCCTCCCGCAGTGCTCGAGAGGGGGAGTGGGTCACAAGGCACCATTGCAGTTGTGCACCATGTCCTGGGCTGGTTTTGTTGGGCAGCAGGACCCAGAGAGCCATGGCTAGACCCCTGCATGCCGTGGGGCAGCCCAGCTGTGGTCCAGAGCCCCCTTCAAGATGCTTCTTGGAGCCGATAAACCCTTGGTGAGCACAGGGGAGGGTTGTGCTTCCATCCCACGGGGTGCTGGGCAGTGTTGTCTCCTCTAGTGTGTACTGAAGGGCAGCTTGCAGCTCACCCTCAGTATAACAAGCCGGCAACGTGGTCAGTCAAGCTCCTGACTACCAGCAAGGAGAGGGAGCAGGGCAGGAGAGGCAGGAAAGCTCTGACCTGCTCTGCAGCAACAGCAGGAAGGTACTGGGGCAGCAGAAAGTCCATCCTGTGCTGAAGTGTAGGGATTTCCCTGCCACTACACGTTCACCAGTGTGTGCCAATGGCAGGTGGGAGAGTTAAAATAAATGCCTGCCCTTCACATGCTGCCACACAAACATCTTAAACAGGAAGCAGTGCTTGCTCTGTAGAGGCATCGCAGCTGCTGCTACCTTGGCAATGGCAGAGGGAAGCAGAAATCAGACACAACCATCAGGACCCAAATCCATGCTCTGTTTTAAATGATTTCTGTAATCCCATCAGGCAAGACTGAAACAGAGACATAGCAATGCTACGGGCAGAGCCAGGCTGTAGGAGAGGCGGCTCCTGCCAGGAGGCCGTGAGTGGGAGGGGGAGATATCCCCACGCTGGGAAGAGGAATGACAGAGGTGCAGCTCTTGCTGCACGGTGCTGCTGGAGGCCAGTGGGGCTGTGGCTGCAGAGCCTGCAGCCCGGTGCGAGGCAGGGAACGGACAGGTGGCAGGGCTGCTCCGGGCCCCAAAGCTGAGACTGGGATGGGGCATGCCATACTAGGTACCTGCTGAATCCTCCCTGCACCCGCTGGGCACTACGGAGCAGTAGGAGAGGAGACCGTTCCTCTGGCCGTGGGGAAATATGCCAGGGCCGAAGGGTGCTCCAGCTGCCGTGGGGAGTGCCGGGGCAGCACAGCCCGGGGCAACGCAGGGCTGGAGGAGACCTATGCAGAGTGACTGGAGCAGGCACAGGCTGCAGTGGAGCGCGATTCTGGATACCCGGGATGGTGCAGGATGCCCGGCGCCGTGCCGGGATGCCCCTACAGATGGAGTCGTTTCCTGGGGTGGAGCGGCATGTCCCAGGGCGTGCAGGCGTCCCGGTCGGGACGGTGTAGATACCCCCCCTCCGCCCAGGACAGATAGCTGGGCAGTTCTGGCGCCGTGCGCAAGGCAGCGTTCAGAGGTACCGGGGGTGCAGGTGCTGCTGGTGCCGGTACTCGGAGGGCGCCGTACCGGACTGCACGGCGCTCGGCGAGTGCGGCATCCCCTCGGCGCAGCGACCCGGACGGCGGTGCAGGTGCCGGGCCGTGCGGTACCGGGCCCGGCCAGCGCAGTGGCGGGGTCGTGGGATGCCCGATGAGGGCGGTCCCGGTGCCGGTCCCGGTGCCCGTGCGGGGCGGCGGGGCCGGCCAGCGCAGCGGCAGCGAAGGGGTGCTGCGGTACGGCCCCTCCTCAGCCCGCCCCCGCCGTGCACGCGCCGCGCGCTCTCGGTGCGGGGTCGGGCCGGACTGAGCGGAGCG
>VXBA01002091.1:474055-551626 GCA_013399895.1 Serilophus lunatus | reverse complement strand
GGCTCCCGTCCGCATCCCGGCTCCGGCTCCGCATCCCAACCCCCGCCCCGTATCCTCTGGACTGCCCGGTCCCACTCGGCCCCGCTCATCAGACCCAGCACAGAGCAAGGAGCAAGGGCTGTCCCGGCTCGGGCGGTCTCGTCCCAGGGATTGGGAGCCTCCCTGGGGCTGCGGGGATGTCTGTGGTGTGGTGTAGGTACTGGGAGGTCGTTTATTTAGGGTGCAAGGATGCTCCTGGTGCCGCCAGGTACGAGGCTGCTGGTGTGAACATCCCCAGGTCAAGGGCAGGCAGGAGATCCCCTTGGCTCGGTTTATTTGGCACAGCACAGGGAATGACATTAGCCATTGGGCTTCTGGAGTGGAAAGGCATTCCCTGTTTGTCCTTTGGGCCAGGGTCCGAGTTGGAGGCAGGCTTGCTGTGGTGCTGGCCGTGCTCCCCCCTGAGCAGAGTGGCAGGCCATCCATGCATCCATCCCTGAGCGGGCTGGTGGGTGCAGGGGTTGCCGTGTGTGCTGTGGCTGGAGTTGGCACTGTTTACCTGAGCTTGGCTCCATCGTGCTTGAAGGCACAGAGCAGGGCAGGCGTGGTGGGTGATGGTTAGTGCTGGGGTCTGTCTGTGTCTGTTGCTGTTGGCAGCAAGGGAGAGAAATGAGAGACCCGAGGCATTTGTCCTCCAGCCAGTCCGTTTCTGATCCACACTCTCCCAAACTGTCACCTCCTTATGCCTGTACTGACAGCCCGTCCTGAGGCCACAGACTCCCCTTAGGGAGGTGGTTCTGGCATGAAGTCCCTGCAAGGCTGGGATTTCCCTTCCATCCTTTGAGAATGCCCCATCTGTTTCTGCTTCTGGATTGGTCCCAGGTGATGGCAGAGGGGCTGGAGATGCCTCCATGGCTGGGCACTGTAGGTACAGGAGGAGAGCTGACAGTGCCAGCTCCCTACAAGGCCCTGTGCTGGCTGGCTGTGCTTTGTGTCAGCCTGGTGGGATCTGCCCTCCCACTGCAAACTAGGGTGCTCTATGGAATTGGGAGCATCTGCCAGCTGGGTAAGGGGTGGATGTGTCCTCAGAGAGGGAAATGCTGGTTGCCAAGGCAGTAGTCAGCCTTAGCTCTGGGAAATGCCCATGGCATGGGTGCATCCAAGCTCCCATGCCAAAACCTGGTGCAGGGCTGGGCACCCAGAGGTCCCCATTGCAACCAGACCTCTTCCTGCTCCACAGGCTGCAGGTGGCTGCCACCAGAGCTGGTGTCTGCAAAATGGTTAAAGGCTGACATTTAGAGGTCACACTTTTAGCACTGTGCATGTGTTTGCTTCATTTGCATTTGCAGTTAGCCGGGCTCGAGGCTTTGCCACTCGCATGTGCAGTTGCCATGGTTACATGTGCAGTCGGGATGTGGAGTTTGGTTGGACACCTGCAAACATGCAGCTCTCAACCTCCAGAGCACAAGCAAAAGCCACCAAGGTGCAGGGCAGCCCTTGGATGTGGGCGTGTGGGCCCTGCACAGGGCTGTGCTGAGGAAATGGGAGCTGCAGTGCCCATCTTGGCAAGATCTGCATGGTGCTGCCTTGCACAGCCTCCAGCTGCCCATGTTCAACAGCAACATGCATCTAGGGCAGCCTTGTTGGAGGGGAAGGTTAAGCCCCTAAGGTGTTGCCTTAGGGTGTTGCCCTGCACTTTTCGTCTGGGGTTGTCTGCTTTCCAGACCCTGAGTAGAGGATTTTATCCCAAAGGGCTGGACTGAAGGTGCTCGAGAGCAGGGTGTTGAGGGCAGCCAGAACCTGGGAGTCACGAATGAAGCTGCTGCCCAGGGACAGGGATCTGTCAAAGCTTCAGAAGGCAGCGTGAGAATTGGCAGAGAGCTGTACTGAGGCTCCAGATGTGGTGGCTGTGACTGTCCTGACTCTCTGTAGGGTCTGTTTTGGATGCTTAGGTCCAACACAGACAGGAACTCATTCCAGGTGTCTTTTGACTAGGATCACATTGAGTCCACGAGCGAACACCAGGAGATAGTGACTGCCAAAATCCTCTGGCACGTCCACGTTGGCATTTGTGTCAAGGGAGGGGGCATTTTAGGACAGCTGGTAAGGAAGGGACCTCGAGGTCATCAGGTCTCTAAGCTTGATCTAAACCATCCCCAAGCAGCATCAGCTTAGCCAGCTCCTAAACCTCCCCAGCCACAGCAATTCTGCTGCCTCCCAAGCAGTTTGCTGCCATCTTCCCCTATCCTTCCTTCTAGGAGCTATTTCCTCGCAGCAGACAGGGGAGAAAGGAAGCTCTCTTGGCTGTCCAGGAGCACTTGTGGCCTCAGAGAGACCAGTGTGGAGTGTCTGTGCTGTGATGGTGACAGCTGGAGGAATCCAGTAACAGTAGGAGGGTGGAAGGATGGTGTGAAGTGGTGGGGATGGGGACATGGAGCAGGTGTCTGGGCAACAGGTTGTGGTGGAGCTGCAGAGGAGCCTGTCAAATTTCACGGCAGAGCACAGAGGGGATGCTTGTCTGCCACCCTGGGGTTGTGCACCAAGTGCAGAGGGAAGGGGCAGGGACAGCTTGGCTCTCTGTCATTACAACTTCCAGTGCCATTGGGATGCAACAGTTATCAGCTCTCCCTGGGATCCCAGACAGGGATTCCTCTGCTGGTGGTCTGTGGCTATTGGCTGCCACTGACAGTGTTTTGAAAGACAGCCAAGGTCCCTGTGTGGCTCTTGGGTCGGCACAGAGGGGAGGTGGTTGCAGCTGGCTGGCAGGGACATGCCAGCAGAAGGAGGCAGGTTGGTTCCTGGTACCAGGGCGCTCGAGGAGAGCTGGGTTTGAGGACTGTGACAGGGCTCAGTGGTGCTGCATGGTGGACTAAATGCCATGGTGGTCTCCTAACGTGATGCTCCCCAGAGCTGGGGGCAGGGAGTGGGCTGTGACCAGCACTGTGTGCACTGCTGGCCTCAGCAGGATTCCACTGCGGGTGTGAGGGGAATGAATAAATGGTCCTGCAATTGCCAGAGCTGCCAGTTTGAACCCACATCATTCAGACCCTGGAGCGAGTCTGACTGAGAGGAAATGGGGATGAAGAAGGAGCAGTGGAAAGACATGGGTGCTTCTGGCTGCAGTGGCTGGGTCATGTCTGGTTTGTGTAGCTCCTGGAAGTTTTCCCTGGATAGGAGGTTATATGCTGTTTGTTTGGGGGCTTGTTTGGGCTCAGTAGTGATGTGGTATTGCAGCCCAGGATGAAACCTGCTTAGTCTTGTAGTTGTGCGGGGAAAGTCTGCCCTTGCAATATGTTCCTTTTTGCCATGTTGTCTGCCTGGCAGCAGGGATGGCACGTGGAAAGGGCTGGCTGTGAGCAAGACTTTGTGCTGGGGAGTGCTATTTGGGCTGAAACCGCCTTGGCAAGGAGCTCAGGGGATTGTTGGTAAAGAAGCCTGGTTCCTGACACTGCAAAATGCAGAACAGTGGAGTAACATCTGTTATTTTCAAACTGCATCTCCGTGTGAGCATATCCTGCAAGGTGCCTGGCAAGCAGAGTTGAAGCTCTGCCTGGTGGCCAGATGCTCCGGCCGTGCCAGCAGAGCAGGTGGCAAAGTTTGGGAAAGGTTGCAAAGAGTGTGTTACAGGCCTCATACTGTGCACGAGCCTTGTTTGGGTCTGGGCCTGGGCTGCTGGGGCTCTCTGAGGGCCAGGATGTTTGGCAAGAGTTTGTTCGGGAGGTTTTTGAGATGGGTTTGGAGAGGGGAACTACTGAGAATGCCCTTTGGTGTTGATCAGGAGCTGCAGGGACTTCGCTTTTATCAAGCAGTCATTATCTGCTGCTCTAAAGGAGTGGGAGTAGAAGTCCAAGTCTGTAGCATGGCCAAAGTGTCTGCATGCTACTCACCACGGAGGTGGCCCTGTCCATGTCCTGGTGCTGGCACTCAGTGCTAAAGGAGTTGTGAAGGTGAGTCTGTGAGTCCGACTGTCTTCACATCTTTCCTCCACCCTTACATGACTCCAGGCACCACTGAGCAACTTGAGGACTTGTGGGACAGTGATGGAGAAGAAGGGGACAGGGGTCGCTCTGTGTCTCTGTCTCTAGAACTGCCCACAGGGGAGCTCAGGAGAGATATGTGGGTGTTGAGATCATTGTGGAGTCAAATGCCTGGAAGTTGCAGCAGGAATGGTCAGAGGTCTGATGACCTCTCTGTAAAAAAAGGGCTAAATAAGGCAGGGTTCTTCAGACTGGAAAAGAAACAACAGAAAATGGATAAGATACATCTACAGGAGGCCAGGAGAGAAGTGATAGAGGTTAACTGTTCATTGTTTATTTCCATACAAGTACAAGGTCACATCAAATTAAACTAGCAGGAGGTGCCAAACAGGAGGAGGGGCATTGCCTCTTGCACATGTGCTATCAAATCACAGAAATCCTCAGGACAAGGTGTCATGAACAGCGAAACCTTACATTGGTTTCTGGAGAAACTGAATGAATTCAAGGAGAAGAGGCTCCCCCAAAACCAATAAATACACTGAGATCCACCTCTGACTTGGGCAGCTTGTGCTTCTGACTGTTTGCACGAAAGTCCATAGAGCAAGGTGGACCTTTGTGCGGACGGCGGGGGAAAACAAGCCGTCAATCGATATGATTGGTAACGCAAGCCTCCGTTTATTGCAAAAATCCAAACCTTTTTATTACATTCTGGTTAATTATGCCTACCAGGCACTATGCTATTGGCCAAGCTCTAAAATGGTTACATTTGCACTGTTTAACTCTTAAACTATGCCGGGGCTTTCCAGAGTTTACTGGACTTTGCCACAGGTGCAGTTCCTTGCTACGAAGTTGCAGTGTCTTGTTCCAGGGTCCTTTCCCACGTTCTTCACCGATTAGCTCTTTCTTCTGCACTTCCTTATCAGCTCGACTTGCATTTTCTTACTTATGCTAACAGCCTTTTCTAACTCATGCTAACAGGAGGATTGCTTGTACAACAGCTCAAGAGACCCGTGCCCCTGTTCCGATAGCCATCCATCAACACCTTTGGTCTGTTTTGTTATTTTCATAATGCTCTAGTGCCCACTGGAGAGGGTGGAGCCAGGAAGGAGCACTGGGTTTTGCTAGAGAAGGATGGGTTTATCCTCATCCAGATCTGTGTCACTTTGCTCGGCACAGGGTGACAGATGTGTCCTCAGTCCCACTGAGAGCGTGGGATGCTTTCCCCATGTGATGGAGGGGCACTTGGTGGGAGAGATGGGACCCGTGCTAAGCACTGGTTCTCTCTGCCTTGGCATCACAGAACCCTTTGCTGGAGACCTCTGACAGGCTTTTGTCTGCTCACCAGATACTAATTCAGTTGGGTTGAAAATGGGTGGCAAAATCCCTTCCTCCTGTGTTATGTGACAGTCCTGCATCCGCTGGTTCCCTGGGCACAGGGGACCTGCCTGACACACTGACAGCAGAGCTGGAGTATCATCTTAGAGTTGTCCCAGTTCCCTGGTACTCGCTGCACATGAGATCACCAGGGATCTGTCTTCATCTCCCCCTCCTCCAGTCCCCTGGCTCTGCCTGTTCTCACACACATCAGGAAACATCAGTGTCAGTTTTGTTCCTGGTTTTATGCTCAAATGAGAAAAGACTCGTGTGCTGCTACCAGTGAGAGTCCAGTTCAGCCCTGCCTTGGTGTATGTGGGATGCCAAAAAGCCTGTTCCCCAGTTCCTGAGCAGTCAAGAAACATGCAAGGACAACAGGGAGATGTGAGCCTTGGCTTGGGAGAGGTTTGCTTCTTGTGGGAGAAGTGGACTTCGAGAGTAGGATGCCGGGATCTAGCAGTTCCCAGTTGGCTTTGGTTGGAGGGCAACAGGATGAGGTCAACCAAGGTTGCTAATGAAGAGGATGCTGTTTCCCATCCTCACAACTTCCAGGAGAACCCTGTCTTTGAGGGGTGAGGGAAATATCCAGCCAGCAATAGGGTGTCCTTGCAACCACAAACTGAAACCTTCCTTGGATAGCAGCTGTGCTTCAAGAAAGAAATGATCTCTGTTTCTGTCTCATTGTCATTTTGGTCCCTGTCGCCACTGGGCCCTCTTGATGAGAATCTGAGTCTGCAGACTTGGGCAGCCTAAGCACAGCTGCTGTACTTTGATGTTCACGACTTTAAGAGGAGCCAATTGGTTCATTGCTCTTTTTAACAAAAACCTCCTCCTGTGTCCGTCAGAAGCAATGCTTCAAAGTGGGCATCTGCTGAGGCAGAGCTGTGCTTGGGGACCTCTGAGAAGCAGCAGGGAGCACAAGAGACATCTTGGCACTGAGACTTGACTTTTCTTGGCATTGCTGGTCCTTGCAGCATGCCTGCATGTCCTGCTTCATCCTGGTCTGCTTCCCCTGGGTATCCCCAGGCTCCCTGATTTGCTTCGGTCCAGCTTATTTCTTAAGACTAGGAGGTATTTGCAGTAAAACACATTAAGGGATTTTTTTTGCTGGAGGTTTTAGGTTTTCTGCTCTTTTGTGCCAGAAGATAGAAAATATGGGAGGATAAATTTACAAGGGAAAATAGAAAATACATTTTGGATTAAATTTGAATAGGTCTCCTTTCTAGCTGCTGGGTTGCCTGACCTACAGACCTTAGTGAGCCCTGGCTGTATGAGCAAGACTCTGTTGAACTGCCCTGGCTGCAGGCTGACTCTTCAGCCCACAGTGCTTCCATGGTCTTCTGCTTAGTCATGTCAGCTTGGGTTTGGGAATGTGAGTGGCCAATGGTCTGGCTGAAGGACAGGCTTCCCTCCTGGAGGAAGCTACTTATCTTAGTTGAGTAGAGGCTGTCGTGGGCTTGGACTGCACCATATAACTGCCTGAGGCCCTTCCGAGGGGACTGACACCACATCTGTCTGGGCTGCCAGCTGAACATACAACCTGTGACAATGGTGTTCTCTAGCTGTGACAACTGTATAAACTCTCTAGGTTGCTTATTGGAGCACGTAGCAAATCTGTGCTCTTCCAGAATTGCTGGGAAAGCCTTTAGGGTTTCTGGGGAAACCAGTAACTCTGGGATGGGCTTTTATCTTATTCAGCTGCAGATGGGCGGTTTTGGACGCTGTGTCGTGCCAGCAGCACACGTGGGTGGCCGTTGTGCCAGGGGCCCCAGGGCTCCCCTTGCCCTGGCGCTGCCCTGAGCGTGGCAGCTCTGCCGCGATCCGGTGCCGGCTGCGCGGTGTCGGCGGCTCTGCCCAGGAGCTCCCGCACTGCCGCCAGCCATTACCGCTATCCTCGGTGCCGGCGCTCAGCATCAGGGTGGGGCGAGGGGGAAGGCAGATGTGGAGGGGGAGGGTGGCTTCTCCAGCACCTGTGCCTTATTCTGGAGCGTGCAAGTGTGAAATTCAATTTGTAGATAAATCGTAGCTGGTGAGGAACACAGGGCACAGTGTCTGTCGGAGCCAGGCAGTGTCTGGGAGCAGCGCGGCCGGCGTGCACAGCATGTCCTGCCTGCCAGCTCTTGCGGAGGCTGACGTCACCTTGGAGGAGCAGTGGCTGCTGCAGGATGTGGCTGCTTGACGCTGTGTCATGTTGGCTCTGGGTGTGCAGTCCCGATTGCCGGCAGGAGCCCTGCCAGGAGGTGCTGCCCTGGGATGGTCCCCCCTGCCCTGTGGAGGCGAGGAGCACAGTGCAGCTGGAAGAGAAAGGGGTCTGGTGGTCTCTGCCACTAGCGAGCTGGGCAGCAGGGAGGATGGTGGTGTGGATGGAGGAGTCTGTGATGCTTCCAGCAACAAGAGCATTTTCCCACCTCCACATCTGGATCTTTCCTTTGTGATGTTTCCAGTGAGTCCTGCTCGCTGGTGGGAGCAGAGGGAATGTGTGTTTTAGCATTAGCAAATGCAGCTTGCACTGGCCCATGCTCTGTCCTACCTGTGCCTTGTGACCAGTGGTCACAGCTCACCATTTCCTGCCCCAGTCCAGAGCTGGGTGTTCCACCTCTGAGTGCTCTGCAGAGAGCAGCCCTCTGATGTAAATGAAGAGTCCAGTGCTGTGAGGAGGGGACCACGGTCTCACAGGCCAGCCATGACAGAGCTGGGACTGAGCCTGGTCCTCAGTGCTGGCTTGCCCCAGGGACTCACTGTGCCCCAGGCAAGCTGCAGTGTCATGGAGCAGCAAATGACTGCTGATGCTGTTAGGCCTCAAAGGGGCACTTGCAATATCATCAGAAGATCATGTCTGGTCTTTGATCAGGGCCACTGGCACTAATATAAAACTCAGCAGCCTGTGTCAGATGGGATGTGCTGGGGCACTTGTCTCTCTGAGTGGGGCAATGGGCTGGAGTTCAGCCAGGACATCTCTCCAGCACAGGATGGGACTTGCAGCTCTCCAAGCTGTGGGAAGCTAGGGAGTGTATGGTGACACAGCTCTGCATCCCAGGCTCTGGGCACATGGATCTCTGCAGAGCCTGTCTGGTGTTTCACCTGGAAGTAGGGATTAATGTAGCAAGGTGGAGGTGGTGTGGACAGGGGGAGGTAATGTGAGCTCAAACATCTCCTGGGACAGCTTTCCTGAGCATTAACACCAAAGACCCCACAATGAGCAAACAACCTGGTGCTAGACTGCAATGCTTGAGCTTTCTTGCACTGTGAGGGAACACACATGGCCCTACTGCCTACACTGGGACCCTGGAGGGGTGGCTCTGTCAGGATGGTCCACAGGCCCCCTTGCACATACAGCCACTCTCCTCCATGGGCTTGGTGTTCCAGACAGAATGTTGGTGCTTGTACACTGCCAGATAACTTACAACCTTATCTCTGCATAAGGAGACTTATTATATCATGTTTCAGCTTCTGTGGAAAAGTTAGTTCCTGCTTGTCTCCAGCTATTTATCTTTATTCTTTGAGTTTCATTACCTTTAGCCCAGATTACTCCCATGACCCGGTTTACAATTCTGACCTGCAAAACCTTTCTGAGCTAACAAAGACTGGTGATCAGTGATGTAAAGTAGAAATGGGTGGTTGGGGCAGGTGTTGGTAAAGGAAACGATCCTTTACCAGTTCTGCTGCTGAAACCAGAGGGTCTAGAGCCACTGTCTGGATTACAACCTTTGATTAAATGATTTTAACTTCCGGCTTTGAGTCAATAAAAATGAAACTTTGACAACTTATTTTGGGTGTAGTTGTTCCCATTCAGAACACTCTTGGACTTTTTTTGTCCACCCCCTCTAGTTGCATTTGCAGGAAGTCCATGTATTTTAAGCTGCAATCAGTTCCTCTCTGCCCAGCCCACCTCTTTACATTTATAGAGCCTCCTCCAGTCCACGCTGGTCCGTGGAAAGCATTGGCTGTGCAGACACTTGGCCTGCCTGCAGCCACTAATGCTTTCTCAGCTTTCCTTGAAGCATGGGTGAGATGTCTCGAGCCATTCTTAGCACAGGTGGTGGTATGGGTAGGACAGAGCTTTTGCTCATGGCCCAGTTGGTTGGGGAAGGTTCACGTTCTTTGCATGACTGGGTGCAAAGAAAGGAGCTCGAGAGACTGGTGTGTTGAGAGAGTTCTGGAGAAGGCCATTCCAGCAGCAGATGGGTTTCATATTTAATTTGAGGCATTTCAGAAATGTGAGTGTCATTGCATTGAGCCAGCCTCTTTAGGTCACCAAAGTCTCCTTTCTTTATTAGATTTCAAACCTGCTTTTGCTAATGTAGGACATATGAACGTGTTTGAATATAGACTTTGAAAAGCATATTGAAAAGAGCCCTATGCTTGTGTAATTGCTCCCTAACATGATTCATTCATAACGATCCATGTTAACTTTTAAAATGTCCCCTCTTAGTAGTAGTTTCCAGGGCGGTTATTTGGGAGAGGACATAGAATGCATTACTCCGGCAGATGTGAGGGGGATGGTGATGAGCAGGTGGGATAATGTCAATGTGCATCTTGCCAAAGCTGGAGAAGGAAGTGAGGGGAATGCTGCTTGTGCAGTCAGCTCTCTCTTCTCTGGGTGAGATTTGCACTCCAGTTGCTAGCTGTGGAGTGTTGATCACAGATTTGTTAGTGAGATTATATTGCCTGAAAGTAGGTGCCTGATGCTTGTTTGTGATGTGTGGGAGAGTGAGCAAGTTGTCTTGGCATGAACTTTGTGCCGGTGCCAAGGGCTTGCTGAAAGCAGATTGTCTGTCAGTTCACTCCTGAGTACTAGTCTGGAAATTCCAGGGTTCTGTGGATGCACTTTTGCGTTGTCAGTCACCTGCCTGCTCAAAGCCAGCACTGGAGTAATTCTGCCATTTATTGGTGAAGCACTGTTTCAAATGGAATAGAACAGAATACAATAATTTCAGCTGGAAGGGACCTACAAGAGTTATCTAGTCCAACTGCCTGACCCATTCAGGGCTGACCAAAAGTTAAAGCACGTTTTTAGGGGCATTGACCAAAAGCTTCTGAAACCGTCTCAGGCTTAGGGCATCGACCACCTCTCTACAAAGTCTGTTCGTGCTTGGCAACACTCTCTCTATAGAAGTGCTTCCCAGTATAAACTTCCCCTTGCAGCTTTGAGCCATTCCCGCATGTCCTATCACTGGATAGCAAGGAGAAGAGCTCAGCACCTCCCTCTCCACTTGCCTTCCTCAGGAAGCTGCCGAGAGCCACGAGGTGGCCCTTGCACTGGTCCTGGTGATGCGGTGTGCGGTTTCCTCGCGGCGCTCTGCGGGCCGGCCCGGGCGGGGCGGTGCTGACGGGACAGCTCCCGCGGGGCGCCGGGATCCGCCCGCACCTTCGCCCCTGCGGGGTGGGACCCAGCGATGCCGCAGCCAGGTGCAGCCGGCGGGGGGGTCCCGGGGCTCTGCGATGCTCCGGACTGAGTCAGGCGCTTCCTTCGCTGCCGGGGGGCGGGTGCGGGCGCAGCTATGCGGGGGCCGGGCTGTGCGGGTTCGGACAGCGATTAACCTCTGCCCCTGCAGGCAAGCGTCTGTACATTGAAACTGTGCGAGTAGCAAGGTGAGGGAGAGAAAACTGCCATCGTTTCTTCATGCTGGGGTCAGGAAAGCTGTAACGTGAGATAATCCAGATTATTTCTATCCAGAACGTGGCACTAAACAGCCTACTTCAGCTATCTCTGAGCCACGTGGGAAACCCAGCAGTCCACCGAGAGGCTGCTGCCACTGCCCTCTTCCTGTCCTGGCAGAGCCTTCTTCTGCTCACACAGCAGCTGCTGGCTGTACCACATGGCCCTGCCTCAGCTTTTCACCAGGCTCCTGGGAAGCAGTGAGTGGGAAAGTCAATCTAAATCTAGACCAACTCAAGGTGAGCACATAGCCCACTCCAAAAAAGTCCAGGCTTTCAAGCACAGTTGTCCTTGGGTCCTCTATAGTGGCCACCCTCTTCTTGAATCAGCAGTATTGATATTGGAATCAGGTGACCCCAACATTGTCCCTGCTGCAGTGCTCACTGGCTGTCCTTCATCAGCATCACCAGTCACAGCTCAGTGACACTGAGAAACCTCCTCCATTTTTGGAACTCTTGATGCTAAACAGAAGTTGGAAATGAGCCAGGCTGCCTCACCTGCTGGGTGGCATGTCTTCTGGAGCTGGGCATCGAACAGTGTACTGGCATTCAACACCAAAAATATCTGGAAAGGCTGAAATGTGGGCAAGGGAAAGTTCTGCTTTGCCCCTAGTGCCCTTCCCAATGCGGGCCTGGCTCCTTCATGAAGGACTCATTAAAGGCCATGGAGCAAATGGGGACAGGCCATATTGCAGCAGGAGGCCATTGGCACCACAGCAGAAGTGGCTCTTGAAATTGTCTGTTTCTAGGGATTTTGAGTAACATTCTTCTGTTCTGAATGGAGCTCTCGAGGATTTTGGCATGTGTCTGGGAGTTGTCAAAGAGCTTCTGTCCCACATATGTTGCTGCAGCATTGAGGGACTTAACTGACACTTCTCACGTGGTCTCTCATCCTCTCCCCTGGGCAAAGGATGTGCAGTGGAGTGTCTCATAGGTTTATGACGTTCAACTTTCTTTAAATATTGGTGGTACTGTGAGTAGGAGCCAGGAAAGGCAAGTCACAGGGATGTATCTTGCACTTGAAGAAAATGAGGGTGAGATTTGTGACTGTTTTTCCTTCTGTCCCGTTAAAGCATCTGTGGCACCTCAATATTAGAGGGGCTGTAGATGTGACTCAGGAGGAGAGGGAAAGGTGGGACGCTGGCTTCTGGAAGAGACCTCTGCAGAGTGGAGAACAGGTGTTTTGGGCTCCATGGTGCTGGGAAGCCTCCTAAGTGCTCTGCTTTGTCAGAGCATTCTAAATGCTGAAGGTGGCTCTTGTGTGCCCAGATGGTGACAAATGCTGAACGAATGAGGGCAGGGACAGAGCTGCCAGCCAGGGTAATGAGAAGTGTAGGAGACTGGGCTGGAGGGGGTGCTGGGGGTCACTCTGTCCATCTATCTGCCATGTACCACCCTTTGCAGATATTCATGGGGTGCTTTAATTTTTCCTGGTATACACTTGTCTCTCCTTTTTTAATATGTGTGTCTCTTACCCAGCATGAAAGGGCAGAGTGTTCTGAACTTTTCTGCAGTGGCCTTTGCATGTTATAAAACTGTGTCCTATGTCTTGTCTTGTCTAGACTAATCCCACTCTTCCAGACTTTTGTCGAAGGTTTTTTGCTGACCTTGCTGGTCTCCTGTGGCCCCTCTCAGTTGATGCAAATCTTTTGGGGAATAATGAGCTGGTTATCTGGACAACAGTGTAATTATTTGGTGTGTCTTTATGAGCTGAAAGCAGAGCAGAGTAATTACTTCATGTGTAAGCTGGCCTTTTACACATCCTACTGTAGTTGCCTTTTTCGTGGCAAAGATATGCTGGCTCACGTTCAGTTTGTACTCCTCTGTAGCTCTCGTGACCCTTGTGGCAGAAATGCTGCTGTGTTTTCTTCCACGGCCTGTTTGTGCAATTTTTTGCCTCCCAATGACTTACAGCCCTGCCCAGCATCTCTCAGCCGGTCTGTCAGGAGTGTGTCAAATTCCCATCCTGGCCTCCAAAGTGCTGGGTGTCATGTGCAGATTTTGAAACGTACTCTGTTCTGTCATTTAGGTCATTCATGGAAAATCAGAGCACTAGCAGCAGCAGGGCAGACCTTTCTGAAACCTTACATGTCCCTTTCAGTGTAACTGTGAACCACCTATTACTGTACAGAGCACCAGCTCAGTGATGAACCCGAAGTCCTGGGAATTGCCCCCACAATGCCATGGGACCAGGAAACATTTGCCTGTGGATGGATAAGCTGGGATGGGTCAGAAGGATTCACTGGGCACAATCCATAGTGTATTAACCACCAGCTTTGTTCTGTAATATTATCCTTAAGCATTGTCCCAAGCCACAAGCATCAGAGGGTGTGAGGTGAGACCTGCAGAGGATGCTCTGCAGAGGGGTGCTCTTGAGGAGCCTCTGGGACACATGGATACAAGCACATCGGTCCAGGTGTGCTGCAGCTTCTGTGCTCGCCAAGGTTTCCTGTGGGGTTTCTGCAGCTTTGTAGGTGGGTGGGATGGGACTAGGTGACAGCTGGGGTCACTGACAGGGTGGGCAGTGCATCTGGCAGGTGGTGCTGCCTGAGACAGGAACACCAACCCAAGTTCCTGGAACACAGGCTGGTGGAAAGGTTTGGAGCTCACTCACTCTGGGAAAGAGGAGGCAGAGGTTCCTCACACTGCTTGCCAGGCGCATGTTTGTTCTGAAGTGCATGGGCTGGCCCCCAGTTACCTCTCATTAAAATACAACGGGCTGAGATGGTAAGCAGAACTGCATGAGGCAGAATGGCTGGAGGGCGCAGTGGGACACCCTGTCCACTTGCTATTGGAAGGAGATCATCCATCCATGCCAGCTGGATGGTTTGAGGTCTTGGTCTGTCCTGGCTCTGTACCACATGGGGACATAGAGCCAGAACATCAGTGTCATGAGCCTGGGGTTGTGCCATCCCTAGTGCTCCAGGGCAGGTGGCTGGGCCCAGATGAAGGGTCCAATATGAGAGCAGGCTGTCTGCTCACATCTCCTCGGCCGTCTGCCAGAAGAGGTGTGGATCCGGCTTGTCTGGCTGGTGTTGAGATGCCTGAATGTGCATCTGCCAGAGAGGCTTCCAGAGGATCCCACCCGCCCAGGTTTCCATGGAGAGCGTCAGTTTGTTGAGGAGGAAGCCGTCTGGCAGACAGTGTGGCCATGGAAATACCTATAGAGCATTTGTTTTCCAAAGCACATGAATAACATCCCTAACAGCTCGCAGCCTCACTTCCTCCGCTCGCCCACCAGCGGCCTGGCAGAGCGACCTGGGATGCCTGCGGTGTCTTTATCCTCCCAGCTTCTCACTGTGTGCTTGTCTGAGCATTCCCAGTTTGGCCGTATCTGCCCAGCCCAGCCCGGTTTCACTTCCATTTGGCAGGCACAGCTCCTGGCGCAGGGCTGCAGGGAGGCAGCAGCCCGTCTTCGCTGGGGGACACGTTTGGCTCCGCTGCTGGAGGGAAGAACGAGAGCGCTGTAGGCGGCAAAACCGGGAAAGTTTTGCTCCCACCTCCCATAGGATGCGAGAGGAATTGCTTCCCTGAACGAAATGTCCTTTCTCGGGTCTCCCGGTTACTTTGCATGCTTTGAAAGACCAGGGAGAAGCTTAAGAGCTGTTGAGGCAGCCGGCAGCAATGCAAGGCACATGCAACAGCCCACAGTGGAGGGGGCTAAGCTTGGGTTTTCATGGTAGTCTGTCAGTAAGGCTAAATTCCCATCCTAAATGTTATGTTAACATGAAGTTACATCAGAAAGCACAGAGCACAGAACAGCAATATGAGGGTATCAGATGTGTTGCAGGGGTATTGTAATCATCCCAAATCAGGCATTTGAAACCCAGGGAATTCCAGATATAGGGTTTGCATCATGTTTTTGAGTTTGTAATTGAAAAACATTCCAAACATAGGAAGGCTTTAGAAGCATGTCACTGAGGTTGTTTGGGTGCCTTTATTCTATGCTGCAAGGGACATGGGCAGATGGAGAGAAAGAGTCTTTAAAACATGATGAAACCAAATGTGGAATTACAAATGTTAAAATACCGTGATCTGGATTTCAGCATTAAGGCATTGTGGCTCTCCAGGGGAACATTAGGGCTGCTGGGCCTTGACTGTGCATCTCCAGATCTGAACATACTTGGCTGTCACTAACGTAACTCACCTCTGTGCCTCATGCTTTATACAACTCATAACTGGAGACAGTTTTAAGTCCTGTTGCATCATTTTTCTAAAGTTAAGAATGTGCACTTGGAACTTGGAACTTTAATTCTATCTTAGGTTATGTTTTTTGTCTCCAGATTTCCATGTTTTTTAAAAGCTATTAAAAGGACCATGGAAGAGGATTAAACAAAACCCCAAAGGAATATCATCGTAACATATTTCTGAGGAGGTGTAGAAGAAGCCTTTTTTGCTGTGTTTTGTATGAGAGATTTCGCAGTGTGTCAGGACAGGGTGGTTACACTGGTTGTGCAGTTGCTCCAGAGATGCGAAGTGAGTTGTGAATTCAGCCCTGTGACTGTTGTGCACAGCCCGGTTGGGCAGCTGCATAGTAGCACTGTCTGGTGCCATGAAATTGCTTGGCTGGAGGAGTTGGTGGAGCAGCAGTGCCCATGGCAGCGTGTGGCTGCAGCCCTGAGGAAGCTCTGGAGTTGGGAAATCAGCTGGTAAGCCTCTGCTGGCAGGGCTGTGGTGTTCCTGCAGACAGAAAATGATGACGGATCGGTTGAAATGGCTCTGCGGGGAGCACTGTGTGCACTATCATAAAGACTGGAAGCTGCCTGTAGCTTCCAGTCATACAAATTAGATGTGACAGTCATTAATAATTGGCTTTATCCTAATCTGCAGTACCTGAAGGAACCTGAGCAGAAGATTTGCACTGGACAGTTTGCCTTCCAGCAATGTCAGGCAGAGTGGTGGATTTGAAGCACCTCTGAGATCCCTCTTGGGAATATAGGTCGGGGGGGGGGGTCCCTGGCCAGCACTGCACCCCTGGGATATCACTGTTAGGGAAAGGTCAATTCTCAGCTGAAGGAGGAGCATTGCAGCAAGGAATATTAGACAAATGATGATTTTCTTTTGGAGCTGCAGGCAGAGCCGAACAGCCAAGGCACTGTGCTGCAGAAGCAGCTCCAGCAGTGGTGGGCAGAGCTGAGCCTGGAGTCTCTGCATGCCTCAGCTGTATTTCTGTCTCTCGATACAGCTTTTATTTCTTAGAATTTGGCATCTATTTGGGGGATAACACAGCAGTGAGATGCTCCTGTTGAGTGTGTTTCTGTCACTGCCTGGTGGGGCAGGAGGAGGTGGACGGGAGTGATGTGCAGAGGTGACGGGGGTCAGAGATAGAGCAGGATCAGTCCTGGCAGCTCAGCCCCCAGGACATCCCTGTGCCATGGATGGGGTAGTAGGTGTGACTGTTTCTCCCCAGTACTTGTACTGCCCTTCTTGTCTGGTATTCCCTGTATTCCCTTTGCAGGCTCTGGAAAGGTGATTGCCCAGCCTTGCGAGGCCTCACTACTTGTGTGAGCTGAATGCAGTAACATGATTTTCTGAGCTGTGTGTTTTTTACTGTCATACCCTAATTTCTGAGCCTGCCAAGTTCTCTGGGCATATCAGGAGGGCAGGCACAGCATGGGCCCATTTCCTTCATGACCAGCAGTGAATTGCCTCCACATGTGGACTACAGATTTCAGACACCTTCTGTGTGTGTTTTGGTGGGGGGGTTTAGTGGGTTTTTTTATTTGGAGTTTTTTGGGGGGGAGGGGTTTTTTTTGGTGATAGTGTGTTTCGTTTATTTCCTGCGGATTTTCCTCGCTGGATGAGGTGTTCTCCATTTGTGGAATCCCTGCCCAACTGAACCTCTACCAGAGCTGCGTCCTCCCATCTGCATACAGCCCTTATTTTGTGCTCCAATAATTTCGAGGCAACTCTGCTCACCTCTGGGCTCGGGAGAGATAAACCGTGTGGGCACGTAAGGAGGCCCTGGAGCAAAACGGAGGTGCCTCACCACCGCTGCCTTCTCTCCCGGGGTGAGGGCATGCGGCTGAGACAGGACGAGCGAGCATCCTCCGAGCCGCCACCGAGCAGTGCCTTTTAGCAGGGACCCGGCTGCAGATCCGCCTACCGAGGAGCGGAGCCGGCCGCCGGCTGGTGCTGTGCTCGCCCGGTTTGGGGTGAGGGGAGCACCCTGTTTGGGGTGCCCCGGGAGCAGCGGTGCTGGCTGGGGTAAGCCGGAGGGGCACTTACATAAGCCCTGAATGCGACAGGCGGTGCGGGAAGGTGAAGGGCAGAGCACTGAGAATCCACACAGCCTCCAGCGAGGGCTCCCTGGCACAGGAGCGCTGCTCGCTGACACACATCCGCGGGTCCCCATCTGCAGTGCCCTCCCTTCCCCGCGGGCCCCACGGGGGCTGCCACAGCTGCTCCCCATGATGCTGCCAGCCCGGGGGGATGTGGGAGCAGAGCTCTGCTTCCCCGGGGTGGCCCTGAGGCAGCCGGGGCAAGGAGCCGGTGCGAGGGAGGGCGGGTGCCCAGGAGCTCTCTGGCTGCTCCCATCCTGCCCGCCCAGCACCCGGGTCCTGCCTGGTGTCTCGCTGCTTTGGCCAGTGGTATGTGGAGGGGGAAGGCTGGTGGAGAGTGTGTGGGCCGGCGCAGCGTGTGCCTGGGTGTGACACGTGGGTCTAGTTTGCTGGAGTATGAGGTGGGATGCTGGCACTCGAAAGGGGAGCAAAGCTGGGATGAAGCACAGGCTGCAAGGTCTGGGAGTGCAGGTGGCTCTGGCTCAGCCAGGAGAGTAGAGAGGCCTGTGGGCTTTTGTGCAGGGGCCATGCTTGGTACCAGTGGTGTTCAACAGGTTCCCTGTGGGGAGGGACATGACACTGTCCTGTTTTCCTTGGTACCCATAATCTGTTGCTGATACCCTCCTGCAGCGTGGGGCGGGGGCACCTTGCTGCCACCCAGGATGGCTGTGGGGTTCACATGGGCAGGGCAGGGGCAGGGTTGGCCCTTGAGTGCTGGGACAGGCTGACACAGTCTGTGTGTCTGCACATGTTCTACCACCTGCCTGGGTGGTGACAGAGCCAACGAGCCCCCACGGGTGGGAGGGTCAGCCAGGAATCCTGGCTCCTTATGTGCTGCAGGTATTCAACTCTTCCCAGAGCAAGTCTGCTGTTAATTCCCTCCATCTCTCCACAGTATCAGCAGTCACCTCCGGGCTGGGCCATTGGCAGGCAGGCAGCAGTGGGCAGCTGGGAGGCTCTGAAGAGCCAGTGGCACATCTCCCTGCATCCCTGCTCCTGACTCACCCAGCAGAAGGTGTTGCTGGGCTGCACACTCCTGACTCCTGGCTCTCCTGCTCCGTCTGTTCCTGGTGGACAAATCAGAGGCTTGGTGTGATGGGGATTCCCTGAGCCCTCACCCCAGGAGCTTCAGGCCTGGATGTTGGTGCTGTTTCTCCCAGACAATGTGGCTGATACTCTGGAGAAGCCCTTTCTTCCGCCCTGTTCTCCAAGTGCCTGAGCTGGTGGCCAGCTGGGACCTGCGTCTCACCCTCTGGGTCCTGAGCTTTACCTCGATGGTTGTGCAGATGGAGGGCCAGGTCTACTCACCAACTGTCAACACACACTATGGGAAATTACGAGGGGTGCGTGTGCCGTTGCCCAGTGAGATCCTGGGGCCTGTGGACCAGTACCTGGGGGTTCCTTATGCTGCCCCCCCCATCGGGGAGAAGAGATTCATGCCCCCCGAGCCACCACCATCCTGGTCAGGAATCAGGAATGCTACCCACTTCTCACCAGTCTGCCCCCAGAACATCCACAACGCTGTTCCTGAGATCATGCTGCCCATCTGGTTTACCTCCAATTTGGATATCGTGGCCACGTACATCCAGGACCCCAACGAGGACTGTCTGTACCTCAACATCTACATCCCCACGGAGGATGGTGAGTCCCCACTGGGGTGACTGCAGGAGGGTGAGGGGGGGGGGTTCACTCCACCCCTCCTCAGCAGTGGTTGGTCTCACCTGGGTGTTGTGTTTGAAGCATGTGGTTGTGGACCCTGCAGCATGCTGTCTGTTTGTGGAAAGCTTTATCTGGCCACGCAGCTTGCCCTCTTGCCCTCAGCTGCCATCTCTGTCTCGCGTGCTCCTGCTCCTCCACGCCTCCCGGTCCCACCCCTCCACCTCCATGGCATTGTCACGGGTTCCTCTCTTGTATTGCTAAATCTGAATCCGACTCTCTGACCGCAGATCCACAGAGTGACAAGCTGATTTGTGCTCCCCAGGCGCCGAGTGCCAGGTTCTGTCTTGAGTTGGTTCGAGTTCGTCCTTTATCCCCGCTTCCCACCCTCCCCCGGTCCATGCGCTAGTTGTGGGCGTGGGCTCCGGCTGGGAGGAACACTCTCTGCCTCTCCCTGGGAAGATGCTCCGGAAAGAAAGAGACCACAGAGCCCTTTTCCGGGCTCTGGTACGGATGGGAGGTTGGGGGGCACCGGCAGACACAGGCTGCTCCTCCGTCTGTGGTGGGACAGCGGCAGAGCGATGAGCCTGGGGTGCTGGGGACCCGCAGGGCACGGTCCTGTTGGGGTGAGGCTGAGCGGCACTGGGCGCCTCCTTGTCTAACCTTTTCCTTTGTAGGGGATCCCACCTGAACTGTAAGTAGAGGGCAGAGGAGGCAACACCTGCCCGTGTGCCTGTCCCAGCCTCACCGCAACGGGAGCCCCCAAGGATTTTCAGCGGGCTGGAAGGGACCCGCAATGGGTCTGCTGCAGACAACAGAGCAGCCTGGCGGGCCAGTGGCTTCTCCCAGGCTGGCTGGCTCCACTCCTCTGTCTCTGGGGCCCTTGGCCACGGAATGCATCATGCCTTCCTTCCCGCCCAGCACGGCTGGCCCAGAGTTTTCCTCCCATGGCGACGCTCCCTCCCCACCTCCCGCGGTCCCGGGGGCGGTGGGAGGGTAGCAGCGTGGTTGTGATTGCATGCCCACTCCCACCAGTGGAGCCTCCTGTTATTTTGTAGTCTTTTATTCATTTTACAGTAAAACGGATTTCCAAGGAATGCACCCGAAAGCCCAACAAGAAAATATGTAGGAAAGGAGGTATGTAGCAAGCCGACCGGCAGAGAGGCACAGAGAGGAAAGAGAGAGAGAGTGAGAGTGAGGGGGTTCCTGGCTGGCCCCCGGCCTGCAGCACACTCCTCCGGCACCTCTCTGTGCCGCCACCCAGACTGTGGGCCCTCCAAGCAGCCCACCCTGCCACCTCCCTCTTCCCACTGGGAGGAACCCCATGGATGCTCTAGCCAGGTGGGAACACAGGTCTGGGGTCATTTCAGAACAGCTTCTCCCAGGCTGAGCCTGTGCTCCCACCTTCATCCCACTGGCACCGACAGCCTCCCGGCCTCTGGGTATGAGGGATAGCCTCTGATGGCAGGTAGCACTTAAATGCACCCATCCCTTAGGGTGCATGCCCCATTGGGGGTGTACAGACCCACTCAGGGAAGGGCCAATGTGATGGGGACTGCAGCCTGGCCTGAGCTGAGCTCTTCCCCAATTGCATCCCTGGTCATTTTGCATCCAGAGCTTCTTGGTTGAAAGCATAAAACCTCTCCTGGCTGTGTAAATGCTGCCGTGTTCTGCCCCAGCCCTTGTTCCTGCCAAGGCTGCTCCCCGCTGCTCAGACCCCCATGCCTGTGCCAGCCCTGCCAGTGAAGATTTGGTCTCCAGGCCATGGCACAACATCCTCCCTGAGCCCTGGTTGCCCTGTGGGCAGCTGACCGCCTCCAGTTCAGACACACCTCTGCTTTACCTTGCCTCCACTGAGCTTCCCCCATTGCCCCTAAATAATCCTGTGTTCCCAATCAGTGCTGTGGACCAGGGAGTAGAGATGTGCAAATGGGAGCTGGCTTGGCCCCCTATCAGACATGATGCATCACCCATCCTGTCACACAGCCCCCGTGCAGGCAGGGAGAGCTGGCTGCTCTGTGCATCCCAAAGACGAACGTGTGGACAGTCAGGCAGCCGAGCTCTCCTGAAAGGCTCAGTACAGGGTGTCTGGCCGGCATAGGCTGCTATCCTGGGCATTCTGCAGCAGCAGGGTCCCTGCATCCTGACCTCTGCCTCCCTGCACCCCTGGGTTTGGCAGGACCAATGCAGCTGGGCTCGGAGATTTGGGGAGCGCTTTCCTTCCAGCCGTTTCCCCCAGTTCTGTTGTTTGGTTTCTTTGCTTTGCTTTTCCTGTTGCTGTCCTGGCTATTCACACACCATCTCTCTGAGTGCCAAGGCTGCCCCTGAAAGGGCTGGCGCATTAGGGAGTCTCTGCACGCTGCCTCCGGAGCCGGCTGTGCCAGTGATCACCAGCCACTTCAAAGCACTTCCTCTCCCGGCCCTCCCACCGGCTGCCAGGCTGGCAGACCCCCGCCACCCCCAGCCCTATAGCCAGGGCCAGGGGAGTGGGGTCCACGTTACAGCTGGAGAAGGGGGCAATATAAGCCATGGCCAAACACCTTGGGTGTGATCATCTCCTGGGTTTCCCTTCCTGCTGGCTCAGCTCATGGGCAGGGTTTCTTTGCAGCCCATCTGCAGCTGCCTCTGGCCGCCTCCTGGGGAGCTGGTGGGGGACATTCGCTCTGCCCCCACTGGACTTGGTTGACTCATGGACCAGTGGATCCCCTGTGCCGGCCATTTGGACATCCAGGCATGACATGCCAGGAATTAAAGCACCCAGATGCTGGCACTGCCCTTCAGCTCTGGCCAGGCTCTGGTGGCCACTGGCTTGAATTAATTGAGTCACTGGTGATGAGACACAGAGGCTCCTCCACTACTTGTTGTGTATCCTGGGTTAGTAATATTTGGGATGAGGATAATGTACCTGCACTGCTGATTTCCTTGGGCTGAAAATTTGAACATTGGCTCATTTCGGAATATTCATGATTATTATTTCTAAGGCAACATATGAACAGTGATAAGCTCTCCTCTCACTGAATATTATTTTGGTGGTTGAAAATGCCTCAGCTCCCACCTTACTGGAGTTTTCATGATTTCTGCCACCTGTAAGCTCAATGGATTTCACAGCAGACAAAGGGCTAAGAATTTATCATAGTTTATCTCTGGGCCAGAAAAACATCCCTGTTTCCTTGCCCAGTTACCCACAATAATTTCCTATATGGAAATTTCCTAAATGCCAGTCTTGTCCACGCACATTGGTCCTTTCTCTGAGAGCAAGCCAGGGCAGTGGTGCTTTGAGAATAACTAGCCATGCACAGTGCCAGGGAAGCTGACAGCACTGAGGCTCAGCTGAGCCTCAGGTTTTGCTGCGAAAATAAACCTACCTACCCAAAGACCATGTACACACACACAGAGTACAGTACCTATGTGCAAAATGCAGCTCTGCCCTTTGCCTTGTGCTGCCAACACTTCCAGGCTGTGCTTGGCTGTGGCAGGTGCCAGGATGATTTTCCCTTCTCTTCACCAGCAGCCTGGGCAAACCTTGCTGCAGGGCATGAGGAGGTGGATGTCATTTTTGGAGGGGAATAATGTGGCTGCCCTGCACTTAGCAGCCCTCCTTGGTTTTCATTAGCAACTGCCCAAATCTCTCTGGCTGGAGCTGTGCAGAGTCTGCAATGCTGCAGAGACAAAAGTGCAGGTCCAGTGTCTTCCTCTGCTGTGCAAGGGTGGCTGGAGCTCCCAGCAGCTCCTGGGCTCAGGATGCACTTCAGCTGCAGTGTGGGAAAAGCATTGTGCCTTCTATGCTGCTCACCAAGAAGTGGACTTGTCCAAGTACTGGCCGAGGTTTCCCTACAGCTGCACGACTTCTGCAGTGCTCTCTTGCTGGAAGCTTCTCCCCAGCCCCCTCAAAGCCTGCTGCTCTGCAGAGCTGGCTGTGAGCAGACCACTGCCCTGGTGCTCTGCTTCTGCTCCGGGGAGTGATTTGCAAAGGTGAGGGTAGGTGTTCATGCTGGTGGAGGCAGCAGAGCGTGAGAAGATTCAGTGCTTTTACAGAGTCCACTCAAGGATGGAAATAACTCCTCTGCATCACTCTGGGACAGGGAGGGGCTGGGCAGCACCAAGGTATGCTGCAGTCCTGAAGCAAGGGCTGTTGGCTGCAAAGTCCCAGCAGAGCTACCTCTACCTGTAGGGTTGTGCAGCACCAAGTTCCGATAGCTGCATCAGTCTTGGTCCTGTCCCTTGTCACTCCCAGAGAAGCAGCTGAGATGGTGTGGCCAGCAGCAGGTGAGCCTTTGGGTGCATGTAGCCATCAGACAGCTCCTGCTCCCTGCAGCATCATGACAGCTTTGGAGAAGTGGGTGCCCTGGGGAGCTTGCACTGAGGAAGGGGTGCTGGAGCTGCCTACAGGCACCCTGAACAGACTTTTGGATCTGGAGAGGTGTCAGCTCCAGCTCCTACTCTTATCCACACCATGCTGAAAACAAAGTCTCCAAGGACTTAGGCTCCTCACCCTCCTTTATCTCTGTTTGCACTGGTGTCAGTGCTGTTGGCATGGTTTACTTAAGATAGCATAAATCCAGCATGGATGCTCCTGTTTCAGAGAAAGTGATTTTATTTTTTACTGAACTTGAACTTAAATCTTCCTAGAGCCTTTAGATAAGAACGTATGCATCCTTCCTATCAGCCTGAACAGTGTCACTTTACAGTCAGCTTAAAGTGAAGTGGCACAACAGACATTCACACTGGGTTAGTGGAGGGTGTTTTTGATGGGTAAGGAGAATAAGAGCCATGAACCCTTTTGGTTTTTCAGCTATGAATCCACAGGCTTAAACCCATCTTTATGAGAGTAGGTACTACAGGGCTCTGCATGGTGGCCTTTGGTAGTGCAGAGGAAGATCTGGGATGGGTGTCCCTGAACATGACAATAGCCAGTGGAAGGAGGTATTGGAGGAAAGGGATGGGTGAGGGAAGTGAAGCGTGGGCTGTACTGGAGGTGAGCAATGCAGCAAGAGGCAAAATGCTCACTTGCTCCTAACAGTCTGTGTTGGCTGTAACCCCGGCCACCCTGGGACCTTCCTGCTGATGGGTAAGGCTCATGTTTTGCATCTGCCACACACACACTCCACTGCTGTTTCCCTCTGCCCTGGCCTGCATCACTGTGCTCCTGCTTTGCTTTAGCTTCCCAAGTGCTGCTTTCTGCCATCTCTTCTGCAGTGCCTGAGGCACAGGTTGCTTTAGGCTTGTCCCAGCCATCTCTAAGCTCTGCAGCAGCAGTCTCCAGCTGGATCCCTCCCTGGTCAGCCAGAACAGTTGCTCAGGTCAGAGATGTTGTCCACTGCCCTCTCTTACAGCCTGACAGGTCCTCATAGCCGGTTCCTCCATCCTTGTCTGCATGGAGACCTTTGTCCCCTGAAGAAGACCAAGCTGGAGGGCTGCAGCCCAGCCGGTCTCAGGGCTTTTAACAGCAGCACCTTTGACAATGGAAAATGATCTCCAGCTGCCTATAATCAGCTTCCCAGCTCTGAAACATGGTGTGGATGAAGGCTCACTGCCTGTTGTCTTCACTAGAGGAGAATCCCTATCCCTTAGCAGTACCAAGAGGTTGGCATGTAGCACCAGTTAGCAAATATTGCATGAGTACTTCGACATTTAAGTGCTTTCTGGGCTTGCAGCTCTTCCTAATGATGACACAGTAGGTCAAGCTTGCAGCCTACTGCAAAGAGGCTGAGTGGCTGCACACGCCCAGCCAAGTGTGCAGCTGGTGGGTGGGATGGGGAGGGAGGGTGGGAAGGATGCAGCAAGAAAGGGGGGAGTGCTGGGGCTGAGCTGCTGGGGTGAGAGGTGACAGGGATGCTGGGTGAAAAGAGGAGAAGGATGTGAGACTCTCAGGAGCTGGCTGGGTGGTGAGGCAGGAGATGAGGAAACAGGGCTGGAGCATAGTGGGGGTAGGTTGGGAGGTGAACTCTGAGTTGGAAAAAATCGGGGTGGCACAGGAGTCAGCTGATCCATCCCTGCCCTGGGGCAGGAGCAGCTCTACCTCACCTCTTCCTGGAAGTGTGTCTCACCTGGTCTTAAGCACCTCCACACAGAATGGTCTTTTCTGCCCATTCTGCCAGGAAGTGCCTCATGTAACTCCAGAATTGCCTGTGCTCTGTGCAGCAGAGGACTTGCTTTTCCACCTCACCACCTCACAGTAGCCTTTCATGTGTTGGGATGCAGCTCTAGCTCCCATTATGCCTCTGCTCACAGAATTAGTGTGTCCCAGGCTTCTGCAAACTTTTCATGTCTGCTGGATTTTTCTAGATTTCTGATTGCTGCTTCTCCAGACTTTCTCCAGTAAGTCATGGCTGCTGAAGGCATTCTGCAAGCCTCTTGCTCCAATGGAGCTGCCTCCTGGCCATTTTAGAACCTCTTACTCCCCCATCACAGATTCCTTTTAAATTCAAATCCTGTCCCACTTCATGCTGCCATCTCTGTGATCCACCACCCCTGTGACCTGCAGAATGCCACTCCCAGAGTGACAGTGAGGACAACTCCCCATTTCATTCTTCCTGGACAATTGTGTGCTTTTAGTCTTGTAGTTCCATGCAGCCACATGGCTGCCCTTTGCTGAAGGCTGTGCAAAAGCCTTGCTGTGGTGCCCATTGGTGGGAGCAGCAGGACCCTGGGATCAGCCGGGTGCCCGGCAGGATGTCGGAGCTCTGCGTCTCAGGGGGAAGTCGCTGAGCAGTTCAAGCACTGTGTGGGTAGTCCTGCGTGGGGGAAACCCTGCTGTCACCTCGGGGGTCGCCATCACCTGGGGAACTTTTTTTTTGTTACATGCATTAGGGAGCAGAGTTCTGTAGGAGCTGGTCTGCAGCTCTGAGGGGATAAGGAGAGCACAGTCTCTTCCTGAAATTGAGGGCTCCAGGGCACAGGGATGGTACCACTCAGCTTTGTGCCCACATGGACAAGCAGCCCTTTGCAGGAATGGGGCTTTGTTAGGTCTGCAACACTCCTGCTCCCTGCCAGCCCACAGGGCTCCTGGCTCCAGGTAGCTGCATGGAGCTCAAGAAGTGTGGTAGTCACTGCATACCATCCACAGCAGCATTCCACAGTGCTGGGTTGGGGCTGCTGGGCTGGCCCATGTCCCAGCACTGTGGCTTGGGGAAGGGCCACACAACAATTGTAAGGTGTTCAGGATATTACAGAAACCGGTACGTTTAGGGTTCTGCCTTGGTCACATCAAGTTGGTTGGTGCCTTTGCAATCCTCAGTGAAACATGCAACTATTGTTTTAAGAAGGCAGTTGGTGCAGGACGGAGCTGAGCTGTGTAGGGGAGCCCCTGCCACGATGGCTCCCTGCAGCTGCTGTGGTGGTCTCATGCAGTGGCACCAGTGGTTGGTGACACAGCTGTGCCAGGCACAAGGGGCCATGCACCACCTGGGAGTGATGGGCAGGATGCTGCCTGGTGGTCAGAGGCCATGCAGGGCAACCCTTCATATGAGTTCTGCTGGTGGCAGAGAACAGTTGTCCCCAGTGGCAGCAGAGCTGGGAGCTGCTTGCACCTGGCTGGCAGGAGAGGGAGCCTTGCCTGGAGCAGGGAGCTGAGGGTGTGCAGCCAGGAATGGCCCAGCCTGGGATGCAGGAGGATCTGTGAGTGCTTTGAGAGACTGATCCACCTACAGCACTGATGGCAGCATTGGTGGCAGCTGCCTCTTCCCTGCCGCCCTGGCCCTCCCTGAGAGGATCTGGGAAGGGGTCCAGGTGAAGCAGCATCCTGGCACAGCTCCCAGGGCAGTCCTGCCTGTGCCCTACGCTGCCCTGGCTCTGGGAGAGGTGCAGTGTGAGTAGCCAGCAGTGCTGTGGGGCACATGCCTTGCCCCATTGTCTCTGCTATCATGCTATTTTTGAATTCTCTTTTTTTTTTGTTGTGTTTTTCCTTTTTTCTTTTTTGTTGTTGTTTTGTTTTCTTTTTATTTCCTTTTGTTTTCCTTTTTGTTCTGTCTCCTCGTGTTTGGTCCCTAGGAGCCAGCGCTAAGAAACAGGGCGAGGACTTAGCGGATAATGACGGTGATGAAGACGAAGGTATTTCTGTGCTCGAGGCTGCCACTGCATGACACGCAAAGCAGCTCCGTTTGCCCACCATCCGCTGCCATCCCCAGGGAGCCCTGTGTGTGTCTGTCTGCCGTGCCAGGCAGCTGCGCGGGGTGGGGGGCAGGCTGGCCGGCTGTGCAGGGCACCCAGGACCTTCCCCTCCTCACGATGGGGAGGAAAGCTCATGGGGTCTTTCTGCTTTAGGAGAAGTTTGCTCCTGCTCAGTTTGAGTGAGGGCAGGGAGGAAGCATGGCAGCTTGGGAGAAGAGGAGCCCTTGGGCACCTGGGCCCATTTCACCCTGAGCCCAGTCACATCCCACCTCCAGCCTCATCCCTCCAGAGTCGGTGACATACAGCTGGGAGCCTGCAACCTCCCCCTCCACCCTGCCACGGACACCAACCCAGGGTGGCTGTTCTGGCAGCCTGAACTCTTGGCACCCTAAGGGTGTCTGACTATGCCCAGGAGACCAAGTTCCTCTTGGTTTCTGTTAACTTCTCTTCTTCCTCACCCAAGAGAAGTGAGGTCTTGATTGCAACGAGAGCATCAGCTCTAGTCAAGGCAGAGCAAGTGGGTTTTCAAGCAGATCTGATTGTAGATGTACACCAGGGCTAAGCAAGCTGCAGGATAAGCTATTTTTAGTAAAACAGGGTCGTTCGTCTGCAGGGTGTGGAGTCAGTGTGTTTGGTTGCAGAGATGTGAAGAGGAGGTAGGAGGTACAGCTCTAACATGCCAAGGACAGTAAAACCTCATGGAGTACAGAAGGCCCAGGGCAGCTCAAACACAGCCTGGCAGATGGCACTTAGGTTCTGGGAAATAGATTAAAAACTTCTTCCTTGGCAGTACTAAAACCCTGTTGTTTACTCCTTCTAACCTGTGCCCCAGGATCTCTTGTACCAGGGTGAAAACTGGCATTTAGCCTCAAAGACTTGACTGTGCTAAATCCCAACACACCAAAATGTGCTGCAGCAATTAGGAGCTGTTTATTCTCTGGTAAACCTCTGTACATTGCTGACATTCTGCTGCAAGGATGTCCCTTTGTGTGTCAGGCACAGGTACTGATGATCCATCCCTTCACGTTTCAAGCAGGTGGCCCTGGAAAAAGTCATCCTAACGTAGCTCTTCCGCACAGGCGATGTCTGTCCCAGGGGAGCCGCAAGCATTTTTTGCTCCCCTGGTCTGTGCATTTGTTTGGCTACATCCTGGTGATAGGAAAAGAGCCAGCACAGGTTTTGCTTTTGGCATAGCCTCATTCTCCTGGAGGGAAGAGGTTTTCTCTGTGGAAGGGAGGCCACCTTTAGCCTTGCCGTGGGCCACAGCTGGAGGTAGTGATTGCCACAGGCAGCCATCAGTCTGGCCTGCAGCCCCTTGCAATAGGCAAGCCACAGGGAGGAGTGGATGTGGGCAGAGGATAGGTGGGTGTGAGAGAGCATGTCCACCCCAGCTGGGAATCAGCACTGAAATGGTGTGGCTGTGCCCCAGGAGTCGCAGCCCTGAGTGGACGGCGGTGGGGGCTGGCAGCCAGGGGGAGCAGGCAGGGAGCAGCAGCTGGCTGAGGCAGCTGGGGCCAAGCAGGCACTGCCAGCCCAGCTGAGCAAGGTGCTGGTTGCAGGAAAGCACGAGGGAGGGCAAAGTCCATCACTGCTGGCTCTCCAGTCCAGGAGAGGGCCAGGCAGCACAGGCATGTGGGACCTGGCACTATGTCCACAACGGGTGCAAACACCTCCTCCATGTAACATGGGTGAGATGCCCTAGGAGCCCAAGCATGGGTGTTACTCCCTTGTGGATGGCCAGGGCTCCACGAGGGATCTCACAGGCCAGGGGGGCAGAAGGGGCAGGATGTTCCCTGAACAGGACCAGTTGAGAGGGGGAGCATGGCTGCTCCCTGTCCCCTAGGCTCCCACAGTCCTTTCTCTCCGGCCCTCCACATCCCGTTCCCCATCCTCACTCCATGCCTCATCCCTGTCCTTGTCCAGATGCCATGCTCACCTCCCTGACACACACACGTGCGTACACTGTCTGCCTCATCACCATGTCTGTGTCTGGGCACTGGGGTGCCATGGGTTCACATCCAGACAGCAGGCAAGTCTGCCTTCCCAAGGGAAGGGAGAGTGAGATATTAAGACATTGGAGCACACATCAGTGGCCCCCCGCCTTCTAGGTCCTGCACACCCCCATCCCTGCCCCCCCCCACAATGCCAGCTTCCAGGACTCCCGGAGCGCTTGGTCCAGCCAAAGACAGGACACGGGGCTGCATCTCAGGGCTGGACTCTGCAACTCCCACCCACAACAGAGCTGGTCTGGCTCCCACGCGATGCCAGAGCCCGGCTGTGGGGAAGAGCAGCGGGGTCCTGCCAGTATCCCTCCCGCACACATGCTCAGACCCTGGAGGGGACGGCAGCGTGGGGACGGTGCAGCGATGGCAGCCACCCGGAGAAGGGCTGGCAGGGTTGGTTCAGTGGTGTTTGGGTTTGGAGGTCCACGCTGTGGCCCCCGGGAGAGATCTGGCTTTGGCTCCTAAGCCCCCTCTCCGGTCCTGGCAGCTGGCATTGTCCTTGTACTTGGTCTGCCTGTCGGGCAGGGTGCTGCGGCCGTCAGTGGGGTCCTGTGTTTAACCACCTCTCCTTCCAGACATCCGGGACAGCGGGGCCAAGCCGGTGATGGTGTATATCCACGGTGGCTCGTACATGGAGGGCACGGGGAACATGATAGACGGCAGCATCCTGGCCAGCTATGGGAACGTGATTGTCATCACCCTGAACTACCGCGTTGGAGTGCTCGGTATGAGCCGGCTGGCGTGGGCTGTGCCGTCAGCACAGCCGGGCAGTGGGACAACCCCTGCGTCTGACCGGGCTTGAACCAGCTGGAAAGGGGGTGGAGGGGGGCGTGGGACCGGGATGTGCTCTGGGCACTGCCCCTGCCTTCCGCCCTGGCTGCCGAGCGCGGTGCCACGTGGCAGAGCCCCCAGCACGCAGTGACGGCGCAGTCTGGGTCCTGGCACCGGCCCCCCCCGGCTCATTTACACAAACTGGCTCAACTGAAAGCAAATATTGGTTTGCGGTTAAATGAATAATAAATGTGTTTACCCAGCATCTCCTCCTGAGAGGGCTCAGAGCAGTGAGGTGCCAGCGGGTACTGCCTGGCTGTCTTGGGGACCTGGCAGCTCTTCCTCCCAGGGCACAGGCTGTCTCCAAGCCAGTTGAACTTCTGGGATCCCCTCAGCCACCCACCATGGCTGTCTGCAGGGGGGACCACAGAAGGGGTGCCATAAAGGGAAGGTGGCAGTCCCCATTCCAAGAGCACTGGTGACCTAGAGAAGCAGAATGACATAGGGTCAAAAGGCAGTGCAGTCCCCTGCCTTCTGCAGCAGAAACCCCCGGGGGCACACAGAAGGCTTATGTGGAGCACCACTGCTGCTTCCCTTAGCAGCAGGGAGAACAAGGGGTGCAGAGGTTTGGGAAAAGCTCCTTCCTTGCCAAGCTGCTGTCAGGGCTGGCTCTCCTACTAGCCATCCAGCCTAGCATGGTGCTCTCCCTAAGCAGCTGGGCTCCCAGCTGGTACCTGGAACAACACATCCCTCTGATGGCCTCCAGACCCTATAGCTTCTTGCAGAAGATGAGAGTTACCCAGTAGAAAATAAGCTTTTCAGTAAAAAGAAACCTATTCAAGACCTTTCAAATTAAAAATCAGGGCTTTAAGATGAATTGGTGTAAACTTAAGAGATACGAGTCACGATATGGTATTAGACTTAAATGATGCCTTCATAATTTCCATTGAAGTGGGGCACCACACCCAGCCAGACCATCTCCAAGTGCCAGCACAGCACTGGGGCCACTCCCTGCATGCTGGGGTTACCTGCCTGGATTTCAGTTCAGGACCATGGTTTTGGCTTCCTTCTTAGAGTCAAAGCAAACAAAAACAGTGATAACTAATCTTGGGTGTTCCCTTTGCTATTGAAAGCATTTCTCAGCTTCTTTCTCACTGAAAGCCTTTGTATTTTAAGCTGCAGTCGGTTCCTCTTTGCCTAGCCCACCTCCTTACATTTATAGAGCCTCCTCCAGTCCACGCTGGTCCGTGGAAAGCATTGGCTGTGCAGACACTTGGCCTGCCTGCAGCCACTAATGCTTTCTCAGCTTTCCTTGAAGCATGGGTGAGATGTCTCGAGCCATTCTTAGCACAGGTGGCGGTATGGGTAGGACAGAGTTTTGTGCCCTTTACCCTGTCACTACTTATTGTTGGCTGGAGGGCTCCCCGGGGCTTGCAGCTGCACTCTCAGCCTTTCACCCCTCTTTGCTGTGCAAGAGGGTGGATTGAACTCGATGGTATCCCTGCTGTGGCTTAGAACCCACAGGACTCTGTCCTGGGGTCTCACATTGTGGTGTGACAGGATCCCGTAGAAGCTTCCCTAGACCTGGAGAAGTAGGGTGGGAGGTCAAGGACATCCCCTGCTTCCTCATCCCTAATTCCTAACCGAGCTCCCCTTGGCCCTCAGGGTTCCTGAGCACAGGGGACCAGGCTGCCAAGGGCAATTACGGGCTGCTGGACCAGATACAGGCACTGCGCTGGGTCAGCGAGAACATCGCCTTCTTTGGGGGAGATCCCTTGCGGATCACTGTCTTCGGCTCCGGCATCGGTGCCTCCTGTGTCAGCCTGCTCACCCTCTCCCACCACTCTGAAGGTAGGTGCCACCTGTGCCTGAGGATGCTGCAACTGTGAGCAAACACCTTGCTGATGCAAACCTGGGGAAAAGAGCAACCTGGGTCCTGCTGCCCAGCCTAACATAGTCAGGACTTCTTTCTAATTAGTCACTGGTGAAAGCCAGGCCCAGGAATGAGAAGAAAACATTTCTAATCATGGGCAGAGAGAGGCCAGTGGCAGAGCACATGGGAGCCAGGGATGGAGCACATGATCCCAGTACACAGGGCTGCAGCCTGGGGCCAGCACCTTGGCATGAGGGGAGATGGGAACCCCTCCTGTGGCATCCTGCCCTGGTGCTTTGGCTTGCCCATTTACAGGTGTGGAGTGGGTGTAGAGCGGCATGCAGGGCACCAGGAGCACGGATCTCAGTGCTAGGAAATACTGAAATAAAAGGGAAAACAGATGTGAGCCTGGGGAGGGATGGAGGGCCCCATCTTGTAGGGTGGAAGAGCTGGAAGTGCTGTGACTAGCAAAACATGGGTGGAAGTAATATGATTGATATCTGTAAATATAGCAGAGTGTTTACTCTAGATAAAGAAAGCAATTATTTATGCTAAAAGATTGTGTTGGAATAAGAGCAAATGCATGTAAACCACCTGCGAAGGCATTTACATCAAGCATTGGGGGAAAAAAATTAACTGTGCGACTACAGATTCTTGATAAACTTTCTAAAGGAAATTGTAGGAGCAAAGCCTGAACTGAATATGATCCACAGGGTACCAGCCTGCCAGGGACCTGCTCATGGGCTGTATGTGAGGGTGCAGCCCTCTCCTCTGCTGTGTCCCCAGGTGTGATGCAGGGGAGAAAGGGACATGTATGGGCTGGAAACACTGGTATGAGTCTGCACTTCAGAGACACACATCAAATTGCACTTGAAGCTGATGTGAAGAGCTGCAGCCTTGCTCAACAGCCTGGGAATCACACAGGAGTGGAGACCTTCAGAACCTCAGCAGGGCTGATGGCTGATGATGGGAAGCCTTTTACAGTCTGATAGCTCCCACTGAAAGAAAAAGTGTTTTCTCTGCCCGTATTGAGTGTGAAAGGCCGGGGAGGGAACACTATGTGTAATGCATTTGCAGTGCTTCTTAGAGTACTCTTTTCCATCATGGGAGTGCAGGACTGTGTGCTTGGCTGCCCAGGTGGCCCAGGATGGCGGGAGCAGGATGGGGAATGGCTGAGGGTGGATTGAAGGGAAAGGAAAGTCCTTGTAACTTTCCAGCCATGAAAAATAGTCCTGCCAGTATCGCACTTTCCAGGTAATGCCAAGCTTTCTGCCACTAAACCCTGCACTTGGATGCTGTATCCTTTGCTGCCCCATCCAGCCCCAATGCTTGTGGTGTGGTCTCCCTTGCATCTCAGTGGTGCTGGGTGCTCAGCACCCTCACTGTGGCAAGGGTGCTGTAAATGCTGCGAGGTGGGAGGGGAGTGCCCAGTGCTGAAGCCAGTGTCTCATAAAATTAAATGTCCATAAAATTACCTCTAAAAACGCTTGTGCCAGAGCACCCATCTCCCCAGGGACAGGCTCTGGAACACAGTGGGGGAGCTGTGCTAAGATGCAGTTTGCAGACCAGGTGGGTTTGTTTTTGTTGCATCAAAATAAAACTCATAGTGATCAAAAGCTATTAATGAAGCTGGTGATTTTTGTCTGCTCTGCCAGGTGCTGCAAGAGGCAGACACTGGAGACTTGGTACAGCAAGTGTCTGGCTGCCTAGGAGATCCACATCTCCCCTGCCAGCCTCAGCCCTTGTAGGCAAGTGGATTCCACACCAATAATCAAAGTGCTGCTTCTCTCCCCAGCCGCAGGGCAGGAGCAGTCTTTACTAGGCAAACCTTGTGTGCTTCCTTTGACCCATCTCCTGCCCCATGGGGACTTCTGCCCTTCACTGCCAGCTCTAGGGATGCTCAGACTTCATCTGGATGAGGCACCCAGCACCCTGCTTTGGGCAGGGGTTGACCCAGAAAATCCATGAGGTGTTTCCAGTATCAGCTACTGTTCAAAGCAAAGGGGAAATCAGGAGCTGGTGGCAGCTGGTGGCAGTCTGAATCAAAGAACCCTCTGGAAGAGCCATGGCCCCATGCTTTGATTCTGCTTTGCCATGGCACTCAGCTCTGCAGGATGCAGGGTGCTTTGAGACTCTTGCCTTGGAGGGGAGCAGGCAGGGAAGGTAGAGCTACATCTTCTTACCTGGGCCCCAGCAGGCTGGAGAGGTCCCAGGTGAGCTACAGGGAGGTGATGCCTCCCTAGGGTCCTCGACAGGCTTCAGCCATGTGCTGGCATGGAGTGGGAGGACATGACAAGTCTGGGCTTTCACACATTCCTGGGTCCTCCTTGATCAGGACATGGCTATGGAGAGACACAGCAAGGGACATGACCAACTGTTGGTGACATTAGCTGCCCCATACTTCCCCAGATAGTGATGGCCAGGGGCAGAGCCCAGCCTGGTGGATCTGTCTGGGAACAAGACAGCATGGCTGGTGCTGGGACAGCATCTCCTGGATGCCTGGATACCCCATCCTGGCTTCTTGGCACGTGCATGATGGTGCAGAGCAAGCAAACCCATAGGCAGTCTCCAGCCTGTAGGCTGGGTATGGCTTTCTAGGGCACTGGGAGGTGACAAACAGAGCTTGTGACTTCTTTTTGTCCCAGTGCATGGGACTGTACGTCAGGTACTTGGCAGAACGAAGACTGTGCGTGCAGACGAGAGCTATGGACATGGTGGCCAGGAGCCAGGAGCCTCTGAACAATTCTGTTGCAGGAAGGTGCATGTTTCCCTGCAGAGCAGCATAGCCTCAGTTGCACAGGGGGCCTCTGCATTTCAGGTCTCCAGGATCAGCCCCATGGTCACCACACTGCTGTGCCAGCACCATTCAGGGACTACCTGAAACAGTCTCTTGCAGTGACCAAGCGCTGGGGTCTGGCAGGGAAGGATTGCAGGCAGCATTTGGGGTGCAGAAGAAGGCTGGTCAGAAAGCAGGGACCCCGGGGTGCACCCTGGACTGGCTGCCTCTCACGGTCCCAGAGGCTCTGCTTCCTCACCACCCTTTGTATTCTGAGCACAAGCACCATTGACATGGGACTGGAGCGAAGCCATGCATTTCTCTGCCTGGGCCAGGGCCTTTGTGGCCTCGTTTTCCAGGGCGAAAGTCCACTCCCTCTGTGTTCCTGGTGGCAGAAAGGCCCTCTTTGTGCATCTGGCAGCGTGCTTCTGCAGGGCCGGATTGGCACTGAGCAGCCCCAGCTGGGCAGGAAGCAGCAGGGAGGGGGTTGAGGGGGACTCTGACAAAGCACTAGGGTGGGACACGCAGGGTTAAGTGTCCCTGAGCAGACGTTAACCCTCCCACTGCTGCCATCCTGCAGCCTGGCTGCTCAGTGAAGCAGGTGCTGACCTGGACTGGAAGAGGTTAGTGTGGAAGATGATGCTGAGCCAGGGCAGTGTGTGCCCCTCGAGGGCTCAGGCAACACATCCTTGGTGGGCTGCTCAGCAAGGCCAGGCTCCGATGCAACCATGACCCCTCTTCTCCCTGCACTGAACAGAGAGATGCCAGGCCATCCCCTGCAGTGAGATTCTCAGAGAGCACAGCAGCCCTTGGTTGCTGCCAGGAGCACCCACTTGCATGCCCAGCTGTCATCCTGCCACCTTTGCAGTGGCCCTGAGCTGAGCCCCCTGTGTGAGCCCAGCTCAGCAGGCAGCACAGCTGAGGTCAAGGCCAGGTGTGGGCTCGGGGGCTGGGTCCTTGCAGGGGTACAAGAGCATTAATCCCTTCTCCACGCTGCATCCTGCACTGCAGTGCCGGGATGTTGGCACCCTGCTGAGAGCTTCCTCCATTCCTTGCCTGTATTGCAGGTCTCTTCCAGAGAGCCATCATCCAAAGCGGCTCCGCGCTCTCCAGCTGGGCAGTGAACTACCAGCCCGTGAAGTACACCAGCATGCTGGCCGACAAGGTGGGCTGCAACGTGCTGGACACGGTGGACATGGTGGACTGCCTGCGGCAGAAGAGTGCCAAGGAGCTGGTAGAGCAAGACATCCAACCAGCTCGCTACCACGTGGCCTTCGGGCCAGTCATTGACGGGGATGTGATCCCGGATGACCCAGAGATCCTGATGGAGCAGGGCGAGTTCCTCAACTACGATATCATGCTGGGGGTCAACCAGGGTGAGGGGCTAAAGTTTGTGGAGGGCGTGGTGGACCCTGAGGATGGCGTCTCGGGCAGTGACTTTGACTACTCAGTCTCCAACTTCGTAGACAACCTGTATGGATACCCTGAGGGCAAGGACACCTTGCGAGAGACCATCAAGTTCATGTACACGGACTGGGCTGACCGGGACAACCCTGAGACACGTCGCAAGACTCTGGTGGCCCTCTTCACTGACCACCAGTGGGTAGAGCCGTCGGTGGTGACAGCCGACCTGCACGCCCGCTATGGCTCCCCCACCTACTTCTACGCCTTCTACCACCACTGCCAGAGCTTGATGAAGCCTGCGTGGTCTGACGCAGCCCACGGGGATGAGGTGCCTTATGTGTTTGGGATCCCCATGATTGGCCCCACAGACCTCTTTCCCTGCAACTTCTCCAAGAACGATGTCATGCTCAGCGCTGTGGTGATGACTTACTGGACCAACTTCGCCAAGACAGGGTGAGTGGGGATGGATGCTGTGCCTTGGTGGTCTGCTGTACCCTTCTAGGCTGTGCTGTGGGAGGGGGTTGTCATGCCTGGTGTGGGACAATGAGTCCCCCGTGCCCAGAGGTCTATGTGCTGCACTTTCACTGGGATCATAGCATCAACCACAAAGCAAGAACCTTAGAGCATGGGCAGCCCCTGGGACAGGACCCAGCCAAACACAGGGATGAGGAGACTGGTTGGCTGTGGGTGATACTAGACCCATGGTTGAGGTGCTGCCTTTTGCCTTTTGCCACCACTGGCAAAGGTGCCCCCAGCCTCCATCTCTACACTCAGCTCTCCCTCTTTGCTTCTTTGGCTTTTCCCGGTGCTAGTTCTGTTCTCCTTGTGTTTCACAGGGACCCCAACAAGCCCGTTCCCCAGGACACGAAATTCATCCACACCAAGGCCAATCGGTTTGAGGAGGTGGCCTGGTCCAAGTATAACCCCCGCGACCAGCTGTACCTGCACATCGGGCTGAAGCCACGGGTACGTGACCACTACCGGGCCACCAAGGTGGCTTTCTGGAAGCACCTGGTTCCCCACCTGTACAACCTGCATGATATGTTCCACTACACCTCCACCACCACCAAAGTGCCACCACCTGACACCACACAGAACTCCCACATCACCCGCCGGCCCAACAGCAAGATGTGGACCACCAAGCGCCCCGCCATCTCACCTGCCTACAACAGTGAGAACGGGAAGGAGAAGTGGAACCCAGAGCAAGAGGCGGGCACCCTGCTCGAGAGCCCCCGTGACTACTCCACTGAACTGAGTGTCACCATCGCTGTGGGCGCTTCCCTCCTCTTCCTCAACGTGCTGGCCTTCGCCGCCCTCTACTACCGCAAGGATAAGCGCCGACAGGACACACACCGGCAGCCCAGCCCCCAGCGTGGCGCTGCCAACGACATCGCCCACGCACCTGATGAGGAGATGCCCTCCTTGCAGGTGAGCCAGGGGCACCACGAGTGCGAAGCTGTGCCATCCCACGACACCCTGCGCCTGGCCGCTCTGCCCGACTACACCCTCACCTTGCGCCGCTCTCCGGACGACATCCCGCTTATGACTCCCAACACCATCACCATGATCCCCAACTCCCTGGTGGGGCTGCAGACCCTGCACCCCTACAACACCTTCACCGCCGGCTTCAACAGCACGGGGCTCCCGCACTCACACTCCACCACCAGGGTATAGCTGCCTGCCGCCGGCGCACACGCATGCACGCACGCACACACACGCAGCAGACACTGGCAGAGGGACCGGTGGGGCCGACAGAGCTCCTGGATGGATGGATGGAGTGGCAACGCCCACGGACGGTGCAGCTCCCAGCCCAGAGACCTGTGGGGTCCCGGTGCGGCCCCAGCGCTTTCTTTTGTTCCTATCTAACTTTTGAGAAGTGCTTTGACTCTAATGGCCTCAGGGCCCAGCGGGTTGCCCAGGGACACCAGTGGGGTGCAGGGGGGACATGGCGTAACCCTGCACCCATGCAAGTGGGCAGGGGTACCCCACTGTCAGTGGCCACAGGGCTCCCTGCACCATGGCTATGCCTCCCAGTGGGGCGATAAGATCCCCAGCACTAAACCCACAGAGCACCCTGGGACTGACGAGGAGCGGGACTGGGCATCCCTCTCGGCCAGTGCCCAGGCGTCCCCAGGCAGCTTGACAGTCCTGGAAAAAGCTCCTTCACTGTGCTGAGAAGTGGCCCTGGGCCACGGTGCTATAGGCAGAGGGAATGGGCAGGGTCCGGGGACCTGGCCATATGCTGGGTGCGGGCACTGGGGCTGGTGCCAGGGCTCAGGGACCCTGGGAGTGGGGCCCTGGGCTGGAGACCTGGCACCTCTGCCCCTCTTTGCGCTGCAGAGAATCTCTTTTGTGTCAGTCATTTCTCTTTGCAGAGACGTTTTTTAAGCAGATCTTTAGTTCTTTACACACTAACGGAGTCGCCGCGTTTTGTCCTTTGTAAAGATTTTAAAACCAAGTGTTCTTGATATAAAATAAAAAGCCAGTTAGAAGCCAGCGTGTGCGCACGGTGCCGGCCCCCCATGGCGCCCGCCTGCCGTGGGTGGGCACCAGGCAGGGCAGTGCCTCCTGCGCTGCGGGGCCGCGCTCTTTTGTATTTTTTGATATTCTCCCTCCTCTGTCACCCTTGCCCACGTATCTCAGCCAAATAGCCTATCCAACGGCCTGCCTGCGAGCACCCCCGCCCCGGTCCCTCCACTGCCACCACTGGCCAGTGCCACTCACCGCCCTGCGAGGGCATCACCTCCTCTGAGCACCATCTCTTCACTCCCATGAGCCCAGGGCAGACCCCCAGACTCCCCACCCTGCCCTGCTCCCCCAGGAGTATCTCACATCCCTTCACCAATGCCCCAGGGCCGTGTTGTGCCCTCCCTGCCCATGCTGCTTCTCAAAAGCAGAGCCAGTGGTTTGCAGCCTGTGGCAAGGTTGGAGTGACAGTAGCAGGGTGAGCTCACCAACATCGATTTCTGCTTCCTGTGTTACTTCCACTGGGGCCTTTACCCCATCGTGGGGTGACTCTAGCTCTAACATCCGGGATATGCATCTGGGATAGATGCCTGGGCAGGGACTCTGGTGGTGATGCAGCCTGTGTGGGGCTGGGGCACCTGCTAGGCTGGTGTGGCCACCAAACCACATGTGGCTCAAGGCAAGTGACTTTTTTCCAGTTGGGCACGGAGAAGAGGCAGCATGGGATCTCATGTGGGGCCCCTCAGTCTCAGCCTCCCATAGTGAGCCCTGGCACCTGGGGCCTGGGGAAGCAGGAGAAAGGGACAGGTCCTTGTAGGGACACCATATCGCGTCCCTGTGCAAGACGGTCCGGCTGGCAGACGCTGCCCATGCTGGCGGCCGTGACGCACCGGTGCCGGCTGGCTCTGCTGCCTGGGGCCAGCCCATCCATGGCCCTGCTGGCCCTACTGCCTAAGGGCCAGTGCATCAACGGCCCTGCACCCTGCCCCAGCCCCTGCCACACGCAGGGTTTGAGGGTGAGGATGCTCGTTGGAGAATGTATTTATACCCTGTCACCCGCGCAGAGTAACAAATTCCAAATAAAACAGAAGTGATATTTTTAATAGCAGTGTGTCTCGCCTCTTCTTGGAGCATGCAGGGACCAGGGACTACCAGGCTGGTGGAGTGCCCTGTGCTGGCTTTGAGCCATCCAAGCCATGGCTATGCCTGCTGGCAGAAGGTCTGGATGATCTCCACGTCCCTGGCGCCACTGCACAGAGGCACCAGGAGGACCCCAGTATTACTCCACCGTGTCAGGATGCTGGACCCCCAGTGCAGCACAGATGCAAGTCAGCACCATACGAGCCAGGATTGCCAACACCAAGTGCCACAGTAGAGGGGGTGTCCCCACATACCCCCAGCCTTGCTGCTGCTGCTCCCAACACTGAGACCCAATGTGGGACCTCATCTGTCCCACAGCCCCCTCCCTCCAAACTTTGCACTCTCTCCCCAGACCTTCCCAACTGAGCTCCCCTCCCCCCACTTTCCAAATAGAAAAGCTGCTGGTTTCATTTCTTTTTAATGTAATTTCAACTGGAGTTGCCATGGAAACCAGGCACGGAGTGGGGGGGGGCTGAATCGCCTCCAGGCAGCGAGCAGACAGTGGAGCCAGGGCCGAGGCCCTGAGCCAGGGGAACTGGGGGCAGGCAGGACTACAGACTGCGCAGGGGGCTGAGTGAGGGGTTCTGCCCTACACTCCTGGGGAACCCTTGCAGCCGCTGTGCACTGGCACATGTCCTCCCGTTCAGTGCCATGCTCCAGAACCTGTGCCGGACCTCCCTACGACCACTGGTGCTGCTCATGGTGGGGTCCTGCACTCCCTGCACCCCGTGTTCTGGAGCTGCAGCAGTGGGGGCATGGCCAGAGGACACTAGTCTGGAATGGCATCAGGTCCCTTGCCATGGGGCAGATGGATAGTGTGGTGAAGGTGCCAGAGACAGGCAGAGTGCTGAACAGTGCTGTGCTGTGCTGTGCTGTGCTGTGCTGTGCTGTGCTGTGCTGTGCTGTGCTGTGCTGTGCTGTCAAGGGGAAGGAACTGGTCTCAGTAGAGCCCAGCCACAACAGGACTCCAGTGGGCTGATGTGGCTCTTCCCAGGGCATGGGGCTGCCGTCTTCTGGGCTTTTCCATGCCAATGGGCAGAGTTGTTCCCTGCCCTCCAGGTGAAGGAAACTGCCCACTCTGAACCATGCCCTGCAGTCCCATTAGGAGTTGCCCCAACCGCTGATCCCTCTGGTCCAACCCACCTAACAGCCACAGGACCACAGTCCCAGGGCCCTCCCTTCCAATCATCAGTTGTCCCTGTTTAGTGACCCCTCAGGCCACAGGGACAGGTTTCCATGGAAATGCATGTGACTCCAGCATCACCACCAGCTGCCCATGCTGTGGTGCCTAGTGCCCTCTTGAAGGGTGATGCCTTTCTGCCCCAGATTAGGGGCTTATCCTGCTCTTCTGTCCCCCTTCCTCATCCTTGCAGAGCCCCAGCTGCCTGCAACCACATGTGCAAGCATGGCCAACCCAGCAAGGACCCCAGGGCAAGCTGGTGACAGACAACACGTTGCTATTGTGCTAGAGGCTGCCATCTGTGCAGGGCGTCCTTGACCAGCAACAGCTTTTCTTTGGAGACCTGACAAAGCCCAAGGGACACTGTATTCCAGAGGGTACATGCAGCTAACATCTGTGTGACGACTGTGGGACATCCTCTGCTTCAGGGGACATGTTTAGGTCTGCTGGCAAAGGGAAGTGCAAGAGAACTCAACTGCAAAGGTCTCCCTGGCATGGGGATTGAGTGACAGTAGCATCGCCGGGGCAGTGTCCTGGTCCTGTTCCTTGCACCCCTGATGCACCCAGAACACAGGACAGCAGACTCACAAGCAGTCAGGACAAGCTGTTACGTCATATGCTGCAACCCCCTCTGCCCTGTGCTGCAGCAGCACAAAGAATTTCTGTGCTCACCCACTGCCAGTGACCTTCCTGGCAGTTGACTCAGACCAGAGGGTTTTGTCTCTCCGAGAGCAGCAGCCTGGATCCAGGCATGCTTGTGCTGCTCTCAGTCAAAGTCTGAAAGCCCAGCGGCCTCTTCACTGCAGTGGTCATCCAATGACAAGGCTGAGCTATTCATAGGGCCAACCTGGGGCAGGATGGCTGGGGAAAGGGGGCTCTGAAAGCCTGCTCTGCAGCACCCTTTTCCTCCTGACAGTGGAGGTGTTTCAGTGATAGTTGAGCTTGATTCCCTCCATCATGCCGATGCAGGCTGCTGGGCTGCAAGATCTTTGACCACAGCAGTGTGCCAGCAGCTGCGTCACCCTGGTCCCACCATCCGGATGTTGGCTCAGTCTTGCCCGCCTCTTCAGCTTGTCTGCGTTCGACGTGCCCACGTCTTTGAACTCTTCGCTGCACCTTCAGACACCTAATTAACTTCACAATCAACGTCATTAATAAACAGGGCGTTTCTGGTCCACGTGGTCGTGGATGGGGTAGTTTTCTGAGCACTGAAGGCAGCGCCGGCCACGGCTGCTTAGTACAGCCTGTTCCTGAGCGCTGGCTCTTGCACAACAGTTTTACCTGCGGCAAACAGGCCAGGGGGCTGCCCCCGCTCCCGCCCGTCCCCGGGGCCCCTGGTCCTCCCATCGACTCCCGGCCAGGGCAGCGGGCGGCCACCAGGCTGGACAGCAACGTCGCGGGATTCTCCTCCCTCTTTCCTGTTTTCTTTCTCTACTTCTGTTATATTTACAGGCGGATTCCCACGCTGAGCCCGCCGGGCGCTGCCGCGGGCAGATGCGGCCCCGCCGCCCCCGGCCCGGCCCCGCAGCGCCACCTGGTGCTGCCGCCGGCGACCACCCTCCTCCCGCACGGCCCGGAGCCCCCCGGTGACCCCTCGTCTGGCTCCCAACGCCCCCAGTGCCTCCTAGCCTGCCTCTCCCAGTGACTCACAGTGATTCCCAGTGCCCCTAGCCTGGCTCCCAGTGACCCGCGCCCCAGCCCAGCTCCCGGAGACCCCCTTGTGCTTCATCCCACTTAGCGCGGCCCCCAAATCCTCCAGTCTGCCCCCGTCGAGACCCCTTCCAGAGCGCCCCTCACCCAGCCTGAGCCTGCAGCCTGGCCCCACTAAGCCCCTTGTCCATAGCGTCCCCTCAGTCTTCCTCCCGTCCCCCCGCTAGTGCGCCCCCTCGGTAAGGGCCCCCCGGGCCCGCCGGGTGTCCCGGGGCCAGGGCGGGGCCGGTGANACGGCGGGGACAGCCCTACTGCCCCCAGCCGCCCCTAGGGCCACCCTGCCGTCCTGGTGCGGGGCACGGCGGCACCGCTCTCATCCCCATACAGGAGACGGTGCGCAGGCTCCTGGAGCCCACCCAGGGGCCCAGGATGAGGGGCAGGGTCGCCTTGTCCCGCGGAGGGTGCTGGGCGGCGGGGCCTTGGGGTTGGACGGTTGAGTTAATGGTTGACAGGCTGTTTGTCTTTCTCGGCTGCGCTTTTCCACAGTAAATCTGGGTATTGGTGGCTCCTCAGGGACCAGCCGGTAGCCTGCAGCAGCAGATCAATTTGCCCCGGGAGCTGGAGGTACCCAGAGTCGCCCCCCAGGATGGAGGGCAGGGCTCCGCCATGGTGTATGTGCCTGGCTTGCAGGGAATGTGGCGGGGAGGATGCTCGCAGTAGGGAAGTGTGGCCGTGTGGACCGGAGAGCTCCCACGGGACCATCCTGGGGGTGCTGGCCCTCTCTCGGTGCTGTGGTGGCCCCAGGGCTGTCCCTGGGGGGATGCCCAGCTGCGGTGTTTTGTGCTGGATGGGTGTGAGCACGGACTGGAAACACTTGCAGTGTTTACTTGGCAGGGCCAGGCAGAGCAAGTCCTGAAAGGTGCAAGGTTGTTTGGGAGGGGGTGGGTGAGCAGTATAAAGTCCAGCGCGCTGCTCGTGAGGCTGACACTGCTGCACTCCCCGAAAACTTCTGTTGCTGAGGTGAGGAGCTGGAGATCATAGCACCGCTGGAGGTGGGTGGGGTGGCCATGTGTCGCCCAGCTGTGAACCGGGGTGAGGGGCACAGGAGTGTGAGGGAGAGAAGAACCAGTGGTGCTGGCCCCCATGGGAGGAGAGGAGCGAGGGGCAGAGCATGAGCACTGGCTGCCCTCCTCACAGCTTTGCTGGAGGGTCTTTGCCCACTACTGTTTCCACAGTTCCAGGGCTAAGGGGAGGAGGTGGCAGTTGGGGTGGCATTGTTGCCCTGCCAACGTGCAGACCACCAGCTGGCAGAGTTTACTGGATGTTCTGCTCTGCATCCGAGGCTGAGGACAAAACCCAAGGGACATCTCACCATCCCTTCAGGGATGGGGCGCAGTGTGGTGGACACCAGCCCTGAGGGTCAAGGGGGGTGTGCAAGCACAGGGATTGTGCCCACCAGCATGTCTGAGCAGTAGGACAGCAACAAGTGGGCCGCCTGTCTTGGGAGAGGAGCACGGCTCCTATGGCACTCGGCGCCGAAGGCAGCCCCAGACAGCACAGAGCCAGCCTCACTCCAGAAGATTCTTTCCCATGTCCCCAACGGGACACGGCACATGTAAGGGCAGCTCCAATGCCCTCACAGACCATGCTGCCAGCACCAACCCCCTGGAGCAGAGCTCTGAGGGCATGGCAGGACTCACAGCAGCAGTGCCCAGGGCACTCTGACCCACGGGTGCTCACAGAGTGCTCGGTGCCAGACCCCCGCTCCAGTGGCTCTGCCATGCATCCTCGGGAAGGGCCCTCCAGACACCCAGGGTGGCCTGTCCAGCACAGTGATCTCGCCGGGCAGAGCCAGGAGCACCCTGTGCTCGGAGCAGGGGGGGTGTTGTGGCTGTGGTCGGGGTGTGGTGGGGAGGTGGGAGTGGGTGCGGGGCCGAGCAGCGGGAATGCAGCACACAGGCACTTTGTTTGACCAGGGTGGGCGGAAGTCAGGGCGTTAGATCTGAATGCTAAAGTGTGTTGTTCAGGGGCCGATAAAGGCCCCATTGTATGTAAATAGTTTATAAAGCAGCATATGACTTCCAGTGCAGGGCAGTGGCAGAGAGAGACGAGGGCAGGCGGAGCAGAGCTCTCCTGCGGGAGGCATGAGACCTTAGAGGGGCCACTGGGGGCAGCTTGCGAGGACCCTTCCTCACCGGCAGGTACGCGTCGCCAGGACCCTGCACACCGGGGCGGGCTGAAGGGCGGATCCCGGCCTCTCAGCCTCATGCTAGGGTGGGAAGCAGCTCCCGGGGCTGCTCAGTACCAGCGGGTGGCTCAGGTGGGGCGGGGGTCTGTGCTTGGAGGGCAGGGTCTAGGAGGGTGGCAATGCATGGCTGCACAGGGAGTGTCCCCCAGCTCGGGGCTCCCTGGCCCTGCTCCTGCAGGGAATGGGGCCACAGGGAATGTGTTGGTGTAGAGGAGCCTGTGGACCTCCGTGGGTCCATTCGTAGCCAAAGAACTCAACAGTGTGTTCGGTCTTGGGGTCCCTGCAGAGGTGTGGGAGCTTCATCCCCATCCTCTGTGGCAGCTGTGGGTTAGGATCCCTGTGCCAGTGTGGGGTGGAAGAGCAGGAGCAGCTGGCACTGCAGGGCCAGCCGGTCTCCTGCCTGCTCTTGAGCTGCCTTGAGCCATGTCAGCAGCTGGAGCCACACTGCCATCCTGCTGTCTGTCTATCCTGCTGTCCACCTCCCAGGGCTGAGACAACCAGTTGCTCCCATGGCTCTCTTGGGGATGCTGCCACTGGGGCCAGGATATGGTGGCTCTCAGCCAGGGAGCCCTTCCTGCTCCTAACACCCTCTCTCACCACTCTCTCCCGCAGACGTGAGAAACAATGAACTGGGCCGGCCTCTACGCGGTGCTGAGCGGGGTGAACCGCCACTCCACCGCCATCGGACGCATCTGGCTCTCTGTCATCTTCATCTTCCGGATTATGGTGCTGGTGGTGGCAGCTGAGAGTGTCTGGGGGGATGAGAAATCCGCCTTCACCTGCAACACCCAGCAGCCTGGCTGCAACAGTGTGTGCTATGACCACTTTTTCCCCATCTCCCACATCCGTCTGTGGGCCCTGCAGCTCATCCTCGTCACCACGCCGGCCCTTCTCGTAGCCATGCACGTGGCCTACCAGCAGCACCAGGAGAAGAAGCTGTTGGTGCTGACAGGGCATGCGGATGCCAAGCACATGGAAGAGGTGAAGAAGCACAAGGTGCGCATAGCGGGTTCACTGTGGTGGACGTATGTCTGCAGTGTGGTCTTCAGGCTGCTCTTCGAGGCCGTGTTCATGTACATCTTCTACATGCTCTACCCAGGCTACCAGATGATGCGGCTGGTCAAGTGCGAGGCTTATCCCTGCCCCAACACTGTTGACTGCTTCATCTCCCGGCCCACTGAGAAGACCATCTTCACTGTCTTCATGCTGGTCACCTCCAGCATCTGCATCGTCCTCAACATGGCAGAGCTGATCTACCTGGTGGTGCGGGCCTGTGCCCGACGAAGCCGCCACAATTCCAACCCCTCCTCAGGGAAGGGCTCCTTCTATGGGCACAAGCATTCCTCTGAATACAAGCAGAATGAGATCAACCAGCTGCTGACAGAGCAGGACGGTTCCCTCAAGGACATGCTGCGCCGCAACTCTGGGCTGCAGGAGAAGGGTGACCGCTGCTCTGCCTGCTAGGGCCAGCACTGCAGCCCCTGCCCCACAGTCACCCCATGGCTTTATTGCTGTCCCTGTCCCAAGGATAGCATTCCTCATGTGCTGCTCTGGCTCTCCCGAGATGGCCAGGAGTGCACCTTGGGCCATTAAATTTCCACTCTCAGGTGCTGCCTCCCTCCTTTCTGCTCCAGCTGGGAAATACCAGGAGCTGGGGTGCCAATGTGGGGTGCCCACCCCTGCACCCAAGCCCTGGTGGGTGACACTAGGGGCTGTGGGGGCTGCAGTGCCTGGCCTGACCTGAGTTAAGGCTGTGGTGCCCTGGCAGATAGCTTACAGGACCAGTGACCCCTGGGTGGCATTGATCTGTGTCCAAGGGCTTGCGCTCCCCCAGCACCAGCCCCTGCAGCCCCGAATATATTTAGAAAAGTGCCCAGACCAAAAATAGAGGGAAAAAGTTTCCCCACTGGCTGTTCCATATGCCAGTCACAATGAAAGCCAATGGGGCACGAAGCTGCCTCATGCCCCAATAACCCCACGCCCGCTCTTGGGTGAACGGACAGAGGGAGCAAGGCAGACCTGTCCACACCCGTGGAGGAGCTGGGGACCAGCTAGGAAGGGGCCTCGCAGCATCCTGAATCCCAGGAGCCGACGGCGCGGGAGCACTGGGATCTGCCCCACGCACCCATCTACGGTGAGGGGTCCCCAGGGATCGCCACTGCGGGTGTTCCCCATGGTGCTCCCAGCTTTCTTCTGGAGGCCTTTACTCCCACTGCCCTGCTAGTGACAGGTTAGGGGGTCCCTTGGGATAGGGATGCTGCAGGGACTACCTTGGGTTGGGTCTGTGCTCTCCTGCCCATCCAGGGGTGGTGGTTTGGTGTGTTGTGAGGTGGCTGTGTCTGGAGGGTGGCTGTCTTGCAGGGCAGCGTGTGCCATGGGGGACTGGAGCCTGCTGGGGCGGCTGCTGGAGAATGCCCAGGAGCACTCCACGGTGGTGGGGAAGGTCTGGCTCACCGTCCTCTTCGTCTTCCGCATCCTGGTGCTGGGGGCAGCTGCTGAGCGGGTCTGGGGTGACGAGCTGTCTGGTTTCTCCTGCGACACGCAGCAGCCCGGTTGCCAGAACGCCTGCTATGACAGCACCTTCCCCATCTCCCACCTCCGCTTCTGGGTCCTGCAGATCATCTTCGTCTCCACCCCTAGCCTTGTGTATCTGGGCCACATCCTGCACCTGGTGCATCTGGAGGAGAAGGCACAGCAGCAAGTGGCAGCTCGGGCCGGCAGCGGGGCCAGGCGGCAGCACCCCAGGCAGCCCCAGCTCCCTGTGGGGGACACGCGGGGACGGGTCTGCATGCGGGGGGCCATCCTGAGGACGTACATGTGCAACGTCGTCTTCAAGGCTCTCTTGGAAGTGGGCTTCATTGTGGGTCAGTATGCCTTGTACGGGTTCCAGCTGAAGCCCCTCTACACCTGCAGCCGCTGGCCCTGCCCCAACACCGTCAACTGCTACATCTCCCGGCCCACTGAGAAGACCATCTTCATTCTCTTCATGCTGGGGGTGGCCTGTGTGTCCCTGCTGCTCAACCTGGTGGAGATCTACCACCTGGGTCTCACCAAGTGCCGGCAGGGGCCAGGCCCCAAGTCCCGCATTCTAACCACTCCTAGTGGTCCTTCAGGGCCTGGCAGCACTCGCATCACCCTGCCCAGGGTTGGCAGCCCTCTGGCTGCTGGCAGACCCCCCCATGGCCTGACACCCCAGAAGAAGGCGGGTGCATGGCTTGGGGTGGCTGGGGGTTCCCACAGGGAGATGCGAACGGCAGACCTGGCAGTGTGAATGTGGCCTGGCCTGCTGTGACGGTCAGAGATGGGTGACGCACGGGAGGTCACAGTGGTGGTTCAGTCTCCAAACTCTGCCAGGCTCGTGGCATGGACCACACAGCCAGCACAAGAGTTGGGCATGGCCCTGGGGACATGGCTCAGCTGCTCCCAGCACTCCTGGGAGCAGCAGGGCTGAGACTAAAGCTGGGATGGGGGAGCAAATAAACTCGCTGCACCTCACTTGACTCCTGCTCTGCCCATGTGGCATTGCTCTCCGATCAGTCTGTCCTCCAGACACACTGCATGGCTAGGGCAGGGCCACTGCTGGTTTGGGTTGGGCTGCAGCCCTGAGGGCAGGTGATAAGCTGGGAGAAGCAGGGCAGGGATAGGCAAGGCATGCCAGGCTGGCAGCAGGGGCCATCGGGCATGCCAGAGGTAGCAGGACACTAGGGGTCAGACAAGGTAGATAGCACAAGCAGGGACAGGCAGGAGAGAGGTGCAGATGCAGCAGTGGGACACTCACCCTGCCCAGGGGGGAAAAACCCGAGGCTGCCTTAAGTGTTCCACATCTTTATTTGACATGAATGGTTTCCAGAGACACAGGGTTAGTCCTACCGCCCCGGCATCACTACAACAAGACTGGTGAGCGGCTCAATCTCCACATGGACACAGAGAACAGATGGCCCCGGGCCAGGGCCCAGAACAATATATACAGGCTCAACAGGAGACCCATGTACAGCTCAAGAAAACCAACCAGAACACAAGGACGGGCAGGAGGCAGCAGGGAGCGGCACAGCTGGAGCCAGGCTTGCCCTGGGCAGGGTGCTGGCAGCCCGCTGCTTTGGGAGGGAGGGGAAGGCCAGGCAGACCGCCCTGTTTCTGTCAGCAGCTGCCCAAGCCCATGGTTAGAGCAGAGATTCCCACTGATGGCACCTTGCATGGGGAGAGGGCTTACACCAGGACAAGGGACAGTGGAGAAAGAGAATAGCATGGGCACAGACCCATCTCCATCAGCTAACTCAGGAAACATTGACCACATTGAGAGAAGTATCCCAGCTGCACAAGGGAGGTGTCCCTGTGGCAAGGCCAGACCTCTGCCCTCACTTTTCAGTGCCAGCTCCCTCCACTCTGAAGCCAACTCAAACTTCTCCTACCCCTGGGAAAAACGCCCTCCCCTTGACCCAAAAGCTCTCAGGCAGTCTGTGGTCTATCCCCACTGGCTTCAAACCACAATCCTGATCCCAGAGCTACCACTGGTGCCATGCCACCTGCAGCCTCATGAAGGAATGATGAAGAGGGAAGTAAAAGCTTTGGGGCCACTGATCCGATGGTGCGCTGCCATCTTGTGCGATTGCTGCCCTAGGGCAGAGGGAGAGGGGGTAGTGGCAGGGCTGGGGGCAGGGGGGGACAAGGGCAAGGAGAGGTGGCCCAGGGCCTCTGCTACCCCTGTGCCATGGGAACTGGCCCTGGGAAAGATGGCTCACCCAGCAGCCAAAACTGGAGGCAGAGCTGAGTGTGAGGGCAACGTATGCAGGGGAGGCCTGTAACGAGCAGGATGGGATGTCCATGTCTGGTAATGATGAAGGGACAGCATTGCTGCAGCACCATCCCCTCCTATGCTGCATGGGCCCTGCCCTGCTACGGGAAGCAGGAAGACAAGGTGTCCAGGGCTGGAGCACAGCCAGCCCAGCAGCACCTCGCTCTTAGTCCATGTCATCCTCCAGGCTGCTGAGCCGACTGTGCTCCTCGTAGATCTCCCTCACAGCCAGGATGCGGTTCAGCATGCTCTCCAGCATGCTCCGGTCCATGGGGATCACCGAGTACCACAGCGGGGACTCGGCGATGCACGACCGCTCGGGCTGCAGGTAGAAGACGTCATTGCGGTTCCGCAGACTCTCGGGACTGTAAAGAGAGAGCAAGGTCAGACCCAGGGTCTCAGCTGCAGGGGTTCACACAGCCTGGTCTGCCATCATGGTTAGCTAGGGGGACTCAAGGCTTGTCACAGCTTCTCATCATTCAGCAGGACGAGGACAAAAACTGAGTCTGCAGCTCCTTGCTCAGGACCAAAACCCCTAACCACCCAAGCATCTGGACTCATACTGAACATTCCTGCCAGTCTGGAGAAAGGCAAGAAAAAGAAGAGGCCGGAGGGAAGCACTGTCTCAGCTATGGTCTACACATGCAGCACAGACTCTGGGCAAGGCTTCATGCTCGTGTACAAATATTTGGAGAGTGGCAGTCACTCCACAGGGCCCCACTAAAACCAACAGGTGGCCCCAGAATGGCACATTTCCCTTCTCCAGAGAAAGCCTCACCATTTGGAGAGATAAAACTCATAGAACTTGACTGGGCATCGGAGGGGGTTCATTCTGTTTTCCCGCTGCTCCAGCATCGGTACTTCCTCCTCACGCTTCCGTTTTCCAGAACCGCCATCTGCAGAGGGGGAGAGAGCTGGATCATGGCTGTATCCCAATGGGGGAAGCAGGGGAAGGGACACAGATGTTCCTCAGACCCTACCTCGGCTTTTCTTCTGCTTGGCAGGAGGATAGTAGCGGATGCTCACCACCTTTGTCATGCCACGGGCAGTGGTGCACTTGCGGGATTGACGCACCACGTTGGTGAAGGAGAGCTGCATGTGCTCCTCTGCTGTCTGCAGCCCAAAGAACTTAGTGTTGAAGAACATGAGGGTGTTAAGAAGGACGAAGGGTGAGTAAACACCCAGCTGCTTACACTCCCAGAGGTGCTCCTCCTCCACACGTGAGAAAACTGTGTCTGCAACACACAGAGGAAAAACCAGGTCACAACAGTGGCCTTGTGGCAATTCCTTCACCATGCCCAGAAAAGCTGTGGAAGACTGACACTTGACAACATCTCTTTTTCTGTAAGGTTACTTCTCTAGAGCCATCAGCAGAGCTAGATGCTGGCTCTGCCCAGCCACGAGCCACCCCAGATGACAGCCAAACCACAGACAAGAACCCAGATCAATCCTAGCCACTCATCACTATAGATGGCCACAAAGTGAACTCCAGGTCAGTGCTTTACCACAATTGGTGTGAGATGAAAGAAAAGCAGCAGGCAGGAGAGACACAGCCAGCTCCTGCCCAGACCCACAGGTCTGGAGCCAAATGCCTCTGCCAATATGCAGAGGTGAGGCTGGATCTTTGACTGACAAGACATGGCAGGGAAGGCAGCCCAGACCACAGCATCATAAAAAGCCTCTGCAGAGCTCTAAGTTAGTCCATTCACAAGGCAGCAGCACAGCAACCTTGGCCAAGGCTTAGTGCAGTGTGCAGGGCTTGCCCGTGTGCTGGGAACACAAAGACATGCACCAGTGTGCCCCCTGGGTTGGCATCCTCTTTGCCAAAGGGTGTAGACATCACTGTGAAATGTTGCAAAGATTCAAACTCTCCCAGCATACAAAGCACATGTACTCTGCTCCCAGCTCCCCTAACTGCGGGCAATGGAAGCTGCTGAGGCGTAAACCACACTGGCTCTGCTGTGGGTTTGGGTCAGTCTGACCCCAAGACACAGCAGGACCGTGCTGCCTGTGCCAAGGAAGAGGACTGAGACTGGGAGAGCACAATCAGACCACAGGATCCAAGGCTAGCAGCACAAGCTGTGTGTGTGTAGTGAATGAAGGCACTCTGAAGACACATACTATTTGGTAAGATTGTGGGTTGCCAGCCACTCAGGGACTTGTTCAGCTCCTGCACGAAGGTCAGGTAGTAAAGGTCTGTAAATATATTCACCATACGATTGTTCTCGAGCAGGTACTAGAAAGGACAGAACACAAAGTCAAGAGAAACACAGCAGCACCTGGAATGCAAACCCGCCCCAGAGAGCACACATGCACTCCTTGTACCACCAGAGCTGCAGGGCAGACACTTCTGAGAGCTGCAAGGAAAACCCTGGGGCATGACAAAGCAGACTTAATGGTGAAGAAGGGAATGAGTTTGGGGAGATGTCCCAGCCCTCCTCAAGGATATGCAAGAAGGGTGCATGGCTGGGGAATAGCTGCCACCCTACCCTCTGGGCTCGGGAACAAAGATCAAACCAGGTGGGCTGCTCTCCTGGGGTGAGGCAATGAAGGTGAGTCCAGTGAGCTTCTCTGGGTCCCCAGAAGGCAGGATGAAGGGTAAAAGCTCCCCCTATCAGATCTGACCCCCGAGTCTGGCTGTGGAGGACTGGAGGGCAGCAAGGCCTCCCTCACCTGCTGGATGCCAAGGCAGAGGTAATAGATGCTGTCTGGTTCATAGCGTTCCCCATTGGGCCGTGTTATCTCCTTGACAAACTGGGCCAGGCCGTAGTTGAGTTCAGCTGCTGAGCAGGCTAAGATGTCTTCCTTGATCCTCATGGGCTTGGCTGCAGAGACAAGCACAGGAGCCTCAGACAACAGCATGCAAGGTCAGGAGCACCTCAGCACTCTGAGATCCAGATTCTGGGCTGTTTCTGCTACTCCGCTGCATTCAGACAAGGCACTTACGGCCAAAGCGTAGCTCCTCTCCCTTGCTGGTCTCTCCCCCTGCATACTTGGCTTGCACCCATGACTTCCAGGCATTCACACCATATGAATAGTTCAGGACTGTACAGCTGGGCTGGCTGCTCATTGAGTCCCGGGAACAGCTTTCAGAGAGCACCAGGCGCTTCTGCCCCTGCAGAGAGGTGTACTGTGAGACTGGGCACCTACCTGGGACAGATGAAGGAGTTCTGGCCATCCCTCAGACCTGCTGACTGTCAGCTCCCTCCATCTCAGCAGGCACCCTTCTGCTGGCAGCCAAGCCAACATGGCCCATCAGTTATGAGAGCCACAGGAAAGACACCATCTCTCACATGACCTGTAGCATTCAAAGCTCCTCCAAAGTATTTTCACTTAAGGAGAGGCTCACAGGCCAGGCATGCCCTGAAGCACACCAAAGCCTCTAGCACACTTGACCCTGTACATCCCAGATGTCAGCTCCCACTCCAAGCCAACAGAGCTTTAAGCAGACAGCACCCACAGAGAGCTCACCTTTCGGACAGCTCGAGGCAGATCTTGCTCTGTGGACACATCATCTGGTCCCACCAGCCCACAGTCAAAGAGGAAGTCCACACTCGGGTTGATGTCTAAAGGGTCTGAAACGAAACACAGGCAGAAGGGTTTAGCTGAGAGTTATCCTGTCCTCTGGTTTTTAACTCTGGTTTTTACAGCAGGATGAAGAGGGAACACTTCACACCCTTCACCATTGCCTGACATGAACTTTCAGCCACAGTCCAACAAAAGGAATACAGTTTTGGCAGATGATGCTAAGATCTCTCACAATAACCAGACCCCACCATTTTCCCCTCTGACAGTTTTTCATTTGTTTGCTTTTTAAACCTGAGGAACATTCCTCATCCCCTTGTGCCAGGCCAGTACTATGGGCAGCCTGGTACAGGCCTCTCAATTCTATCCTTTGCTGCTACCATCCTGCTCAGCACTGCTGTGCTCCCGCAAGTCCCTGCCTCTTCTTCCACCTTCTCCTTGTTAATGGGACACTCAGCAAATCTGCCATTTCCCAGGATGGCATGCATTGTTCAGGTCTTTTGCTGGATGCTCTGGAATCATCATTCATAAGCACACCAGTGCTGCTGCCCTGTCCTTTGTGCTGTTAAAATCAGCCTTTCATTTCCCCTTCTCTGCAGACCTGTGTTTGCAACAGGTAAGTTAGTCTAGACAAACACACTCTCCTTCAGAAGTGGTGATCTCCTCACCTCTGCTACCAGCAGCCATCTGCAAGGCTCTCGGTCCCAGGCCTCAAGCCTGGTCAGTCAGAGGGCATAGGGAGGTAAATTCACACAGCTCTTAGTGCTGCTGGCAACGGTTGGCCAAGGGCAGTGGGAGGACCCTGCTGCAGCAAGAGCAGCCCTACCCCCAGCTCTTACTCTTAGGGAAGTCAGCCTCCAGGTCCTGGCCTGGCTCGTCGAGGACATTTGCCATCTTGACAGCCATAGCCAACACATCGTCCCGTGCCGGTCCGAACAGATCACAGTCCTCCAGGAGACCCTCTGCACTCTGGTTACTCACCAGGTCTGCAAGGCAAAAGCAGATGATAAACCCAACTTTCTTGGAAATCTTTTGTCTGTTTTCCTGGTGACAGCAGGAAAATGAAGCCAAGCTCCCTGTGTGCAGCACAGTCCTGTGCTCAGAGCAGCCCCATGACATCTGCACTGCCCTTTCTTTAGGCAGCAAAACACTGGATGTTTGTCATCTCCCCAGCCACAACCCTCATCACTGGAGTTTGAGGAATACAGCCCCCAAGTAAAAAGACCTGCAAGGTCAGGACTGCTAGTTTTCTAGCTGTGCAGTTGCTTTAGGAAAGAGCCTGAATAAATTAAGAGAGCTGCACATGTGCCACAAGACTGGCACCCCCAAAAGGGAAAGAGGCAGACACTGCACCCTGCTGCAGCTCTTCCCTTCTAGTATCTTCTCAGCAGAAGTTGAGGACTTGCTCTTCCCTACTTCCTCTCCGGAGGCTTTGGGAGAGCTGCAATCCAGGTAGGCGTTTTAGCTCCAAGAGCCAGCAAACCCTGCTTGATCTCAGCTGTTGGACCAGACCAAGCCATGGCAGAACCTACCACATAGGTCTGAGGAGGCCTTGTCTAGTTCCTCAGCCTCTGCAATCATCTCAGCCATGGCCAGGATGTCAGCTTCTAGGGGATTGGAGGGGATCTTCACTTTCAGTTCCTCAATGGTCTCTACAATCTTCTCTGTGCTCTCCAGGGTGGTGGGCAGAAACATTGGCACAGGCACCTGTAGACAGCAGCACACCAGACAGAAAACGGACACTCGGTCAACTGATGCAAAAGCAGAGGCAGAAGAGGATGAACAGAGAAGCAGGGAGGCTGCAGCAAGGCAGGATTAAGACAGTAAGAGAACACGAGCAGGTGAAGTGCGTTTCTTACCGGGACAGGCATGGAGAAAGGCACAGGTACTTTCTGGCAGTACATATGCATAGGCACAGGCACGAAGATCGGGACGGGGATTGGCAACACAACCACCTGGGGCTTCCAGTCAGCCTCTGACAAGAGCAAAAGTACATCAGTAAGCTTGATACCAGAAGCTACTCCACCCAGCCCTGCTGCACACTGACATGCCTCCAGCCATCCAGCATGGCAGCTCTTCCAGCCACCAGCTTCTATGACTTGTGGGCAGAGCTGAAGCAGCAGCCAAGTTAAGCTCAGCAACAAGAGAGGCTTGCCTTAGCCAGAAGTGCAAGTCCTGCTCTTAAGTAGCCCTGCTAAGAGGTCTAGTTGTGTTACATACGCTGCAGACCACACATACATGCCCAACAGGAGCTACAGAGTAGAACCTGCTCAGCAGACAGCCCTCAGACTAATGATCTCCATAGCAAGAATTTGTCCCACAAGAGGTGGGATCATGCTACAGTGCTCTCTGCATCTTTCCTTTTGCCACTGATGGAAATGAGCTCCCTACTCCCAGCCTTGCCGTCTGTGCCCTGCACCTGCCCAGAGACTCCTCAGCACAGTGGCAAACACAGACACTTTGTACTGCATTTCAAGCTGGATTCACAATTAGTCTGGAGCAGGGATGGGCCACTTGCTGTTCCAAAATGGTCTGTAATTCTGCAGCTGTATCTTGTTTTCCTACCTGTCTGACATCCTTTGGACTTCATTTCTAATTTGCAGGAAATGCCCCGGTTCTGCATCAGTGGTTTACACATGGCAGCTTTGTTTTTCCGAGGGGTGGCTGGAACCAGAGGTGGGGCAGGAGGTGGTGCAACTGGAGGAGTCTGGGCTGAGGAGGCCTTTGCTGACAGCTGAGGAAACACAGAAATCAGAAGGTTGGTGTCCACCTAAAGCAGCACAGCCTCTTCCCTACTACAGGTACAGCTGGAGTGCTTCCCAAAGCACCTCCTGGAGCCTGGCAATTCCCAACACACACGTGGACACTCCTATGGTCAGGTCTGGATGGACTGCCAAGATGCTCCCAGCAGGCAGCAAGCCTGTGTGGTGTCTCTGCTGTGCCAGGAGTCTGGCACTGGTGGTTCCTGTCCCATGGGACAGAGGGGAACAGTAGGACAGGATCTATACTCAGGCATAGGAGAACACTATGCAAAGAGGAGCCAGTTCCACACTGTCAGGCTGTTCTGGAAAAACACCATCAGTTCTTGAGGAAAGGTTATTCTTTCTCCTTGCAGGAATTATGCTGATGCTACCCTTCCCAGGAGTTCTTATCAGCTCCCTCTACCCACACATCTTAAAATGCTTTGGTGGTAGAAGAATGAAATCTCCCTGACCAGTTGCAGAACTGTCCTCTTTGGGGACAGACTTTGTGTGCTATCTAGCAAACTCCTACCTCCAGCGGGTCTTACCATGTTAGTCTCTGTCTTCTGTGAGGAAGGGACAGTTGGTTTTGGATCTGAAGTCTGACCTGTAAGAGAAAGCAACAACTCTTAAGTTAAAGAGCCCCTGAGCCAACATGTCCCACTGCTGGGACTGGAGGTGCCAGCAGCCAGAGAGCAGGGACAGGCTCCCCAGAAACTGTTCCTGGCCACTCCAGGAACAGTTTATGTTTCCACAATCTCTAGCCCTAGCAGCTCAGAAGACACTACAACTCCAAAATAAAGTTATTCCCATGTCATTTTGTGCTCCCTTGCAGTCCACCCAATCCCCATCACAGCAGGTCAGGAGAAATCCCAGCCCCTTGTAGAGAGAGGAATCCAGGGCTCTATTCCCAGCTCTGCCTATTGGCTTGCTGTACCGAGCCATGGCCCCTCCCCCTGTGCCCCCATATCCCAGCTACAAATATCTTGGCAAAGTGCTTTGAGATCCCTAGGAAGAAGGTAACAGAGCTAGCAGTAGCACTACAAGATATCCCAGAAAGCAGACAGACAGCTTTGCCCCAGCCCTAGGGATGCGGTCCATTCCCCTAAGGAAAGAGGGGATCACCCGCAGGTAAGAGGTGCGTGTGGCAGTCTCAGGCGGTCACAGTATCACCCTGCCTTGGATGACAATTCCAGCTCATTTACTCTGCAGAGAGCCTGAACCCACCTCAAGAGTTTATGAGCTAAGAGAGCACCTTCATCCCAGTCTCCAGTGAGCCCTGGTTACCTGCATGGCTGGCAAAGAGCTGCCTTCTACAGCCCTGAATAACCATGCATAGAAGAGACACCTGCAAGGAAAGCAGCAGGTCTCAGCATCCAAAGGCTGTGGCGGGTCCAGTTCCCACCTCCTACATACAGATAAGCTCTTCAGGAAAGATCCAGAGTCCTAAAGGCCCAACACACAGACTGTGCAGATATCCTCTGTCCCAAGGAAATGCAGGACAGCTCTTGTGCAACTGGAGGTCCAGCAGGCTCCATTTGCTGACTACCACAGGTAAGTTGCAGCTGGAGAAAGCTCCCTAGTCTGCAGCTGAGCATTCAGCCATAGGATCTGCAACAGTCTCAGGGTCCAAGAATTCACCCTGACAGCCCGAAGTAGATGGGAAGCAAGTCCAGGTAGGAAATATTAACGGCTCGATTGAGAAGACAAACTATGTCATATGAGCAGAATTTCTGCTACAGCAGAATGAAAACCAAACCTGATTGCCCCACAGGCCAGTGATTTAAGACTAAGGGAAACAAGATTTCTCCTGCCACAAAGCCTCACATGTCTAGGCTTCCAGGAAAGCTGCAGCTTGTTCTTTACTCTCACCCCTACACTAACAGAGAGCTGTCAAGGCATTCCCTGCCCTAACTGTGACTTCTGACCCTCTATCCTCTCCAACTGGACAGCCCTGTGCAGAGCCAGTTCCCCTTGGGAAGTCTTTGGGCACAATTTTGTAGCAGAAGCTCCTCAATCCTGCTAGGAACAGTCCTTGTAATGCAAGAGAATGACTGCTTATATGATCAACAACAGTCTCAGGATCATCAGGTTGGTAGCAGCCACCGGCTCTCAGGAATGGGGCTCTAGGCAACCACTGGCTGCAACAGAATAAGGAAGTAGTCAGCAGGTCTGCCCAAGATAGGCCTGAAATCCAGGCAGACCCTTGTGATGCCAGGTGTACAGGAGACCCTGACTGGACCAGGCAGAAGCTGTTCCTGTTGTTCCTATCAACCATGAGCTGACAAGCTGCTCCTCTCAAAATCCCCTGCACAGCACAATGGGATAGAAAGTTCCTTGTGTAAGCAGGTCCTCGCTCCAGCATCCTTCCTTTGCAAATTCAGCTGTATGCCACAGTCCCAGGGCAAGGGTGTCCACAGATATCCCACATCTGGCACAGGATGGGTGTGCCAGAACACACAGAAGGCCCTGTACCACCAAGCATGGCAGCTGCTGGGGCAGCCTGGAGCTTGTGCTCAGCTGAGCACTCACCACCGATGAAGGGCTTTTCCTTGCTCCCTTCTGAGTCCTCACAGAGCAAACAGAAAGGCAGCTGTGGCACAGTGAAGGGTGATGCCCCATATACCAAGCAGCAAAGTTCTTGGGGGCCTCCAGAGATGTGGTGGAAGAGGCCTGAAACTCTCAAGGTTGGTGGTGGTGAAGGTACTTCTCAGTCTTGTGGTCTACAGCTCCAAGGAGACAATGGCTAAATGGTGTGAAACACGCTTCCCTCTGCAGGCCGAGTTTGCCCACTGTGCCTGTGTCCCAAAAGCAGAGTTATTGGTTCCTCACAAGCAAGATGCCTTGAAAGCAGAGGACAAAAGGAACAGCATGGCTAGTGCTGTGGAATCACTTGGTGAACTACAGAAACCGGCAAGTTTAACATCTCTTCCTCCCCTGCACACCAGAACACTGTGAAGCATTAAGCAGATTTCTCATGGACACCTCTGTACCAGCAGACACCAACAGTTCCTTATCCAGGTCACTCCAGTGTCCTGCCACTTGAGCTGTCACCTCACATAGTCTTTTATGGAGTGTGGCTCTTGGAAGGCAGGTTGGGACTCCCTGAGCTGGGGGAACCTACTGCTTCTGGCAGAGCTCTTCTTTGCTGTCTGAGCAGCAATGACATTGGGAGCTTCCCCCCCATCTTAGCCTACTATCAGAAGACACCAGAAGAGTCTGGAGATGGAAGATCAGGTCTCTCATGCGAAGGTCCTTGTCTGGGTTTCCCCTCCTGAGCACACCCTAGCCAGGGTTTGAGACCTCACGAAATCCCAGGGAGGGCAGCAAAGCCCTGAACCTGTGATGCAGGTATGTGTTGCAGCTCAATGCAGTGCAGCGAATCCCACCATAAGATGTAGGCATTTTAACTGGATCCCACAAATCACCTAGGAGACTGGGGCCTACAGAAGACCAAGCGGAATGAGACTATGCAAGTGTCCAAGGGCCAAGCGATGTCTTCTCACTGTCACTGTGAGCACCTTCCATCCTGAGGGAACCCAAAGCACTTTGCAATCTTCCATAAGCAACTGATAATGATAGGAAATGGGGCAACAGGCGGCGAAAAATCTCCTTTCCAGCTGGAACTCCATGGATGCAGAATGGGGTTATGTGGGACATAGGGTTGGCAACTCCCCACAGCTGCAGTGAACTCTGGGTAAGCGGTAGGACTCCAATCTAACAGCACAAGACAAGAGTGCCTCCAGCAGCTCAATGCTCCCTCAAGACCGTTCTAGGTTCAGCTCTGGCTGAGGAGAGCCCACCTACAGCATCACCAGCACCACTTCCTGCAGCACCCTTCTTTGTCCTTGAATGTTTCCCATCCAAGCACTGACCTGGCCCAATCCAGATTAGCTTATGAGATCTGAGAAGGTCACAGCTCGGAGGTGGTGTGGGGCTGCAGGTGGATTGTCATGCCAAACCACGCTGTCCCCTAACCCTGTATATCGAGCTCTCCGCTGGCAACTTGAGGATGTTAAATCCCTGAGTATCCTCGCTAAGAGTGTGAGCTACAGGCAGCACGCTGGCACCGGCTCCTCCCGTCTGGGCCCTGTGTGTCATAGAACCATAGATGTTAGAGATGGAGAAGCCCATTAGGTCCCACTCCGTCCTTTCCCCCCCAGGGGCCAGTGCAGGATTGTTCCCTAGCGTCTCCTCCAGTCCTGGGCAGGAAGCTTCCACCCCCTGCTGTTCAGTCTTCCCTGTGTCTCTCAGACTGAGCTATGCAGGTCCCCTCCCTCCCTCCTACTCACTGTTCAGCAGGCTCTCGGGCCCCTTCTGCGTGTCCAGGTTGGGCTGGTTCTGTTGATTGTAAAATCGCAGCAGACACTGCTGGTTGCAGAAGTGTTTGATTTGCCCCCGCCAGTGGATGGTTTCCAGCAGCTTCCCCTGACGCTTGCAGGCATGGCACCGAGCTGCCTAAAGCCCGCATCAGCAGGAGAGAAACAACGAGTAACTAACCACACCCCCTCCGAGTGCAACACAACTCTCCAGTGAAAGGTGCACATAGCAAGGTGCTGTGAGCTTCCCCACAGCAGTGCCCTGCCACTGCCAGCCAGGGACTCCAGCGGTGCGAACTTCTCCCAGCAGCACTAGCCGCGGATCCAGCACTGTGAGCTTCCTCAGTGCAGTGCTCTGTCTGGCAGGATCAGCTGGGGACTCCAGCTACATGAGCTTCCCCGTAGCAGTGTCCCGTCATTGCCAGGCAGGACTCCAGCAGTGCCAGGTTCTCCGCAGCAGTGCCAGCCAGACTCCAGCAGTGCGAACTTCCTCAGTGCAATGCCCACTTATCTGGGTGCTGTGCCCACCACAGCACTTAGCACAAGCTGCCAGTGCCAATACTGACCTTGAAGTACCAGAGCAAGTATTTGCTTTTGCAGTCTTCACTACAGAAGTCCCAGGTGCTGCCCTCCAGCTGCTCGGTGACCGCCCGCTGGCAGGTCTGAGAACAGTAGGTGCAGGTGATGCAGCACAGGCCCAGGTTCTTGGTGAAATCCTGTTTGTAAAGAAGCACACACCCTGCGGAGAAACAATAGGAGTGAAACCTTCCCAGGATGAACTGGGGGCCTCCCTGACCCAAACATGACCAGAATCCAGGTCTGCGGAGACAACAGAGCACACGCAACACACTGTAGGGAACAATCCAGCACTGGCCCCTGGGGCTGGGATAAGATGGGACCTCATGGGGACTTGCCATCTCTCACCTCCATGCTTCTAGGAAGAGTCTGACTCCAACCTCCTGTGTGCAGGAACCCAGCAGGCAGGGCAAGGCCAGGTCAGGCCAGCCCAGACGCAAGAGCGTAGAAGTGCATGATGACAGGAGGAGCGGAGCTGCCACCTGCTGTCTCCCCAGCCCCCAGAGAGAGAAAAGCTGTGAGAAGGCCCTCCCCAAGGACACAATGAACGGTAAAGATCTTGCCCTAGGGCCTGGCTGGACAGCAAGCCATCCCCACAACAGTCCTCCCTTCACTGAATGGCAAGGCTCTTGCCCCAGGGCCTGGCTAAGATAATCTCCCCTTTCTGTTCCTCTCCATGCTCTCTTCTCCTCCCTCTGCATGGGCTGGCACGGGGGCTCTGCCTCTCCCATGCCTTCCCCAAGTACCTTCACTGCAGAAGTTCTTCTCCACTCCCGAGAAACGGATCTTCTCATGCAGCAGCTTCTCCTGCTTGCAGTGCTCACACTGGGACACCACCCCACGCAGCCGCTTGAAGTCCTCACAGCAGTCCTTGCAGCAGAACTGATACACCTTGTCCTGCCAAAAAGACCACTGCCAGGTCAGCCAGGCTGGCAAAGAGGTTCCCATATTTCTCAAGCAGGAGAAAGACTACAGGGCTGACTCAACTCCCCAGCTCTCCTGGCACAGGGTTTGGCACAAGTGGTCTCCTCCTGCCCTTCTGCTGAACACCAGGAGTGCAGCACTCAGCACAGCCTCCAACACATCTCTGCAGCCAAGGCATTCAGAGAACTGGCACAGGAGGAGCTCTGCTTCGAGCAGGGAGAGGAAGGAGCCCTGCAGTTCTCACCAGTGCTGGCTTCCACCTCAACATTCCCCCCACCCCAGGAAAATCCTCACCTGCCAGTCTAGGATCTCTGGCTTCCCACTGAAAAGATTGTGACAGTAATGGCAGTTGAGGTGGATCCCACCTTCCGGGCTGGTGCGCTGCAGGAGAAGAAACAGCTCATGGAGGGAGAGGCACACAGAGGGCAGCAGGCACTTGCTTCTCACTGCCACCACTGCCTGCCTCCATGGTCACATCAGCCCACTTGGCCCACTCAGACCTGCTGCCACCGTCAGCAGCTCAGTCAGTCCATCAGATCATGTCTCAAGCTCCTAAAGAGCAGATTCTTGAGGGAAATTTCACTTTGCTTCCAATGTGCTGGGTCCAGCTCTTCTCAAGAAGGCAAGCTTCCAAGCTGCCACCCCACTGGATTTGAAAACATTAAAAGATGGGGGTCTTCTACCTCTTCTCTAAAAGTTCTTGAAGCACAGACGCTTGGTTTTTATTTTCATAATACAATTTCAGAATTCAAGCAGCCACTCATCCCACCTTATGCTAGATTAATATGCTGAATTAAACCATTTAAACACTTGGTGTTTTATCCACAGAATATATTTATAAATAAAGTCATCTTCCTGGTTTTCTTTCTGATAACCTCAAATAAGGCATTCTGCAAGTGCCTCAGTACAAGCATCTTTCAAGACCAAATTTAATTGTTATGTTTTTTTCCAGAACATTTCCAATTTTTCTTCAACATTGAAAATAAGTGAACATGGGAGAACACCCTTCCTATCTGTGCAGCATTCTAGGTAGATCTTTTGCTCCCTGGCCCTCAAACCTTAACTTGATGTTTTTCTGCTTGTCCTAGTAATAATTTAATTAACACTTCCCTCTGTGGCTTTAAACTGAGATGCTTACATTGAGCATCTTACCTGCTGTAATCCCAAAGCCTTTTCAAAGTCCTTACTTTCCCAGGACTTGCATCCCCACACTACTTGAGTAAGGCTCAAGATCTTGCACTGAACTGCATTTAAGCATAGATTAGGAGGAACCAGCCTTACCAATCCATCAATCCAATTGCTTTGCTGCCCTGACCTCAGCATGGGTTAAGGTCACCAGTTTTTGTTTCATCTGCACCATTTTATCATGCTTACTTTGAATTTATCACCAAATGACTGATGAAGCTGTTGAACTCCCTAGGCAAGGAGTGCACCGTGCTTTGCTGATTTACCTGTGCTTTTGCTTGTGCTCTCATAAGGCCACTACATGCCAAACCACTCATGCAGCACAACTCTGCAGCACTGCCCTTCCACTGGGCATAATCTGATAAACAGGAGTGAATGACAGCCTGCCTTATCCCAATAGGGGAAGGGGGAGATAGGGCCAAGACTGAGATACGAGCAATTATAGTTGCAATCGGTGCAACTCTTGTGCTCCAGCAGAGTTTCTTAGGAATCCTCTCTGAAGAGCTTGAGGAAAGTGGAACCTCTGCTAAGTGTGAAAGGAGGCATGAGCTCTATGGCCCAGCCCAGCATGAAGGATATTTCAGTACCTGGAATTTGGTCCAGCAGCTGGGGCTGCAAAACTGGTAAACAACCCGGTCTGTCTTGTTGTAATAGCAGGGTTCAGATAAACTCTTTCTGCAGAAGCTGCAGGGTCTAGGGGGACCTGATGAAACAGACAGTAATTGGTGAGGGCAACAGCACAAGATGTGACACTGGATTCTGAGGATGGCATGCAAGCTAATCACTCATCCACAGTCTGTCAGGCTATTATCAAAAAGCGAGGGACAAAACCACCAGAAATCTAAAAGCAACAGATTCTGCTAGGACAGAAATGTTAAAACACAGATGGAGAGCAGAGTGGTTCAAAGAAGTGACCCTGGCTGTGTAGGAATTTGGACAAAATATGCTGCAATATTTGCACCAAAGATCATATCCATTCCTGGATACCCTAGTGCTCCATGTAATGGAAAGGGCAATGCCAGCACAGTCCAGCACTACAACTGCTCCCTGCGTTCTCAAGAACAGCAATGGACACTACCCTCCACATTAAGATGTCTACATTCTGCAATGGTTCCTCTCTCTCCACATCTCCCTTCCACTTGTCTCACTGGATTCCTCCCCAGGCAAGCACCCTATCTTTTTTTTCAGTCCCATTCACAAGCAATAAGGAGTACCAAGGAAGGAGCTGGAGATGTGACTGATTTCTCTATGTAGGTGCTCTTACCAACTAAGCCTGATTGCTTCACTTTGTGGGAGGTAGTGCAGCAAATGGAGCAGAACAGGCCCATCTTGCCACTGCGATCCACGTTGGGCAGCATGTCAAAGTTCTTGCACAGCGTCTTGCACCACATGCATGGGTACACCCGAGTGTTCTTCTGCAAACAGAGCAGAACAGAGCTTCCAGAAAGACCATCAAAGCCAGAAAGGTGCAACTCTGACATCCCACCCCACTGCTATATTCATGACAGGACTGCTCTCCTGCAGTGACCACCTGATGCCAGAGCCAGGCTCATAGTCTGCACATTCAGGTGGGGGTAGCAAAAAAACGGCCTTTGGCACCTCAGCTTCTCATCTCAAGGGTAGCCTCGCAGGAACACAGAGCCTGGAATTCCCATCAAGACAGTTAACTGAATACTGCTCAGGTCACAGAGGAACATATCCAACAGAAGCCAGTCCATGCTAACTGCATATACCAGTTCACTGCACCGTCCAGCTTGCTGACTGCCTGTCCCATGCTTGGGTCCAAGATAGGCCCCACACAGAATAAATTATCTTTGCCTGCTTCAAAGCTTCTCCATAGCAATCTTTTAAATGCTTTGTCAGCAATAAAAGACCATTTATGCCACTGCATGAAGTGCCCTGTGACACACCAAACAAAGAAGCTGTGCGCCCACAGAGACCCCCTACCTCAGCAAACTCACTCCACACACCTTCTTGTAACTGTTGAGACATGAAGAGTTGCAAAAGCGTTTTTGCTGGCCTTCGTGGAAGAGGTACTCCAGAGGCAAGCCCTTGTTGTAGATATAAAGTCCACAGTTGTCACAGCAGTTTGTCTTCAGCCCCTTGGTGGCCCGGAACTTGGTGAAGCAGGCGTCACTGCAGATGCGGTGTACCACACTCCCATTGCTGACCTCGTGCTGGATCTGCAGAGACATCATTGCTGTCAGTCCCCAAACCACCAAGGGCCTCCTTCCAATGCAGATGCCCTACTACTGCCACAGCCCTTGGGATAATAGACTTGCACTAAAACTCGGGCAAGTGCCACACTGGAAGCTGGTGTGGACTCAGGGTGGCCTCTTGTGTCAAAAGTCAGCGGAGCAACTGGGAGAGCAGAGTGGCAGGAAGCAGTGAGCTTCGGGGTAGGGAGAAGCAGAAGCCTCCTTCCTTCTGCTAAAATAAGGGCTGGTTTACAGTAACACGAACAGACCTGGGCGCGAGCCCAAGCCAGCTCAGACACCGAGGCCTCACACACAGAAAAACCTGGTCCCAGGCCGGGCCAAATGCTGCAGGTCCCAAGCACCTCATCCAGGACATGGGAAGGACAAGGGATTTATTTACCTCACCAGGCTTGTGGCAAACACTGCAGCGGCTGGTGTCTGAGGCATCTGCAGACTGAGGTGCTGGTCTGTGCTGCTGGGCCTCGTAGAGGGAAAGGCAGACAGAGGTGCAGAACTCATGGAAAGAGCCACCTGAACCAATCTGGGCAACCACAGAGTCCTTGGTGTTCCAGATCTCCCTGGGGATCAGGAGGGGAGGTGTTAGTGCAGAGACACACAAGTCCTGCCACAAAGGGATAGGATGGCCCACTGCAATGCATGGGACTTTCTGATGTCCCAAAAAGTTGGCAAGAACTGTCTCACAGCAGCTTCTGTCCTGGCCCAGAGGAGTGGTATCTGAAGACGGAGCATGCAGGTTGTTTTGAGAGGAGGCTGGAATATGGGGCATTGAGCCTGGGGACAGGCAGGGAATGGCAATAATGCGAAGGGGGTGTAGAGAGCATGGGATATGCAGTGTGTGAAGGAAGACACAGGGCAGCAGCGATGTGGGTGAACGAGTGCCACAGGAAGGAGATGGGCAGAGAGACCCATGGAGCAGGTGAATGGGGCCACGAGCATGGGAGCATTGAGGAAAGGGGAATGAACACACACTTTTTGCAGAAGGTGCATATCTTCTTGCCAGGCGGTTTTTTTGAGAAGGTGGTGAGACAGGAGCTGGAGCAGAAGAGCTGCGGAAGGCCTTTGCGCTGGTAGGCGGTTTGGCCCTTCTGCAGGAGGGTCCGGCAGTTGGCACAAGTCATCTTGGTGAAGGAGGAGCGGGCGGCTCGCTGCGCCATCTGGGTGCGCAAGGACATGCGGGTCGAGCGCCGGGTGCGGAAAGGAACAAAATCCTCGTCATTGGGATCGTCCACCATTGCATCAGAGTCTTCGTCGGACACGGGGACTGCAAAGCGGCAGAAGATGCACAGAAATCCCTCATCAGGAATTGAGAGACTGCTGTGAGACACACGCTGGGACTTTCTGGGTCACCTTTCTGGAGTCCCTCTATGTATTTCCACCTGTCTGAGTGGAATGATAAAAGGGATCCTTCAAAGAAATTCTGTTGGATCTGCAGATGAATCAAGAGGCCTTTAAGCAAACAGGGCTTAAGTACAATTCCTCTCTAAGTCATGATAAGCCAAGGTTGAGTGGAATCCCAAAGTGTGAACTTTTACAGAAGAAAACCCTCCAAGAACTGGTAAAAAACCTCCAAGACCTTAAAGGGGACAAAGCTGGATCATCAGCCTCCAGCACAGGCTGCACAGGCAGGCAGTAAAGGAGCAACACAGAAATGCTAGGGAATGGCATCATCTCAAAGAACAGAGACTTCATGTACTCTTGCAAGAAAATCCCCAAGATGCAGCCTTCCTTCAGACAGCCTGCTGCCACAGAGACAAAGGAAGGAACTTCCTGGCTGAGGAGATGGAAGATAAGATTTCCTGGGAACAATCCCCCAGTCTCATCCTATTACTTGATGTGTGCTTGATGTCCACACAACACTGTAAAAATACTACAACACTCCCTGCTTTCACCTAAGTCCCTTGAGAAAGCAAGGCAAGTACCCCAGAATGGAGAGTCACTGGGTGAAAGAACCTGTCTGAAGAAGCTGTAGAAGCTCCAGAGTTCCCACTGTACTCGCACTATGAACCACCCACCATCTGGGCCCTTCTCTCAGGCTGAAAACAGGCATTGGCCAACCCTAGTTACTCACTGCTCTCAGAGGAGTTCACAGTTTCAGGCCTGGCAGTTTCTGATCTTCTGGGTCGTTCACTTCTTTTCTGCTCCTAGAAGACATTCAGAAAATATTTAGGATAACTATCTGCTAGGACAACCATGGACAAATATCCCAGATCATGGTGGAGTTCCAACTTCTGGCATTTACTTTCCCAACAGCTAGGCTGAAAACAGATAAGACTCCATGGATACCTGATCAGAGTTGGCAAGACAGAGGAGAGGGGAAGTAGGCTTATGAGAATGACATTTCAGCTAGGGGTAGCAGGGACACACTGAAGCCACATCACAGCACAGTGGCAGTGCACAGGGATCACTCCATCACAAGAGTCATGAAAGCTCTTTCCCAGAGGGGTGATGAGACAGCCAGTGACCCCCACAGAGTTTGACAACAGCCAGCCACACTCTATGCTCCTGTACCATACATACTTGACTGTATTCTCCTCACCTTCTCAGCTGGCAGCTCACTTCCCTTCCCAGACAGGCTTTCTCCTGGAACAGAAGCACAAAAGAATCTGTCACCTAACATCTTGGTTACCTCCAGAAGAAAAGCACAGGTGTTCTCCAAATGCTGTCACCCTTTGGGTCAGTCAGTACATGAAGCCCCAGCCAGTCCTGGCTATCAAGTACAATTCTGGTGTTGATCAGACACAGGAAAGCTCCTGAATCCACAGTCTGTAGTTGGAGATCCAAACATGCAGCTTGGGAGGAGCTCTGTGAGGGGAAAACCTCCCTGCATGGGGGAGGGAGGCTGAGGGGCAGTTGCCTCCAGCTGCTTCTGACCAAGACTGTGCATCTCCTGGGGATGGTGAGCCTGGGCAGAAGAAATCTGCTTATTGCAAACATCTCCTGGTGACCCTTAGTTCCAGCAAAGACTCCAGTGATGAAGAGCGTGAGCTAAGCTGATGTGTGGCCCCAGCGTTGTCAGGGAAGCTCCTGGCTGACACAAGCACTGATCTTCAGTTAAAGCCATGAAAGCCAAAGCAAGAGCTCGTGTGCACCAGAGCACTATTCCCTGCATGCGACAAGCTTGGCCCCAATCTAGACCATCAGTAGTACTGACAGTTCCCATAGCAGGGGAGGATGTGAAAAGCTGGAGTGCAAAACAGATTCCAGCTTCAGCAATGTGCAGCTGGATGACCTCCTGAGCAAAAGAGAGCCAGGTTCTGCTGAGGCAACAACTTACCTGCTGGTGCTGAGGCTTCTTGTGCTTTGGATATACTATTTTCTTTAAGTGAGCTGTTCCCATTGCGATCCCCTTCCTCTGCCTGGTTTTTGTCTGTAGGCTCAGGGGGCAAAGCTGCAGTTCTGTTGCCTGGGCTCTGTTCCACCTCTGCTTCCCCTGTCAGCCCTTCCCTCTGCAGGGGTGAGCTTTTCCTTGGTGCCTTCAACTTCATCTTCTTGGTCTGTTTAAGACTGAGTTGGGGTGGGGGCATTGCTGGACTCGAGGACTGTGCTGTGGTTTCCTCTGTGGCTGGGGCACTGTTGAGGTCCCTGGAGTCAGGAACAGGTTGTTGGGGTGATTCAGGGGCTTTGTCACCACATGGTGCAGGAACAGCAGCAGCACCATCTTCCTTTAGGTCCCCAGAACAATCCTTCGGTGCATCCTCCCCTTCTTTCCATGTTTCTGGAACAAGGGCTTCTCTAGAGAGGGCAGAGGAGTCTGCTGGTCCATCCTCCACATCCTGGGAAGGATGTGCCTTATATAGCCCATCCAGACCCTCTGGTTTATCCAGCTCCATCAAGTCAGCAGTTTTACCCAAGTCATCTGCAACATCAGGTTTCTCCAGCATATCCAAGACATTAGGTTTATCTAGAACATGGTCATTTGATTTATTTAGTTCAGACAGGCCGTCTGCTTTCACTAGAAGGTCCAAATCCCCATCTGCAGTCACCTGCTTGGATTGATCCCAGCCAGGAGGCTGAAGTACTGAAACTTCCTGGGTGGAAGCCGTTTGGGAGCCCAGGAGATCTTCACCAAACTCCATGTCAGCAGGGAGATCTCCAATAAGTGGCTTGTCAGGCAAGGACAGGGGGTCCAAAGATCCTGAAAATTCACTGGAATCCATTTAGAAGATGGCAACTGGAAACGAGAGAGAGACTTGCAAGTTAATGAAAAGCAGTCTAACACAGCCTATGAACTGTCCACTCCTCTGAGCACTGCTGGAATAAAACAAAGCCCAGGAATGCTGCCAGCAATAACCGGAGTACCAGACTCCAGCAGGTCAATCACTTCTGCTCGTGAGAGTACAAAAAGCAGCAGCAGGACGCAGTAGTTCAATGAACAGACCTTTGGGAACTCTACAGCCCTCACACACCTCACCACAGCATGATAGACTTGCTTATGCTAAATGTCACAGAGGGTATCAGAAATGATTTGAGTACCAGTTCAGGAGGCACCACACAGATGTTCTGTGGGGTGTAATAACCCTGTCCCTGCCTTCCTCTCTATCCAAATAATTCAGTCTGTCCTTTCTCCTCATTTGTTCTCATGGAGCTAATGCATCTTTTAGTTTTAAAATACCTTTTCTCTTAAACACAGAGGTAGAAACAACTCCTTTAAAGCCTTGTGCCTTAACAAAATACAGGATGACAAGATGCATTCATTTTGTCAGAGGACAGACACAAACAATGTTAGAGTGTAACTACAGCTACCGCATAGCCCCCAAACTATGTGGGCTAATATTCAGACACAGAACAATTGGAACAGCTTAAGTTAGAACTAGGAGGAGCTCTGGAGAAAGGCAAGAAGAGAATCTGGGAGGAGTTCTGGAGAGTGGCAAGAAGAGTGTGTGACATTAAAAGCAGTCATGAGAAGAACAAGTAGCAAGGTAGACACAAGCACACAATGTGGAGTCAGACCAGTGTGAGTTGGCAGGGCACAGACAGCGCTCCTGAACAGGAAGGTGTGCCAACCTCAGAGGGAAAGTTCCAGCCCAGCTCCTCATGGTTGACTGCAGCATGTGACAGAAAGGTCAAGGCTTTGTAATATTGTAATATTGTCTAAAAGTGAATTATAACCCCACAAAGAGATAAAAGGTTGACAAACCTGAAGAGGGAAAAGGAGCAGGAGCTGGAGTCTAGAAGTGATAAGGTAGAGCAAGACTTCAAGCAGCATCACATCCACAAAACAAGCTATAGGTAGACACTACAAGAAAAGCACTACAATCAAAAGATGTGGCACCAACCTACCCCTCCCTGTAAGAGTAATTCTAATTCTAAATTTGCCTCTGTTTTAAGCCCTGAACAAGAAATTCGGTATTTCTGTCAATTGGAGCTTACTATGGGCATAACTCATTTATATCAATGAAGGAGGAAGCCTGAAATAATTGCACTGCTGATAGCTGTTTAATTCTTCCTTTATATCCTTCTCTCCAAAATTTTTATCCTTCCCTCACTCACAAATGGTTTGCTCAGAACTAAACAGGACATACTCAGACAGAGAATGTACCAACTTGTGGAACTCATTCAAGCAGGAGTTTAGGAAAATCACACCCAACATCCGGATTTCAAAGCCATGGCCTCCTTATTTTATCTTAAAACACAGTGATGTTTTCTGCTTCCCAGTGGCAGATAAGCCCTGTTCCCACAATCACAAACAGAAACCACAGCAAACGTAACCTTCATAGATCCTCAGCGAGTTTCATCACTAAAGACTGTGGTGATTGTTTACTTTTAGTTACAGGAGGAGACAGAGCTTCCAGAATAAGCAAATTCCAGAGCATTACAAGATCTAATGTATGTTTTAGGGCGGCTGACAGAAAGAAGAACAAAGTGAAATAGAAATAAAGACATCTGAAAGAAAGGTCCTAAAGATTTGAAGCAAATGAGAAGCCCACCCAGATGATAAACACATTTTTTTCTCTGCTGCTCAGAATCCAAACAATGCCTCCTGCTCAAAGATGTCCCCCACACGGATTCTCAGACAGACAGCAGACCTGCAACAATAAGCAAAAACATGACAAGCCATCCAGATGAATAAGGAAAGTTTATTTATAGGTATATTTAACAGGGGTAACATGCTTCTCCAGATCACCTCAGACACTTTGCATGAGTCTGCAATGAACCATTAAGGTGATACTTCTACAGAATTGGCCACTTTCAGCTGGCCTAGTCTCTGCTCAGTAGAAATAGATCCTGGAAACAAACGTGGAACATAAGAAACCCACTTGGAAGCAACAATTAATCTACGAACTTGTCATGCAATTCATGCTCTGTGAGCAGACCAAAGGCATCTGATTTCAACAGCTTTAAGCCCTGAACCAGAAATTCAGTATTCCTGTCTATTGAGGCTTGCTGTGGGCATAACTAATCTGTACCAATGAAGGAGGAAGCCTGAAATAAATTAACTGGTGATAGCTGTTTACTCCTTAACATTGCTTTCACACTTTGGGCATTACAATGCAAGACAAAACTCTGACAAACCTAATGGCAACATCACTGACCAACAAAAAAAAAATACCTTAAAGAAAACAAGTGTTCTTCAGACTAAGGCAACTCCAAAATGGTGTGTGTGGCTGGGACAAGACCCTTCTGCAGAGCCAGGACTGCACTGACACCACTCACTGGCACACTCTGATTGGAAGCTCACCCTGTGTGCTCGAGGTCCTGCCTCCTTTCATGAGCTCTGTGTGAATCCTCCCAGCAGAACAGCTCACATGTCCTGCTGAAGGACCCAACACTTCCTCTTGGGACGTGCAAAGCTAAGGACTGCTGCAGCCAGTCCAACCAAAGGACCCTGTACTGGAATATCCTGCTCCTGTTCACACCAAGAATGGACACCTGGGGAGAGAGTGTGAGAAACAGAACCAACAGGACATTCCTCCTGCACATCCTCCTATCAAGCAGGACTCAGCTGCTGAAGAACTGCACTCTCAATGTCACTGTTAAGAGCCTGTACTGGGCAAATCCTCCCTAATCCCACTTTGAGCCAATTCACATCTTGGACCTCCAAAAATTCCAGTGGCTCTGCATTCCACAGCTTCATGTTTACTTTTTAGAAGTATTTTCCTTTTGTTTATTTTCAACCTGCTGCAGCAGAGCTCCAAGGTGATACAGGGCAGGTGAATGCTGAGTTTTGGTGCATTTATAAAAATCTGGCAGTTAATGGAGTTGAGGTTGGACCCAAGGTGATGCCAACAAACAGTGGGAGAGTAAGAAATGTCCCTAACAATGAATTCTGTGCAGTGGCTTTCAACTACCAGCTGAGGAGGATGAGGGGGGCAGCCCACATAGCAGGAGAGAATGATGCTTTGCAGTTCTGTGTCTTGCTCTGAAGTCCAACTCAACCCCAAAAAAATAGAGCTGCTCAGCTGCAGCAAGGTAAGGAGCTCCACTTCTGTCTGCCCAGGCATTCAGATTCATCTGGGCCTTCTGCAGAGCCTCACAGGGAGTTAAGCTGCAAACACAGCGTGCACTTATCTTCTGGTAAAGTCTTTCCTCACTTTCTACAACAGAGGCAGAAAAGCTTATTGTTTTTGGCAGATGCTGAAATGATCCACCACAAGTCATCATCTTTTTTATTCCAGGATCAGCTCAGTCACTGGGGCCTGGTCACTGGTCTGTCTGAAATCTTCTTTTCCAGCCATATATCTGGCAGTGAGGAGGGCACACCAGAGCATGGCTTGGCCAAACAAAGAGGAGGCAGTTGTGCTGAAATCCTGCACATTACAGCAGATTTGACTGCTCCACTGGCCATTTGGAAACTCCTTACTTAGCACATGGCACCATCCTCTCTGGAGTGTTCAGTAACAGACACATCCTTGGAAAGAACAAGTTCAAGGAGCAAAGTCCCTTCCACACCAGTCAGCTTCCCAGTAGCGTGCAAGAGTTTCCAGAGAAGTGATGGGACAGCTGAGGGTGCAGGGCTGGCAGAGAACACAGCACTCACTGCCAAACCCAGGACCTGTGACTACCAGAGCTGCCACAGAAGGGACACATGGAGCTGCTCCCAGACCTTCAGGCTGGGAGGCTTCCAGGGTCTGACATCTCTGCCTGGACACTCCAGTGCACCAAGTGACTCCTGGGACTTTACCCACCTTATCGAAGACATCAGTGGTGCTCTAACTGCACAGATCTCCCACACCTCAGTACTCTCAGTAACTCTTAGCAGGGGAATATGAGGCCTACCTACAAAAATGAGGAGCTACCATCAATCAGACAGTAAGAAGAAATACTGTTGTTACTCCCTCATGATGAAGTGAAAATATCTCAGAAGTCTTCACTGCCCCAAAAAAGCACAGCCATGCAGTTACTGTTCTCCTGTAGCAAAGGAACAGCAACTGCTTGGGTATCTGTCCTGGGCTTTTATTCAGAGATATGGGTTCAGATGTTAAATCCTTCAGCCTTCAAAAGTATTGTTCTCTTTCACTATTAGAGATCATTTGAAATATGAAAAGAATTAATAACTACAAAAATTAAGACACTCAAGTCAACCTTTCAGCCAGTTCCTATCTATAAGGTCTGTGAGACCTGAGCACAGCTCCTGAGGAAGCTCCTAGTTTTTTGTGCCAAATTTTTGAACAAACAGTAACACTTAAACAAAGTATTTCTCAACAAAAACAGTGTCCACACACAGTTCTATCAACATTAAGAAAAAAATCTCACGTCCTACCAGCATGGTTTCAGTCACCACATCTTCAATATACAATAGTATACCCTGAGTGACAAACACACCAAAAGCCAACTGCACTGCTGTGATTTATCTGAGTTTATCTGAACAGTTGACAGCATTCCAAATTCAAGTATTGCAAACCTTGATTGGCTAATTTATCTTAAAGCAAATGAATTTATGAAGAATCTCCACTAAACCAAGCACATTGCTGAAGGACATGTTTCAGTCCAGTCAAAATTCTCCTGAAAGAAGCAGAAAGGATTTTGTTGCTCAGCAGTGTTTTTGGAGAGGCAGCTCTCTGAGCTCCCACCCTGCAGCCCAAAATCAGTCTTCAAAGAGCACAAAGCCCAGTGGTGACATTCAATATAGTGCTGCTTGTACACAGCATCATGTTAGACCATTACTGCCTCATTCTTGGCTACTGTCTACACTGGATGACAGTTGTTGGAAGAGCTGGGATGTTTCAAATAAAAAATAATACTTATCTGACACAGTAATTCAACAATCCCGGTGCTTTAAGAATCAACCAAGTGTTTAGAGAACACCTTCCAGTGCTAAACCTGTTCACTGAAAAGAAATGGGGAAACATGACCCATCTCACAAAAAAATCACAAAGACAAGAAGATCTACAGCAGAAGACTCTTTAGAGATACAGACAAATGCGCTGTATGAGGAAAAGCTGGAAATCAGAGTTGGACAAACTCAGATGATTAAACAGGATCTGTAAGCCCTCTGTGACTCAGAGGTTTTACAATAGCACTCAGTGACTTTCTCCAAGCCAACCAGAGCTACTGCAGAAGGCACTGGTCAAGCTCTTCAGCCTGTGCTTTGCAGGCAGGACTCAGTGAATGGTTGTGTCTTCTCCAAATGTAGTGTTGGATCTCATTTAGAGTGCAAACAGCAGTAGCTGCCACCCTGTCCCCTTCAGGCCCAGCCTGGAACTGTCTACACAACAGAACTGGTAGACTGGGAAAAGAAGGGCCTTCCCAGAACATCAGCAGCAGCCTCAGGACTCCAGCAATTGTTCTGAGAGCCCCAAAGCCAGCAAGGAAGGAGACCACCACTCCATGTGCCACAGCAGGAGCACCAGGTCACATTGCAAGCCTCAAAGAGAGTGTAGCAGTCACCCAGAATGCAGAAAGCCCAAATCCTCCAGCACAGAGCAGATGGTGCTGCAAAAGAGCAGCCACGAGTGGCCTGTTAATTCCTCAGAGGCAGGAATGACCAAACTACATTTTGAGCTTGCATTCCAGAAACTTCACCTCAGTTTCAAGAAAGCACAAGGGCAAATTTCAGAAACCTCCTTGCAGAATTGCCTGGCATTAAGTTTACCAGGAGACTCCCTGCAACACTTCACATGTAAGTGACAACATTCCTCAATCTCAGCACTACTTGCTGCTAACCCAAGACCTCTGTACTAGCAGTAAACTCTAAGGCAACCAAAGGAACGTGTTCATCCATCCAGAATGACCTCCTGGCAGCAGTTTGAAACTGCCTGGAGCCCCTCACATCTTTTTCTGAGACCAGGATCTGCCCCAAGCACTGAGTGTCAAGGCTTTGCAGAGGAAGGAGTAACAAGCCCAGGCACACTGCTACCAGCAATGCCTGGTGTCTGGAGAGCGGCTCAGCTTCAAGAACCAGCTGCACTCTGTGATCAAGCCCCAGATAAAACTCTCCTGGTGCTTGCACAGCTTTGTGTCTACAGCATCAATAAGCAATGCTTTTGTCACATTACATCTGCCAAGATAGTGTTAAATACAGGGGAGGGGGGTGAGCTTTGGGGGCATTATCTGAAGCACGACAAAAAAGGCTGGGAGGTGCACAGCATGCTTGAGCAGTGTGTGTTGAAACTGCCTCACTGATTAAAAGAAACAGAAGACCTGGAAGTAGTGAAAACCAGATGGCCCCTAGGTCTCTCCACCTGTTGCCCAAATGCTGCAGGGGGGCATCAGACAACCTGACAAAGAGACTTGGCAGGTCCCACAGGCGGCTACAGATAGCTGAGGAGAGAAGCTGCAGGCAAAGCAGGTGACTCTCCAAGGGAGTGTCACAGGCTGGGAACAGGCCATGGTCTCCCTGGCCCTGCAGGTCCTCAAAACTCAAGAGGACAAAGCCCTGAACAACTCAGCCTCGAGTCAGCTCTGCCATGAGCAGGTCAGTGGCACTAGAGACTTCCAGAGGTCCCTTACAACCCAGATACATCCGTGGTTGTGTGAGCAAACCTCAGTGCCCAGGAAAAGAGAGAAAACAAAAGGGCAGAGACTCAGAGAGGATTATCTTTGAGGGCAAAACATCTGATTTTCCTTAAATGGCCTTGAATAGCCAAAATACTGGAAGCACAACGTGAGCCTTCTCCTCTGCCCCACTGACAGTCCCAGATCCCTCTGGAAGGTGCCTGCTACCCAGCCCCTGGAAAGGGATCCCAGCACAGGGAGGACTTTACATGTAGCTGTACAACCTTGCACAGAGCAAGTGTCTCACCAGTCTCCTTTTCTGCCAAGGGCTGGACCAGCAGCACAGGCCCACAGTGAGTGGCCAGGACAGACCCCCAGAGCCCATGGCCAGCAGCATTGCTCAGGAGGGTCTCAAACCATTTCCTCCCCTGTGCTGCCAGTGGAGCCAGAAGTTAACACGACGCTCTACTGAGACTAAAACACAAACCCAGTGAAATCCTGCTAGCACAGCCTTTCCTGAGCACTGTCACAGCCTGTTCCACACCTCCCCTGGATTGCTTTCACCATAACCCTTCTGCACCAGCACCTCTGCGTCCACTGGGGTTGTGCATCCATAAGAAAATCACACAAGGGGCTTTGCTCCAGAGGTGAGGCCATGGGCTCAGCCTTGGGCCCTTGCTCTGGCTGTCAGAGCCATGGAAGGGTCTGGTGTTACTGTCACCCTCCAAAGCAAGGGCACTGGCAGTGAGAGGGATGTAAGCAGGTGTGGAGAGAAAAAGAGGTCGTGCAAATATAAGGCTGTGAGGCTCAGGTTAGTCATTACAGCTCCGTAGGCTGTGGATTGCTTTAATAAGTCTGGGCTCACAATAACAACAGGGCTACGCTCTTATCACCAGCTTTGATCCCAGGATAGGCAGGGCCAGGTGAGAAAACGCAGATTAAAAGTTTTCTTGGGGATTGCAGCTGCAATGAAAGGAAAAGAAGTTACAGCCTAGAACAAAAGCCATGGCTGAAGCACAGCAGGGGAAGGGGAGAGCACAAATGAAGCAGCTCTCATCCTCATCAAAAGAGCCCCCAGGAGCCATTCCCCAGCACTGAGTCGACAATCCTATCCCCCACCATCACCTGACACAGACCAGTCCAGCGCTGCCTCTGCCCACACAAGCACAGCCCACTGCCAGGGCCTTTTCCCGTGCCAGGCACACACCACAGCCAGGCCTGCAAACCACACTGGAGCTCCTTGCTGCTCCCCAAGGCACCTCGTTGGACATGGCTACGCTTCTCACATGGGGAGGCTTCAGCAGATCTGGGTTTGCCCTCCCCAGCAGCCCAAGGCAGCCACAGCCCCAGGGGGCTGCACCTTTTCTCTCGTGGGGCCAAATCCTGGAGAGCAGCTGGTGGTAACCAGGGACAGACACACACAGCCTGGGCCCTGGGGAGGCTCCAGACCCCCCACACCCGGAGGGAGGGCTGGACAGCTCACACAGAGCAGCAGCTGCGTTCGGCCCCACACTCCCCCCATAAGGGTGAGGGTGGCACAGGGCCCCCCGCCCGGCACCGGGGCAGGGATGGGGGTCAGGCTGGGACTCCTCACCCACACCCAGGAGACCCACAGACCCCGACAGGGGCGGGGGCCCTGCCGGAATTTCCACGGGGCTGTGGCTGCACCGGGTCAGCAATGGAGGGGCTGGTCAGGCTGGTGGGTTCCACAACCACCCCGGGGGGAGAGGACAGAGGGCAGACACCGCCTGAAAGGGGGCGATGGTCGCACAGGCAGGGGGACCCAAAGGGCAGAGCCCCGCCGCGGAGCAGGGCCGGGTCCGGGCTCGGTGCGTTCCGCGCCCACCCCGGGGGATGCGGATCCGGACCC
>VXBA01002091.1:447487-472106 GCA_013399895.1 Serilophus lunatus | reverse complement strand
TCCCCTTCCCTCTCTCCCCTCCCCTCTCCCGGTACCGGGACCCACCGAGCGCGTGTTCTCCGCAGGTGGGGAGGATGCAGGGCAGCAAAGGCTTCGGCATGGAGAAGCAGAACCACGCGCCGCGCAAGCAGCACCCGCCGCACCCGCCGCCGTCCGTCCCCGCCAACGGGCAGCAGGCCAACAGCCAGAGTGAGTCCCGGGCCCGCCGCGGGGGCCCGCCCGGCCCCGCTCCCGGTACGCGCCGAGGCGCCGCGCCGGGGAGACCGCGGGGGCAACAGGTCCCGGCAGGAACAAAAGGAGCGCGTTTTGCTCGAGTTGGAACAATAACAACTGAAATGCTCGCTCGCGCTGCCGTAGCAGGGGTTCCCCCCCGCCCCGGTCGGGGAGCGGGGTTTGGGTTCCGCCCGGGTGGCGTTCGTGGGGGTTTTTTGTCGCGTTTTGGTCGGTCCCGTCCGAGGTTTGCGCGGGGTTTGTTCGCTGCGTCTCGTGTTCCCGGAGCTGGGCAGCGACACGGAGCTCCTCCTTTGTCTCCGAGTCTCGGGAGAAGCCCCTTGGGGTTGGAAGGCACCGCGTTTCTAGCGCCGTTCCTGTGAACCTTGCAGATGGAACGCGGTCCGTTTTTCCTTGTCTGCTTCCTGGTTTTTTGTTTGTTTGTTTGTTTTTCCCCGGCCGTAACAGGCGGCTTCTCTACTCTGGTTTCCTTCAGAAACTCGGTTGCTGGAGGAGTTACTCGATTGCCAGAGAAACAAGTTTGCTCTCTGCAAAGATCCTGTTGCAGCGAGAACTGAGAGTTGTTCCAGCGATCTGCGGGCACCAGTTAACACTAAATTTTTTTGGTCTGGGAGGAGCTGGGAGATGCAAAGCTTATTAATTAATATCTCAGCGTGCCGGTGCCGGGTGAGATGGCTGGAGTGCCCTGTGCTCCAGCGGCTGGCCGGGCTGTCCTGCCTGTGGGCTGTCGCTCTGCTCCTCGGGTGCTGTGAGCTCAGACAGGACGAGTTCGTGCCTCGAACTGACCCGGCTCGAGGGTTTGGAAGCCCGGCGGGAAGGCATCGCCAGGGGCATTTTCCGGGGAGAAAGTGCTTTGGTTAGCGCCGATGTGGTTTTTAGGGTTTTTAAGTTCTCAGAAACGCGTAAAAGTCGCTTTGTGTGATTCACCCGAGAGGGTTTTTTGTGTGCTGGTAAGAAATCCCGCGTGTTTTTGCCGGGTGCTCCTGCTGAACGGGCTCGTTATCAGCTCCCGGGCAATGATGGACGAGGGTGGGAGCGCTGGCGTTCCCAGGCAGGTTGGAAACAATGCCCGCGGCTGGATCGGGGAATTCCCTCGGGGATCAGCCTGTTCTCAGCGACTGTATCTCCTTAAGGCCCAACAGTGGTAGCGCTGTGACTGCTGTTGTACCCACAGGCCTTGCAACTGACCCTCAAATACTTGTGATAATGCCGTGAACAAGTTCACGAGGCAAAATTTTTGCTTTGCATCTTTGCTGTGTGAAGCAGATCCCTTGTTCTCACTTGTGTAGGCACACTGTTAGCCTGGTTTTTAGTGTTAGCCGTGGGGGTGTGCTTACCCTTCTGAAAGGATTGTCCTCCAGCTTCTTGCACGATTTGTCTTGGCACGGGCAGGAGTTGCTGTCTGTGCCTTGCTGTCCTGTGTGGTGCAATTCCACGTGCCTTTGATAAAACAGGACTCAGGAGGATGAAGGGGTGATAAATCCACACCTGTGTCTGGCACACACAGAGCTTTCAGCACCGAGCTGGGTTAAAGATTGATGTGCACGTGGATTTCAGAATGTTGCTATTTGTGTTTATTGCTGTTGGATATCTCAGAAAACACCTTAGTGTTGGGATTGACCTTAGAGGTCTTTTCCAACCTTAATAATAATGAATTTCTTAGTTTCTCTGAGATCTCACCTCAGACCTGGGTTTTGGGGTGGTTTTGTTTTTGGTTTGGGGGTGGTTTGCCCACTATTTTCACCATTCCAGCCTTCTCTCCAGCTTGGAACCCCATACTCTGGAACTCAAATTCCATCTCATAGAATGACAGCTACCTGAAATGTTGTCTGTCTGGACAAATTTTCCTGCTGTTTTCCTATTTTTCTAGACATTTGGAGGTTTTTTTTGGGGGGGGGGAATGTTATTGAGTAAAGATCTGGCTGCTGGCCAAACTATGGCTTTTCTGTAATTATGCAGGTTGTAATAGCAAAATAAAATCCTGTATTGTGATTACAGTTGATTTTGTGGGCCATGACCAAATCTCCAAAAGCCTGGGGGAAACATCTCATGCTCTTTGAAGCTGCAGTGCTGTTTTCTCCAGCTCTAGGCTGTCACTCACTGGTGTTAATGAGCAGTGAAGTTCAAGGGGAGGGGAGGTTTCTTTGGCAAACCAACCTGCAATAAACCCCCCTGGTTGCTGCAGAGATGGCTGGAGAGGTTTAGAGTGGTGGTACCTGTATTGTCCTGTGTCTCTGTGGTCACTGTGATGAAACCTAATAAAATTTATCCCCCCAACTGTAGAGCAGCTGTGTACCTTATTCCCCTCAGATGAAGGCCTGACTATTGACCTGAAGAATTTCCGGAAACCCGGTGAAAAGACCTTCACCCAAAGAAGCCGCCTGTTTGTGGGGAATCTGCCCCCAGATATTACAGAGGAAGAGATGAGAAAGTTATTTGAGAAGTATGGCAAGGCAGGGGAAGTCTTCATACACAAGGACAAAGGCTTTGGTTTTATCAGGCTGGTGAGTGACTTGCTACCTTTGGGGTGTTTTCGGGGCAGTGGCCCACACTGGAGCAGTGATGTTAATTGAAAGTAGTGGATGTTCAGCTATCTTGCTGATGAAGCCTGCTGATGTTCTTAGTAACCTGGAATATAGGAATAGCTTCTACAAGTGCTTGTTATTAGGAGAAATGTAAATTTAGGCAGCTTGTGGCAGGAGTTATGAGATACCTGGTAAAGTTAGTCTGAAATCAGCTGGTGCAAGGCAGAGAAAACCCCCACATGAACATGATGCTGTTGTAGACAAAGTGAAGTTCCCTTTTGTGGAAGAGTGTGAAGATGGAATTTCCGTGGACATAGTTTGTCATGCAGTATTCCTGGAGTGATTAATGCTCTTGAGGTAAGGGATCTCTGTATGATCATGTTGAAGTGTGTCTAGGAGGGAGGTAAATAGGAGCACAGAGTAGTGGTTCTCAGATTTCAGTGGCTCATGCACCACCTTTCTGAAAGCCCCAAGGTGAGTGCACAGAGCATGAGGTTCCCATACCAAAGTCTGGGACACTTTGCTGTAGTAGAGCTGCTTGGGAGTGACTTAAAATGAGTGGAAGGGTGTGAAACTGGCATGGAAGGTGTTCCATGGATTGTCATACCATCAGCATTCTCATACTTGGCTGATAGTTGAATCTTGATTATTTTTTAAAATTTATTTTTAATAAGTGTGCTTTGTAACTTTAATTACATGTGATAGATAATGATAATTTTTTTGCTTAGTTCATACCATCTGTTGGACTAAACCTATGCCTTACATGCTTCTTCCTCCCCCAGACTCTGTTGAGCAGCAGTCAGTGCTCACAGGGAGCACCTTTGGTTCGTTGGGGCACTGCTTACATCGCCTTGGGACGATCGTTTGTTCCTCCCTTGCTCCAGAGAAATGAGCTTGTGTTGTGACTGTGACCAGCTGAGCCCGTGCCACATTAAGAGTTGTAATGATGGCTGTTTCTGTCTGCAGGAAACTCGCACTCTGGCAGAGATTGCCAAGGTGGAGCTGGACAACATGCCCCTCCGCGGGAAGCAGCTGCGGGTGCGCTTCGCCTGCCACAGCGCGTCGCTGACAGTCAGGAACCTGCCCCAGTTTGTGTCCAACGAGCTCCTCGAGGAGGCCTTCTCTGTGTTTGGCCAGGTGGAGAGGGCTGTGGTTATTGTGGATGACAGAGGACGGTCCTCTGGGAAAGGCATTGTGGAGTTCTCAGGGAAGCCTGCTGCCAGGAAAGCCCTGGATAGATGTAGTGATGGCTCTTTCCTGCTGACTACGTAAGTGCTCTGCTGGCCTGTGTGCAGCTTGGGTGCCATTGGCTTGGGAGCAGTCTTTGACCCCACAGTGGGGCAGATGGGGCACGAGGTGTAGGTGATTGGCCTGGGGAGAACTTTATTTAGCTTTGTTCCACTAACAGAGAAACTCAGGTATAAAACTTTTCCTGGGAAGCTGCTAGTGGGGTAAGTGCATAAAACTTCCCAATAAACTTTTTCTCCATTGAACAGCATTCTTAGGACAATTAAAGCAGCCTTTAAGAAGCAGGAGTTGTCTCAGAGACCATCCATAACATTTGTTGGGAAACAAAGTTCAAGTGTGTTAATATAAGCTATGGGTCACTTAAGGGGAGAGTCTCAAGGTGAGACTCCAGTTGGAGTGTGGAATTCCACTGTGAGCATGGGATGTGTTGGAGAAACTGCTCAGATGAGTTGGATTGTTTGAGGTTTTCACTTTACAAACTGTTTTCCCTGTGCTTAAATGTAATAAGGCAGCAAAGTATGTTGTTGCATAACAAGTTTTGTGCTTCTCACTTCATGGGGATCTGCAGTGGCACAGCTGTACACAAACACATTCAGCTTCAAAAAGCAGGTTTTGTTTATTTCTTTTTTTCTCCCTGAGACTCTTTGGGGATAGCCAGGAGGATTACTGTTAAGGAGCTTTTGCTGATTCAGAAATCTATGTCCAGAAAGAACCATGAAAACAGGTTTTTAAAAGTGATAACTTAAAACTAATCACTACCAGTGTATAACTGAGGGTAACATCCAATATTTTTATACTATCAGTGCATTAGATTCTGGTATTTGGGAGCACAAACCAGTCTGTTTATCTGGTTATGGTTTGGCTTTGGTTAAATTTCTTCTGGTCTGTCCTAGTTCAAGACAATAACAGTAGATAAACTGTTTGAAACCAGTTCATGTTGGAAAATAAGACCATTAATAATGAAATATTTCACATCAAAGTGAAAAGCTATAGTATGGGTCTCCAGCTGAGGAGAGAGTATTTAGCCTGCCATATCCTGCCTTCCTGCTGGAGCCTGGGAACCCCCTGCTGCTTGGCACAGCAGGATCATCTCTTCCATTTCCCCAGCTGTGGCACATGGGGCTGAGGAGCCAACAAGAAGCTGCTTTGTGCTGAGGAGGAGCAGTGTCAGCCCTGTGGTGGGGAGCTCATTCAGAGACTGGGGACACTCCACAACAGAAGCCAGGAAGACAGAAGCACACATATGCAGTTCTGTGTTGTGAAAGTGCACCAGTGGATTTCTTGGGGGAAATTCAGGCAGGGCCCAGTGGACGCACACTGTAGCTTGGCAACAGTGGCAAGTAGTGGTCTCACCAGGAGAGTATGACTGGGTGGTACAGCCTGTAGCCTCCAGAGAGGAGGTTACTCTTGTCTTTAGACAGCCATGAAAAGGCACAGACAGACTTGTGTGTGGCCAGGTAGCTACAAAGAAAAGACAGATTCTGGAGACTGCAAGACTGCATGTTGAGTAGATCCTACAGGAGGATGTCAGATTCCAGTTAAACTGTTCATTTGAACCAGTAACTGGAAATACTCTTTCAGTACAATTTTGGTTTGGATTCAACATGGATTTTGATTAACACTTCCATTTTTATTCTAGATCACTACCAGTGTATATGTTGAAAGTGATTTCTGGTTTGACTTTGAGATCCCCAAGTGCTCTGAGTTTCTTTGAGCGGTGCTAAAAGCAGACACAGTGCACATACTATCCAAAACTTCAAACTCATCCTTGAATTTTCTTGAAAACACTTTATCTTTTCTTTACAGATTCCCTCGTCCTGTCACTGTGGAGCCCATGGATCAGTATGATGATGAAGAGGGACTACCAGAGAAACTGGTCATCAAAAACCAGCAATATCACAAGTATGTGCCTGGCATGCAACAGGAGATGAGATTGCCTGTGGGCTACTGCCTCAGTGTGGGAAGGGTGGCTCATCAGTGCTCAAGAGGTCCTCCTTTTTTCTGTAAATGTGACCTGACTTCAGAAGGAGAATTGTATACACTGTTCTCTTGCCATGGTTGGCTGAAAGAAAGCAGTGGTTTTGAATCCACACTATTGGATAAGACTGGCAGTCTCCACATATTTTGCATAAGTGCTTTTCATTTCTTGGAATAAAAAGTTATGTCAGTTCGAGATAACATAGATAACATGAGATTCTCTGGCAAGTATTACAAAAAGTCTGTGTGGAAAACGGATTTGAACCCACAGAAGAAATTTAAGGAATTATGTGAATTGCATTAGGAGACCGTAGAGCTATCCAGGTATAAGACCACAGTCTTTGAAGACTTCCCATTCTAAGTAGGACTGCTGTGATCTGAGCAGTTGGCATTAGCAAACCATGTGATTTTGTGAGTTTTTCAAGTGAGGAAGACGAGAGCTTCAGGAGCTGGGAGGCTGTATTAGGAATAGCCATGTGCTCCAGGTGCAGGGGCTGCAGGTACTGGAGGAATAAACATGCACATTTGGGCAGTTTTGTTTCTGGAGTGGATCTATCTGTAAGATGTGCAGCAGGAGCAAAGGCTGTTGTTTTCAAGAGTATTTCTAAATCTCTTTACCCAGAACCTCTTGGTGTCTTACGAAAGCAGTGTCATGGCTTGTTATGGAGGAGGACAATTTCCATGCAGGAGGATTCTGCTCAGGTTCCTCCTTTCAATAGCATGATTCTTGAGGAGCAGACAAACTGATGTCTCAGACATATCTAACTGCTAAAAGGAGCTGCTATTGCATTTGACGCACAGATGTGTTTTCCTGGTTCCTCCTTGCTTTCCTGAAGCACTCAGTGGCTGCTGTTTGTTTGACAGGGAGCGTGAGCAGCCTCCTCGATTTGCACAGCCTGGCAGCTTTGAATATGAATACGCCATGCGTTGGAAGGCTTTAATAGAGATGGAGAAGCAGCAGCAAGAACAAGTAGATCGCAACATCAAGGAGGCTCGAGAGAAGCTGGAGATGGAGATGGAGGCAGCTCGCCACGAGCACCAAGTGATGCTCATGCGACAAGGTACCGGTCAGAGATAAACAGGGGGCCGGACAGGGCCCTGCCCCAGCCAGGGGTGGGCAGCTCAGCACACCGGCCAGAGCTCACCTAAGGTGAGCTGTGGTGTAGCTGTTTGTCTTGTAACCAAGCATGGCAGAAGCAAATAAATGGAATCATAGAGTTGTTTAGGTGGGAAAGACCGTCAAGACCAACCATTAATCTCCTTTCGGGTAGTTGTAGAGCAACAAAGTCTCCTCAAGCCTTGTTTTCTCCAGGCTAAACGGCCCCAGCTCCCTCAGCTGCTCCTTATCAGACTTGTGCCCCAGCTCTCTTGCCCTTCTCTGGACACGCTCCAGCACCTCAGTATCTTGTTTGTTTTGAGAGGCCCAGAACTGAAATCAGGATTTGAAGTGGGCCCTCAGTACAGGGGCACAGTCACTGCCCTGGTCCTGCTGCCACACTATTGCTGCCACAGGCCAGATGCTGTTGGCCTTCTTGCCCACCTGGGAACGCACTGGCTCATGTTCAGGTGCTGTTGACCAAGTCCTTTCCCCCTGCATGGCTTTCCAGCCACTCTGCCCACAGCCTGGAATTCTGCAGGGGGTTGTGACCTCAGGGCAGGACCTGGCACTGAGCCTTGTTGGACCCAACATGAAGAGATGTCACTGTAGTGATGGAGGCTCTGTTACCTTCACGGTTCTAGTTCAGGAATTGATGAGGTGACACGGGAGAGATGAGTTTGTGTTTTTTACTGTCATCTTGCACAGATTTAATGAGACGCCAGGAAGAGCTGAGGAGAATGGAGGAGTTGCATAACCAAGAAGTACAAAAACGTAAACAGTTGGAACTCAGGTAAGGGGGCAGGTTATGAAATGCTGTGAATCCGTGGTGGAATGAAACGCCTCTTCAGGGCACCTGATTGTTCACTCTGACAATTTAATTACTACCTAAAGTGTGGCTGTTACTTTGGGCTTTATTCACAGGGAAAGTGTACAGTTGGTTTAAGATGGAAGAGTTAGGAGTTTGTTCCATCAGTTAGTTTTTGCGTCTTTACAATTCTGTGTTTCAGTTAAACTCCTTTACTGAGGCAGGTAGAAAAATCAGAATCTGTGCAGTGATTGGGTAGGTTCAGTGCTGCAGATTGGGAAATCCCATTCCAGACACCTGCATTTTCATTCGAGGGGCAACTTAGTCTTGGAAATTTATCTCTCTCTTGCAGCACTCCCTTGTATTGCGATCATTTTGAGAAGTTTCAGGAAGATTACCAGGCTACTTGTGTAATAGAAGGGGCTTGAGAACATTCTGGCTTGTATGCATGATACTGCATGTAGTCAACATGGATTTGGGAGCTGCTGTGTACATAGAATTACAGAATCATTTAGATTGGAAAAGACATCTAAGGTCATTGAATCCAACTGTAAATCTAATGAATTGCCAAGCCCACCATTAAACCATGTCCCCAAGTGCCACATCTGTTAAATCTACACTTCTTTTAAAGTCCTCCAGGGATGGTGACTCTGCCACTTTCTGGTCAGCCTGTTCCAATACTTTGTGTAACCCTTTTGGTGAAGAATTTTTTCCCTGACATCCAATCTAAATTTTCCCTGGCACAGCTTGAGGCTGTTTCCTCTTGTCCTGTCACTTGTTACATGGGAGACAAGGCTGACCCCCACCTGGCTACAGCCTCCTTTCAGGGGGTTGTAGAGAGGGGTAAGGTGCCCCCTGGACCTCCTTCTCTCCTCCTCTGCTAAACAACCCCAGCAGACCTCCTCATGAGACACACAGACACACACATGTGCTCATGTTGTTCTTTATAATGAGCTCCTTCCAACCGAAAGTGCTGGAAGTGTCTTTGTTGTCATCACGAGGCACCCGATGTTTTACAGTGTCAGCAAAATACTTTTCTCAAAGTTCTGAGCTTCCCATCAAGATCCACGAGGCAGCACTGCAACACAGGGATGCAGGTGGTTGGTGTATGTTGTGCTGAGCATCCTTGGACCTTTTTTCCAGGCAAGAGGAAGAGCGCAGGCGCCGTGAGGAGGAAATGAGAAGGCAGCAAGAAGAGATGATGAGGCGCCAGCAGGAAGGCTTCAAAGGGAACTTTGCTGATGCGGTAGGAGACCTTCTGCCTTTCAGTACTTCTGTACACTGACTTGGCCCTTCCACAGCACAGCTTTCTGTGAATTCTTAACTCCATCTGTAGTGCATTCTACCCTGAATTATTGACCCCCTCTGACCTTAATACAATTTAGTCTGGAAAGTGTAAATACCTCAGTTCTGTCCCGTTGCTGTACGTGTAGGACCCTCACTACCTATCTTGCTGTTCAGAAAAACATATACTAACTCATTTTATTCTAACAATAACAAATATCTACTGTCCTGAAGCATTGCTGCAGAACCCAGTTGTGATTCTACACCTGGCTGTATCCCTAGCCTGCAGCCTTAGTCATGCTTAGATGAAATGATCCCAATTTGAGACAGTGCTGCAGGAATTGTAATCAATTGTACTTAAAAGTCAGTTGGTCAAGTATTTTCTTTTGGTATAACAGGAACCAAAAGGACCAAAACCATGTGACTGACCCAAATGTGGGAACAATATCCCCGTGTAGCAGAAGTCCTGATAAATAGTGGCACTGAGTCTAAAGTTGAAGTGAAATCTGTCTTCAGTTACCACTGTTGAAAAAGTAGTACCCTCACTGAAGTGAGGAAGTGCTCCTAGTTTTGCAGTGAGAGATATGTGATACATGTTTCTGATGCTCAGTTAATCAAAGAGAAATTGAATTAATTAACTGGTGTTCTAGTTCAAGTGACCAGAACTGTGTCTTTATGTAAGCTTGCATTCCTTTCAACAGGAAAAGTTGCTTATCTGTGCTGAGGGAGTAGCAAAACTAATTCTATCTAATGTGTTACTGCTGCTCAGCAGATCTTTCCATCCAGGTATCAAGATACCATTGGTAAAATCTGCATGTGCAGCTTTGCTGCTGGATGTTTTAACATGATTGTGAAAACCAATCTTTCAGAATGACGTATTTTAAATAAGGCCTGTTCATTCAGCTGTTACTGTGTGAAGGTAGCTCAGGTCTGCCTTTGAAATGTAACCTGGAAATGACTTTTCTACACATGTTTCAGTAGTAAATCTCCAAAACTTGTTGAATTTGTACGATTACATTTTTTAAAAGCCTGGTTATCAGTTGAAATGAGTGTGTGTCTTTCCAGAGGGAGCCCCCAGACATGCGAATGGGACAGATGGGTATGGGAGGTAAGAGTGAGTATTCTTTGTTCCTGTGCATGTTCCTTTCCACTACTATTACAAAATCTCTGTGATTTTCCAGTGATCTCTTCTATTGACTTCTTATTTAGAAATTCAGTCAAAATAATCTTCCAGTCTAGTGACAGGAAACATTCATGTGACAGGAAACATACTGTAAAGCAAGATCAGTTTGTCTTGACCTAATAGTGCAAAGCTGGTTGATAGATTGGGATCTGTCCCTGCACGTAGCACTGTGGGGAGTTTACAGGCTGTTGAGGGGCTCTGGAGTGATGAGCACACCCCAGTCCCTGCATCTGCCAGGACTATTCCTTGGTTTTCTCTTCCAGGTACCATTGGCATGAATAACAGAGGGGCCATGGGTGGTACCAATGTCCCAGCTCCTGCACCTCCTGCAACTGGTCCTGGAGCCATGATACCTGATGGAGCCATGGGAATGGTAATGTATCTCCATCTCCTTTTTTGCACATCTCTGAAGTGCAGATTATGTTGTTTCCAATGTTAAGCATCTTCATCTACCTAGACCTGTTGCTTAACTCCTCCTGAAATCTTCAGAAGTTAATCTTGCCTTGATACTAGCTGGTAATTTTCAGGAGGTTGAGCCAAGTCTTTTAACTGCTTATTTTATTTCCAAGATAACTAGTGTTAAAATGCTTGTTAGATCCTAGCAATAACATATGTTTATTTTTTCAAATGTCATAATGCAAAGCACTTGGTTAAATTGAGAGTGTTTTGAGAGTGGATTCCTGCAGGCATAAAGCCAAGTTTTCAGGAGTGCTCTGTCCATCACCAGTTCTGAAAACAAAGTTATCTCCTGTGCTCAGAGACTAAAATGAGTTCAGCTAATTTGCTTAGGACATAAAGAGCAAAGAGTCAATGGAGGTTTTGCTTATTTGTTTGCCTTTTTAAAATTTTTATATTTGATTTAGTTTTAAACTTTTCTGCAGAGCTTTACAGTAGACTGTGGTTTTTGTGGCATCTGTCATTCCTCTCTGTCAGAGGATTGATCCTCCCACAGTGTCAGCACTTCCAGTCACCAGCAGAAACAGCAGCAGTCACAGTAAAGTTTGTCCTGAAAGTTCATCTTCCTTCAGCAGCTTTATCAATTGGTCTAATAAACAGTTTTCCTGCAAACCTCCCTACTCAGACTTCTTGCTCTGTCATAACTGTTACATCACATATCATTTTTTATCATAAATAACAGGGCTTTTTTGACAATAAGCTTTTGTACCTGAGGAGATATGTGTTACACAAGGAAACAAATGGGGAAGATGAAGCCAGGAATGGAAAGGGAAGGTGAGTTCAGAAGGTTCAGCTGTTCCACAGCAGGTGGTGCAGACTGTGTCCCCAGTGAGCCTGACTGCAGATTGCGTGGGGAAAAGGATTTTGCTCTGCAATGATTTTGGGCCCATGAGCTTGTTTTTCATGGGGTGAAGACTTGTAGCAAGGTCAGCTGGAACTGTGGAATCCTGGTAGAATTAATCAACTGAAATGGCTTTTAACTGCCCTTTGTTGCTCTTTGTTTTTCTTCCTGCTTCTTCTGCACTTGTCCTCATCACAAGACTCCACCACCACCTCCAGACCGCTTTGGCCAGGGTGGAGCCATGGAAGGCCTTGGAGCAATGGGAGGGAACCCACCTGCCTTCAACAGAGGAAATCCAGGGGGAGATTTTGGCCCCAACAAGCGTCGCAGATACTAAAGGATTAAGCTATCCCCTGCACACACCCCAGAGGAAAGACATCCTGGCAGACCACACAGGGTTCAACTTGTGGGGAGAGGGGGGGAAACAGATTTTAAAAATAGCTAATTAGGGCCCGTTTTGGTCAAGCCACTCTAGGACAAGGGGAGTGCAGTCTGACTGGTAAAGGTTTTAGAAAATTTCATGTGGTGCATTCCTATTTTTAAAGTGAAAATGGATTCTGGGAGGCTGCCATGGTTGTTCAGTAACGGTGAAATCTGGCAAGGACCCCAATGCCTTGACCAATCCAGGTTTCCTACTTGCAGCTGAAATCACGAGATTAAATTAGATGAGATTTCAGGATGTCTTGGCATTTTTTTTAGTGTAGTGTACTTTGCTTAAGAGCACAGGGAAGTCTCTGGAGAACTAGGGCAGCATTTGGGTACTTTGCAGCTCCCATGATTTTGTAAATTTATATAGCTCCAAATGATCTGTCATGTAGTGAATTGGGGGAGATTTTATGTATGTTTCTCTTTTTTTTTTTTTTTTTTTTTTCCCCCCTCCTAACTTGTTAGTCACTCTTTTTATCTGGACCATTTGTTTCTTTAAAGTAGTTGACAGTTGTGCAGCCTGAATGGCTGGGAGGTTCTTGTCGGGATGGATTTTTTTGATAATGTGTTGTATCTCTTTATTTTTACTGGTAGTAAAGTACAATCTATTGGATAAAGATACTGTATCTCATGCTGAAGATTTAACTGAAACATATGTTTGTATAATCCTAACCTTGCCTGTCTTTTGTGTAGAAGTACTATAAGATTTTTCATTTAGTGTAAACCGTTTGAACACAAACTGTAATTGTCCCACTAAAAAGTTCGAGTTTGTCTGAGGAATGTTAAGGAATGCATTATTAAAGTGGATTTTAAGCCTTTTTTATCTGGTGTGTTGTCTCTTCTGTTTTTAAATACAATGTGTATGTGTGGATCCAGATTATGACACAAAAGTTGTTTTATAGCTCTGAAAAGAGTGTGTTCGACTCCTGAGAATTTTCTTAATAGTTTTCCTTGTCACAGAGCGAGTTTTATTTGTGTATTGTGATGAGACCTTCAACTTCAGCAGGTTGGAATAAAATAAGGGAGCTGCTGGATACAATGAATGCAGAGCAGTGAGACACAAGACTTGTCCATGTGTGACTGGGAGCCTGGAGCTCAGTTCCTGGTGCAGAATACAGGGTTGTCTGTCCATCTCTGCCCTGTGCTGCATTTGCCTCTGGCTGGGACGTTCCTGAACTCCTGTGCTGGGGTAGGAACATTTTTTTTTAAGGGCATTGTTTAATTCCAAAGTGTGAAATACTAGGAGAAGAAACTGAGAAGTTCCACCCATATATTTTCTCTCCTGCCCATTGCTCAGCTGGCTTGTGTGTTAGTGAACAGCCAAAGGAGAAATCAGGGAAACAGCAGAGCTCAAACGTTAACCATCACTGCGGCTGCCTCAGTCTTGTTCTACTACAAGATAAGGGTGGATCTGGTTACTGCCTTTCCCTGGGAGAAAAGGGTGTGTGAAGTCATGGGGAAGGAGGGATTTAGCACTGCTGAAAGATCCAAATTGAGGATCCAGTGACACAGCAAAGGAAGAAAACTAAGACTAAGCTCTGGTGTGAGTGCTAGAGGTAACTATTCTTAATTTGCTTTAAAGGAGGAGACTCAAAACCTGTGACTGAGGTTCCAGTAAAGAAATTGGGAAATTGTAAAACAGCTGCCTCACTCCACAGCAATTCTCTGCCTCCTGAAGCACTTTGGGCTCTGGTGTCAGTGCTTGCACTGCCTGTGTCAGGTAGCCAGTGCAGCTCCAGAGACTGGGCTGTGCACAAGCACTGTTGTGATGTGCTGAGGTTCAGCCAGTGTGCAGGAGGGAATGCTTTCCTCTGAGTGCTTTTGCAGTGCTGGCTATTATGCAGTTGTAGACTGATGAAATATTTTGACTATCCTGAAAAGAAACCCTTGCCTTTTGCTGTAGTACCTGCTCAGCTGGTTTAAAATGCAGTTCTGCAGTATCAGTTCATAACAGAACAAGGACTGATGAGCAGTTTGGTTCTTACTGCTTTGCTTTTGGCTTTAAACCCCTGTCATTTGTGGACTTCAGAAGTTTCACTTGTGCTTTATGCAGCTTTCTTGCACAGAGCATCCTGAATGACTGAAGAGTCAGGAGTGAGCTGGGTTTCTTTCCCTTAAGGCCACTCCAGTATGTTCTCCCCAGGACTGTGGAGGGCTGTCTTACACCGACCCTGAGTGTTCACAGGCAAACACGTTAAGCTGGGCTTGAGAAAAATTTATTTTCTACCTTTTTTCTTTTACATATGAATTTCAGTGCACATAAACAGGCTCTGTTTTTAATTCTCAGCTGGCCCTTTCCTTGCAAGCTGTTCCAAAGGTGTTGGTCAGGATTGTCCCTGCTCAGCCGACTCACAGTGACTTCTGCTTTACTTGGAGCTCTGCTCTGGGGACCCAAATGCAACTGTCAAAAGCCACAGCTTCAAACTCGATGGTGTGTGATGGATGGGAAGCCCAGCGCACTCTTTGCCTTCACCTGAACTTACCTCCTCTTTTTCCTAATTTTTAATGCATTTTTAAAGCAGGGCCTTGAGTCTGCTGGCAGGCAACCAAGCAGTTCCCCCGGAGCTTGTCTTGTGTCTGCCTCCCAGGCTGCACCCCCTCACCTTGTCCTCCCTGGGGAGCCTCCTGTGGGCCAGGAGCTGTGGGCACTTTGGTTTACCATGTGTTGTTGTGCTGCATTCCCAGCAAGTTCTGTTTTTCCAGGCACCTTGTTCCTGCAGACATTTTCCATGGTCCAGCAGAGGGGCTGGGACAGAGCAGTTCTGCTGCTACTCATTGGTTTCCGAGGGGGGTCTGCTCTGTGGGTGTCTCTGCAGTGTGTGTGAGCCACATCACCTCTTGGTGCTTCCTTGGTGCACAAGGTAACCTGAGCTCCAGATCCTCGCTGGCTTGGGGGGTAGTGACAGCTGCAGCCTTGCTGACAGCTCATGGAAAGGACAAGGAGATCTGAAACATTATAGCCCCCAGGACTGCAAATTCCCCCATCACAGGCCTCTGTTCTGCTTCCTGGGTCCCCAGTGAACCTTCTTGCCTGAGCCTCTGGATTGCCAGCAGCATTTTTTTCCCCACCTTTGGGACTGCTGGCTCAGGTACTGTGTCCTGAGGCAGTACAGTGCCTTCAGGGGGGTATCAGCTTAAAGCCATGTGGGTCATGCTGTTGTGACAGTTCCCCAGTGCCTTCACATTTCCCTCCCAGCTTTTGGGTGGATATGGTTTTATACACAGGGCACCCAGGTATAAGGAGGTGTGACAGTGATACATGTGCTCCCCTCCAGTGAGGCTGTCTCCTTGCTAAGGAGATAACAAGGAAAAGCCCAGTGCTGCTGGCTGGGGCGCCTCAAGGTGGGGGTGACAGAACTGAGCTGAAGTAGCAAGGCCGTGTGGAATAAGCCTGGAGTAATTTCCCTGGTAAACTCCAGAATTTCAACAGGAGTTCATCCTATCTCTGAACTTTGGAGATCCCCTTGGGGTGCTGTAGGGGGATTACGTAGGTTAAACAAACATCATAGGACAGGGCTGGGGTTGCATCAGCCACGGCAGACCCTGTGGGTTTCCATCTCATACAGACTCCCTGTGCAGCTTCTGCCTGCAGGATAATGCCAAGGACTTACATCAGCCCTGGTTCCTGAACAGAAATGGTCCACAGGTGCTCTGTGCTCCTGGAGGTCCAGACAGCACCCAGGAACAGCTGTCTCTGTGACCAGGAACAACAAAAAGAAAATATTTGGTTTAGATGCTTATGGGAACTGAGTAAAACCTTTGATCACGAGAGGGTTTCCTGTTTGTAGTGGAAAACCTTTGGGTCTCAAAATGGGAGCAAGGAGTCTGAACTTACCTCTCCTGGCTACGAGGGCCCAAGTAACATTTTGCACTTTTTTGTGATGACAGTGATCTTCCAGGGAACACTTTTTATCCCTGCTTTGAGTTCAAGGAAATATACTCAGGTCTGGATCTTCCTGTGAGTGCTTCCCCAGTCTCTGATGGGCAATCTGGTTTGTCCTGAGATGAGAAGACCAGGTGGGTATTGCAGGAGGAACTGTCTGAATACTCACATAATTAATGTACAGCAGAGATGGGAGAGCTGAAATGTTTGTGATTGACTGTGGTACACATCAGTCTGCAAAAAGGTATAAAATGCTGCTGGAGTCTGAGCCAACCAGTCAAATTGATCTGCTGAGATCACAGGCAGCTTCAGGGTGGTGTTTGTCACCCCTGTCCCTGCCAGGGACACCTGCAGGGTATGTCCAGCCAGAAGACAAGGAACGTACAGGACACTTTGGGAAGAGTCAGTCAAAAATGCTAAGATCTGGTGAAGTATGGAGATAAAATCCTAAAGTAGCTCCACAGGTGCTTTATTGCTTTGTAATTGTGGATTCTACAAGTCCAAAGACTGTAAATCTGTATGTTTCTAGCTAAACCTGTTTGTATTATAGTCTTTTAGACATAGACTGTAACCAAATCTGAGACTAAGTGGACTAAGCCACACTAAGACTTCTCTGAGAAGTTTAGAAAGTGAAAGAGCCTTAGTGAACTTGTGACTCAGCAGCAGGCACCACCCCTATATATACAATGGTATGTAATAGATGATAGAGTTTTTTAGATACTGCACTGGCAATATTTAGATGTTGTATTAGCAATAGATCAAATCATAATCACCCATATAACCACTGTGACCTACTTCTTGGCCCTGGACAAGAACCTTCCCTGGGTTACTCTGTTACACTTGGGCTACACAAGACCCCATATCAAAGGATGTCTTGGCCACAAGCACTGCCTTGGTCGGCTGGTGCCTCTGGTTAGCCGGTGGTTGTGCCTTTTGCCTTGTGACTCTGGGAATTCTCTTCCCTTCTCTTCCAGGAATCTTTCAGCTGCTCCTATAAATGTTATAGAAACTGAGAGCGGTTGGTCCAGAGGAGTTGTGTGTGTGGGCACCACGGTGGATGCTGGCAGGATGGCTGGCACTGGGAGGACCTCTGGGCCACCCTGCAGTGCCCGTTCCCTCTGCCGAGCAAAAGACCAGGACAGAAATGCCTTTTGAGATAACACAGGCGCCGAGTGCCATCAGCTGCTCTGTCCATCTTTAGCCTGCTCTCGGGTTACCAGCCACCTCCCGCAGCCGCCTCCAAAGATGGGCACAGCCACCTCCTGGCGCCTGGGCTGGAAACTGGGGAGGCAGAGGAGGGGTCGCGGGCAGGGATGACACTGATGGGAATTTTGTGGAAGGAGTGAAGGACGCCGAGAGTACTGAGCTATGGCACTGCTGTGCTACAACAAGGGCTGCGGGCAGAGGTTTGATCCTGAGCACAACGCCGAGGGTGAGTGGGCTCCTTGCCTCGCCTCCGAGGGAGTGGGAACGTGTGCTGCTTTCCCAGCGTGTGCCCTTGGCGGCCGTGCTGGGGCCGGTGCTGCCAAGCCCAGCTCAGGGAGCCCACATGGCAGGAGCTGGCTCTGGAGCTGCCGGGTGTCCTGAGTGGCTTGAGAGCAGGATTGCTTCTCCTGACGGCTTTTGCCTGGTTTTCCCTTTTCAGATTCCTGTCTGTATCACCCCGGTGTCCCCATCTTCCACGATGCCCTGAAGGTGAGTGGGGCAGGAGCTGGGGCTGCAGCTGCTGTGTGGCCAAGGGGGTTGCCCACCCATGACCAGCTTGTCATCTCCTGCTGCCCAGGGCTGGTCTTGTTGCAAGAAACGCACAACGGATTTCTCTGAGTTCCTCTCCATAAAGGTGAGCACCCTCTGGCCCAAACGAACCTGCTGTTCCTCCATCCTCTCCTTCTAGTCCCTGCCCTGTCCCGTCCCATCCCAGTTCTCTGCCAAGGCTTCCCCTTCTGCCCTGCTAGCCGGGGATTTTCCTATCTGCTTCCAAGGAGCCTGCAAACAAGTATGCTGCTCCCAAAGTGCAGGGCAGGTTCTCCTACAGAAAGTGCTGGAAAGGGCTGGATTCTCCCACCAGAATCCTGTAGGATGAACACAAATGCCCCAAGTGTCAGCACAGCCGTGAATATCTGAGTGGTCCTGGTGGAGGAAGCAGTCAGCAGAGGCCTGGGGTGTGGAGGAGATTCCTGCTGCCATTCAGCTGCCACACTGGGGTGCAGCAGAGCTGAGGCCTATCTGCCTGGCCCCAGTGAGGCTGCCACACCATCTTGTCCCTGGGAATTCCTGTGGACACAGCCCCTGCCCCAGTGCAGGATCAGAGCCTATCCCTGTAGGACACACAACCACCAGAGCACGGAAACTTGCAGGGTTTGGGAGCAGCCATGAGGTTTGGGAGGGCAAAAAAGCAGTCATCAGGCTTGCCTCTGCTGCTCAGGGATGCACAAAGGGGTTTCACAGCAAGGAAAAACCCCCTGAGCCTTCCGGCCAAGGGGAGACCTCAGATGAGCCAAAGGCCAAAACAGTGAAGGAGCTCATCTTCCAAGGACCAAAATCAGCTGAGAAGATGCTGCGGGAAAGACCAAGGTGAGATAGGCTCAGCTTAGAGCATTGCCTTGCAGTGCTACTTCTGCATGTGTCCTGCCCTGCTGCTTCCTCAGGAGAGGCAGTAACACATTAGAAAAAACCCACACTCAGCCTTTGCTGCTGCTGTTTCCCAGCTCTGATGAGCCACGACAACTGCTGCCACTTAAAGTATCCAGGTCTCTGGAGCAGGCACTGGAGAAACTGAACCTGTCCTCCAAGGACAAGACCCTGGAGAGCAGTTGCACAGGTAGTGATGAGCTGATGGATGGCAATGGGGCTGCACATGGCGAGTTCAGCTCGGGGTTTTGCATGGCAGGGTCAGCGCTGGGTCACAGGTGCTGCATGTTCAGCCACATGCAAACCCACAGAGCTGTGTCTCAAAGGGGCATTGCAATGGTCTGTGCTCAGCTGGGGAGCTGAGAGTCGGGGCTGAGGCGGGGATTTGGGGGCAGGCATGGGAGGTGTGTGTGTCCTGGGGTGAAGTTGTGTTGCTCTTGCAGGGCAGGAGGCTGCCCAGGTGACAGCTGGCACCACGTGCAAGAACGCAGCCTGCAAGGCGGTGAGTACCCGGCAGGGTCCCAATTTTGCCTGGTCTGCGCCTCATGACCAGGTGCATCACAGGTCTGGCACGGGATTCATCACCCAGACACCACCAGGTGCAGGGCAGGGTGTCAGACAGGTGGGAGGTGGCAGTGCCCAGCTGCTCCCTGTGCTCATCTCATAGTTGGAGCAGCTGCCTCTCGGCCACATTCTTACAAGAGGCTTCCAGATTGGTGTTATATTTGTGTTTCACTGCTGCTAACTGTTTGCAGTGAAATACAGCACATAAGCAGGATTGGGAGTGTAAGTAAAATGCATGTGGAGTGATTCCCACCTGCGTTTAATTGACGCAGCACAGCCCACCGGCTGTCTTGCCCCGAGGCTGCCTTGTGGAGCACTGCCTGCCTCCAGGATGCACGGGAGGGATCAAGGGGTGGGAGGGCTGGAATGCTTGGAAAGCAACAGAGAGGGAACGAGCAGGGAGTAGAAGGCTGGAGGTAGACAATGACATGAGACTGGCATGCTCTGGGAAGGAGGGGAAAGGACAGGATGCACAAATGGACCTCAGAGTGAGTTTCTGTGGTGTCCAAACTTGCCCACTGTCGTGGTGCTGCTCAGCTGTGGGCTGGGAGCAGGCTGTGTTTGGAAAGGGTCTACAGAAAGGCTGCTGCCGGGGCTGCAGTGGTGACACTGTTGTCCTAGGAAAGCCAGGGTGGCTGTCCTGCCAGCAGGGAGCAGGGATCAGTGCTGGGCTGCTGGCTGGGCGTAGTCCCAGAGTCAGTCTTCACAGATGCTGGACCTAGCAAAAGGCTGATGTTGGGCATTGTGTTGTGCCCTCTGCACATGGATGGGCATCAATGAGTGGAAGGCTGGTTGTGCCACCTTGTGATGTGCCAGAGCATGGAGCATTCCTCTGCTTCTCTCTCCATAGATCTACCAGGGCCCAGAGAGTAACACAGAAGTTTGTACGTTTCATCCTGGTGTTCCTGTCTTCCATGAGGGGTAAGAAACAACCCTTTACCAGGGTTGTTTACTCAGTGACCCTGCTGAAGGCTGAGAGTGCTGCACTGCAAGGTTGTGTGGCTTCAGCAGCGTGGCCAGTGCAGCTGTGGGTGACGCCTCCCAAGGGGGCAGAAGGGAGGGGGAGGTATTGGTCACAAGCCCCTCTCCCCTCGACCCCGCTGTGGTCCCCTCTCCTGCTGCTGTGTGCACTCCCTGCTCAGGTCACCCTGACCTCCTCAGGATGAAGTACTGGAGCTGCTGTGGCATCAAAACAACAGACTTCAGTGCCTTCATGGAGCAGCCAGGCTGCAGCAGAGGCTCGCACTGCTGGACAGAGAAAGAGGTAGGGGGGCTCATGTGAGCAAAGTGCCATTTCTGGCACTTGAGGAGTGCTCCTTCCCTTGCTCTGTGTTCACACAGGTCCTTGCATTTAATTGTCTTAATATTCATAATTACTGACAGATGACTGCACAGGGCTTGGATGCCTAACCTTCACTCATCTGCCCTTTAAAATTCTGCTCTCACGCCCAGTGGGCAGATGTGCAATAGGAAGCTGAACAAAGCAGGACCTGGCCCTGGACACGGCGTAGCCAGCACTGCAGGCTGTCACATAGAGACAGGCAACTGAGCACGGGAAAAGTCCTGCAAAAAAACCCCAAAAGTTTTGACAGATGACGGCAGATAATTGAATTTGGTTTTAATGAAGCTTTCCCTCTGCAATGCTTCTCAGGGGGGATCTCATCCACATACCAACATCATGATGTGGTAGGGCAGTGGGGAGAAGATCCTAATTCCCAGTGCTCTGTGTGTGTAAATTTCCCCAGGAAAGTTCTTGACTGGAAACAGACTTGAGCTGGAAAAGTTGCACCAAAGCAGCCAAGGATAACCCTGAGAGTGCACTGTGTTCCTCTGAGTCAGCACTGCCCTCAGCAATCCTCTCTGAGCCCAATCTGTTCTTTGTCCTGAAGCAGAAAACATTGTGAATGTGAAGGAGGCTGCAGTGAATGAATTGTGATGTTGTGATGCAGAAGTTTTGTGCTAATTGTCACCTAAGTCTGGGGACAGGATTCTTTCTGGAACATTTCTTTGGCTGACAATGTGGAGGGCTGCAGGGGGTGATGCTCAGAAATGAGCCTCATTGGGACAAAGCTACCTGTGGCTCTGACAGGGTGGAGAAAGGTGTGATGTGGACAGTTGGAATTCATCTGATTCCCAAATTTATCATGGTAGCATGACCCATGTCCAGCAACAACCTCTGCCTTGCCCTCCATACCGAGTTTCCTGAGTGTGTGCAGCACTTACGAGCTTGGGCATGGCAGAGTGACTCTGGAATCACAAAGGAATGTCTCTGATCTTAACATGTTCTGGAGCAACCCCAAGCACAGATGTCCCATGTTGCATGGGATAGCCTGGCAGGGGCTGCCCACCATCATATCAACTATCACCCCTCAAAAACCTGCACAAAATTCAGGATTTGGTCTTGCCTAGCTGATTGCCAGCCTCAACCAGAAGGAGGTGTGCAAAGGAGCATCCTCTGGCTCAGGCATCTTCTCTGTCTGGGGTGTGCCTGAGCTCCAGCTGTGCTGTGATGGGTTCCTTTTCCCCGCAGGACAAGAAGGCAGCGTTGTGCCGTCAGGACTGGCACCAGACCAGCAGCCAGGTGGTTGTGACAGTCTATGCCAAGAACCCCCTGCCCACCCTCAGCAGCGTGAAAGCCAATCGCACTGTGGTGAGTGGGGCAGCGGGGCTGGGATGGGGATGTGTATTTCCAGGGTACCACCTGATTTTGAGCCAGCTGGGTGCCTTGTGCTCTTTGATGGCCTGTTGGTCTATTACTACAGGCAGGGTTGGCACTGCTGACCTGCTGTCCCCAAACTAAGAGCCCAGTGGCTTCACTGCTACAGCAGCATCTGCCCAGCAACTCTGCCCATCAGCCTCAGTGGGAGGCTTTGCTGGCCTTCAATACCTTGGCCTGTGAGAGAGGTGAAGCCACCATGCTCTGGAGGGGGTGAATTGTTGCCACGTGCTGCAGGTATCACCAGGAGCCAGGATGTGGGCTGCATTGTGGTGCTGGAAGGCAGCTGCACTGTCTGGGGGAAGAGCTCTGGCAGTGCTGTGCTACTCACTCAGATAATTTTCTGTTGATCTTTCAGCTTGAGGCTCATATTATCTTTGAAGGGAATAAGATTTTCCAGGCAGAGCTGGAACTCTGGGGGGTAAGATCCTGTTTGCTTTGATTTCCCTGTTTCAGCAGTCTGCGTGGGGCTGGGCTTCAATGCTGTGAGGCAACCTGTGCTTGCCCTTGGTCCTGGGCTAGGTTGCCCAGGTATGAGCATTTATGGCCATCTCTGCTAGGAAATGCATCAGGGCCTGTGAGGAGGCTGAGACAGCTGCACCAACTGATCCTGGAATAAGGTCAGAGCTGGAGGTCACTGCCAGCTCTGTGGATGTTCTGGGTTTTGTCCTAGACTGCCCCCAGTGTTCTTTGGCCCAGCAAGTTCCTGTCTTCCCCTGCAATCCTGCTCTGAGTTCCAGGCAGGCAGTGGTGAGAGGGGAGAGACTCTCTGATTTTTCAGCTGCTTGCTGGCTGGGGAGGAGCAGTGGGACTCAGGAATTTGCAGATGCATTTCTTGTCTGTATTTCTGGTGTGTGCTGCCTGTGGCTGCAGGCAGCAGAGTGCTGACAGGTGTGGGTATGGCTGTGTCTCAGCACAGCTCGCTGCTGGGGAGAGGCTGTTGCAGCAGCTGCACATGTGGCTGTGGTGAGCTGAGCTCTCCTGAGCTCTGTACCAGCACTGTGGTGCTGTTTAGGCTTAGCAACGTGAAGCTCAGCTCAGCTAAGCTGCAGCTTCTGTTACTCCCAGCACGAGGAGATTTCTCTTCTCCTCTGGCAGGGCTCTACCATTATGGGGAAGGCTGAGCATGTGCTGCCTGCCCTCCCCTGCCCAGCTCACTGCACCTTTCCCTGTCTCTAGACCATCGAAATAGAGAAGAGCTTTGTGAGCATGGTCCCAACCAAGGTGGAGATCACGCTTTGCAAAGCCAGCCCTGGCTCCTGGGCCAGGCTGGAGCTCCCCCAAAGCAGGTTGCAGTCCTGTGGTGAGCAGGAGAAGGAGGCTGCCAACGCAGAGGAGCCTGGGGCAGTGCAGGAGGAGGATTCTGATGACAGCTTGAGCTTGTCAGAGGAGGAATACGAAGATCTGGACATGGGAACACCAAGCAACTGACAATTAAGTGCTCCAGCAGCCGAGCAGTTCCTGTTCCCGAGCTGCTGTGGACCTTGGCACCGGCTCCAGAGAAGCAGACCTAGCCCAGAACCGTGTGCAGGCTGCAGCATGCCCTCTTCCCTGGTCAGAAGGGACGAGTAATAAACACCCAGAGCAAAGGTTGTACCCTGAAATCCCTGAGAAGCGCTTAAGAAACGTCAGCGGGCCGAACCCTGCCTTCTGCCACTTCCTCTCCTGTGCCGGGCCGGGGTAGGACAACAGGAGGAGCTCCCCTGTCTGTGCCTCGGGCAGTCTGGGCCAGGTGTCCCTGGGGCCCGGGCGCTCAGAGCTGGGCATCCTGCCTGACGCTGGCATTCCTTGGGGTATTCACGGCCCGGCGTCCTGCCTGATCCTGGCACCTCTGGGGGTGTCAAATCCCGGGATTTGCTGAGCACGCCCCCCTCGCCCTCTCCCTCTGGGAAGGGAGCCCGTGCCCTGTCCCTTGGAGAGCGGTGGTCAGTGCGGACACCGGGGAATGCCATCGCTGCCGGCAGTTCCAGGGGAGCCCTGGCGTCCCTGCAAAGCCGGTCACAGGCGTGACACCGCCCGGGCTGGGGGGTGTGAGGGCGATACCGGCCGTGCCACGGCCCCGCGGAGGGCGCGGAGGCGGGGGATGCCCCCGGGGGCTGCGCTGTGGAACAGGGACCGGGGGCGTGTGCCGCCTGTACCGGAGCGCTCGCCTGTATAAAAGGCCCAAGGGAAGCAGCCACTTGGCTGTACGGCCTCGTGCAGAGGAAGCAGAAGCACCCACTCAGTTCTGCAGCGCTTAACTTTTTTTTTTTTTAAAGGAAGAATTATTCTTATTACGGCTGCACGATATACGCGGGCGCGTATTGCTGGCTCGCCGGTGTCAAAGTGAACCAGCTGAGAAGTCATTCTGAGCCAGACCCGCCAGTCAACTAAGAAATCATTCAACCCCAGATCTGTTCAAGTTGTACTGAGGACACGCAGAATCACAAAACAATAAATGTAGAATCAGCAGATTCTACAGGCAGGGGCACGGAAGGCGGGATGGTAGTGGGGCATTAGCCCTTCACGGGGATCGGGTTCAGGTCCGAGATCGGCATCAGGAAAGGGGGCAGATCCGGGGTCGGGATCGGGGCAGGGATCGGGGTCAGGTTCGGAGGCCGGGATCGGGACCGGGATCGAGGTCAGGCCCGGGATCGGGATCAGGATCGGGGTCGAGTCCGGGATCGGGGCAGATTCAGGATCGGGGTCAGGTCCGGGATCAGGATCGGGGTAGGTCCAGGATCAGGATCGGGGTCAGGTCCGGGGTCAGG
>VXBA01002091.1:435038-447047 GCA_013399895.1 Serilophus lunatus | reverse complement strand
GGAGGGGGGATGTGCGGGGAGCGGGAGCGGCCCCGTGGCGGGTCCCGGTGTTCCCCGCTGGGCGCCGTGCGGAGGTTGGGCCGCGCGGGGCTGATGCTGCTCCGGACCGCGGGCACCGCGACGAATCCAAGGCGACCTCTGCTCCCGGCCAGCGCCATCAGCAGTCGGTACGGGATGAGTTTGGCCCTTGGAAAGGTCTCTGGTGCCGCCGCCGAGAGTGGGTTTTCTCGCAGGGATGTGAGAGGAGCCGTGTTTGAGCTGCCTTCTGAAAACTGCCAGATTGCTGTCTCAGAGCAGGGCAAAGGTGGTGACCTAAAATGATGGGAGGAGGAGTGTCAGGAGTCGCAGGTATTGTCTCATTTAGCAGCTGCCGCAGGGCGCTCCTTCATCACCTTAATGGTTCTCTTCTGGAGTCCCAGAACTTTCAGTATTTATATCGACCTGCACCGAGGAATTCCTGCTTCACCTCAAACCCCGAGAACCAGCACTGCTTTTTAGTTGTTCTGAACTTCTTTCTTTCTGTTTTTCGTCCCTCTGTTGTTTTCTTTTTTTTATTTAATTAGGAACCAGCGAGTCATCAGGATCTGTTTATTCTTTATAAACAATTGTGATTCCCGTTGTAATCTGAATTATAAGAAAAGCTTTAAATGCTTTAATCTAAACGTTCTTTATGTGTATCCCACGCTTGCAGCGTGTGTCCTGTGCTGGAGTGCCGTACTCTTTGTGCAGCATCATTAGCTCTTTGCCCCAAGCTTATTTTTTGATTTTAAAGAGCTCATGTTCTCTTCCTTGTCAGATGTAAAATACATCGCTTGAAGGCACGGTTTGGGGCCAGTTTGCTGTTCAGCTGCACAGCAATTTTCTTACGAGGAACTTAAGATTTTGAGACATATTTGGCATTTTAGTCTACTGTTTCCATTAAAAAAAAAAAAAGCTTTTAAATGTTCTTCTCTGAAGGAACTTCACAGAGATCTCGGAAAACAGTAAAATAAGCAGTTTGCAATTAGTAGGAGGAAACTGAAATTGCCACTTGATTTGCTTACGTGATGAGGCCGTGATTCCCCTGGAATCCAAAGTCTTTTCTCACAGTTTGGTGTCATGTAAAGATTCCTACCTTTGCAGGGAATATACTTTCACTTTGTTTTATGTGGCTCTATGTGTAAATCTCTGGGGCTGCTGAGAGACTCCTTGACTCTGGTAACTTTTGCTCACATTTTGGAACTGTAATTCTTGATGCAAATGAGACTTGGCAAATATTGCAGCATTGTGGTGCACCAGCCACGATAAAATACACAATGAGTGCATTCGTTAAGTCCTGTCTTAATCAGACCAGAACTCTTTAAAAACACATTTGAAAACTGTTATTGGTTGAGCAAGGGCATTTTTTTGTTTATTTTGGGTTGATTATATTTTTTGCTTGTTTCTGTTTTGTTTTGGGTGTGTTTTGTTTTTTTGGAGGGTTTTGTTTTGGGGTTTTTTTGTTGTTTGTTTTTCTTTGGTTCTTTATTTTTTGTTTGTGTTTTTTTAACATCTCACCCCCAGTGAAGTGTGGGGGTGGAGAAGGAGAAATCAATGAAATGCAACCCAATGAGAAGTGTGTGTGTATGAGGGCTTTTTCTTTCTCAAGGAAAGCAGCTTAGATTTTCCTGGTATAACGTTGCCCTTTGGATACAACAGTGGCTTTGTTACAGCCCAGAGTGCCAGCAAATGCCAGGTGACAAAAGATGATAGGGAGACACTAACAGGTTTTTTTTTTCTTTCCACCTCAACTAGGAATGGAGGATGCTTAAACTGGATTTATCATCCATCCTGCAACGTGCTTAACACAGCTCTTCACCAGACCTTATGTCTGAGGTACTGTTTGTTTGTTTTATCCCACAGTAATGACTGAGGCCTTGCCAGAATTTATAGAGGGGAGGGAGGGCATTGTGTTGTTACCTTTTTATGAACTGACCGTGATCCCTGGGATCTGTGCAAGTTTCTGACATCACCCAGGAAGCAAATTAGTGAATGTGGGCACAGAACTCTGCAGTGCTGGCTCCTGTTTGTGTCCCTTTGCTGGGCTCACCATCAAGCACCTCAGGGTCACTTGTGGTCCTGTTAAGGGAAGGGTCCCTGTCTTGATGAATCCATGCTGCTGTGGGTTGCAGGAGGAAAATCAAGTCCAATACTCTGCAGCTTTTGGTTGTGGCAGGATACATGTGACATTCGTGTTCTGGGTGTTCAGATACCTGCTGAAGTCTCAGTTTTTAGTCCCTGTGTGACTATGCGGCTGCACCTTGCCACAGTGTCATTTCATCAGCTCATGAGCTTGTTTCTAATTCCCATTGTAAATATTAATTATCCAATAAACATAACCTTGGATTCATAGAATTGAAGCTCTTTGATATTTGATGACTAATATCATTGCTCTCCTATACAATTTGGAGTCTGAGTGCCTGTAGTGAGTGTTGATGCACTGAGGTTTGTGTGGTTGAGGTGCCCAAATACCTCCATCTACACCACTTTTTTCACTTTAGTTCCCTAAGAAATACTGCTTACATGGCAAAGCTTGTGTGGTTTCATCCCTGAAAAAAAAATCTTTAAATCGATCAACCTATTTCAACCTCATTTGACAGGGGTGGATGTTTTAAAAATACTATTTGAAAGGGTTTGAGCAACTTCTTTTACTTCTTTGAAAAAACTTTTTCCATCAAAAGACATCAGGGCTTTCTAGCATTGACACTGAAGGAACAGCCACTGAGAACTGCACTCCTGTTGGGCACCAGGCAGCTGAATTTCCAGGCAGAGAGCTCTGCAGAAAGAGAGCTTCCTCCATTCTGTTCACGTGGAGCTTGGGTGCTGGACTGTTCATTTCCCACTGTGCTGCTGAAATCTGCCTTGGCTGGTTGGTTTTCCCCCCCTCAGCTGCCACTCAGGGTGTTTCTCTGTGCTCTGTTTCTCTTGCAGGTAAATGGCAGGACAGAAAGCAGTGTGAAAACTTTGAGAGGCACTGAGGAGTCCAAGTAGGTCATTCCTTGCTGAAGGATATTAGGGATGAGGTCTCCTATTTAACTTTTTTTACTCTTTCTTGGCATGCATTCTAAAAGTCTGGCACTTGTCCATTCCTTTGGCAGTTGCCTAAAACAATGGCAGTAAGCTGAGCTGTTGTGGAATAGTAACAGAGTCTTGATTAAATTGCTGAGAGCCCCTTTTCTCTTCCCTGCTAGGCCTGGTGAGTAAGCTGCACGTGTGAATTCCCTCCTTTGCATGGGTGAGGGTGGTGTGATATACTTAAAACTCCCTTACCCACCCAATTCTTTGTTGAAAGTTTCTGCCTGGCTTCACATTTCAGGGGGACAGAGTGAATTGTCTCTGATCTCGTTTTTGTTACTGAGAGATGAGCAATTAAGTCGTTTAGATTTCTTAACTTCTGCTTACCCCTGGTAAGGCAGGATCAAAAGTCTGATCCTCCAAACCAGCCAGGGCTTCATCAAATGGTGGTGGGTGAGCAGAATGACACAGCTGATTTCAGTGGCATTCCTTGTGCATTTTCTGCTCATTTTTGGCCAAAACAGGGCCCTATCCAAACTGTACAGAGAGATAAGGAAGACCTGACAAACTCAGTGAAAGTGTGTTTATCAAAGAGCAGTATCAAAGCTAAAATCCACCTAACAGAAGGCACCTGGTGTTAATGTAGCAAGGGCAGAGACACATCCTGCTAAGAATTGGCTCCTCTGCCAAGAATTTTTAGAAGTGCAGGAAGTCTAAAAACCATAAATCTAGAAAGCTACAGAAGAATTTGGGTTACTCTTTCCTCTCTGTTTTCTGTCTCTGTATTCCCCCTCCCCTCAGCAGACAGGGAACTTTCCTTCAGAAGTTTTGAGGGGAAGACATAGAATTTTCTTCTCTCCCACCAAAAAATTTTGATGCAAGATGAAGCTATTCTGTGATTTCTCTTGGCTTCGTGGGGAAGGAGAGTGTGATCCACATAGTGATTCTCACCAAGAAGTATTTGTCTGGGTGTTAGGAGAGCAAGCTGTCCAAGTTAATGACACCAGCAAACACTTAATTAGGTCAGAACAGGAGCAGCTCTCCAGATGATGTCTTGACACGTAGATTGAAATCTTGCACATTCCAGAGGAAGTGCCAGGTGTGCAGGCAGTGGAGTCAGGCTTTGCAGCATCTTCTGAGAAGGGAACTAACCCAAACAGGGAATGCCAGTTTTCTAATTCAAAGGCACTGATGGACAAGATAGAAATAACTCCCATCTACATATTTTTGCACAGCACTTCTGTGTGGGGTGATTGGGTTTGTTGGTTGGGGAGTCTTTTTGTTGCTGCTTTTTTAAATTACTATTTAATCTGAAAATTACTCCCATCCTACTGTAACTGCTAGAACTTTAACTGTAACAAAAGTTCTTTCTTTGGCAGGATTAAGCAACCTGGATTACCTCTCACTACTTTGGATTTTCTGTTCAGTTTTTTTCTCTTGCTGCATAACCTTTAAACTTGGCTTTGAAGCTTGTGCCCAACTTTCTGTTTCTAAATTTTTTTTCTTTTATGTGTTGACATTTTAATCTGTATTTTTCTCCTTTTCAGTTCTTGTTACATGTTGTATGTGAAGTTTTTCTTTCTTTTGAAGGTCACCAAAAAAAAAACCCCAAACCAACCCCACACCAATTTTCCTGCTCCTGTTAATGTTTGTTGGTAATGTTGGTTTTTGGAGCATGGTTTCTTTTTAACTACATATTTATATCTAGATAGCATGCGTTGCCAACTTAAAGGGTGCTTGAGAAGTGAGAAGAGTTTTCCATGCAAATTTGAACCCCAGCTTTCTACTTTTGCATATGCCACATGTGATTCCTTTCAGCCAAACAACCTACTTTAAAGGAGCTCTCCAGAGAAACATACTTAAAAGCCTACAAGCTCTTTAGTTGTGTTTGTGTAGTTAATACTTTGCCTGATGCTTTGGCATGTTTGCATGGAGTTATTTCCTACTGCAAATGCTGCTTTTCTAAAATCCCAGCCTTATTGGGGTAATTCAAGGTATTAGTGAAAGAACGTTTATGTTCCTGGTCTTTTTGTTACTTTATTACTGATTGCCACATTGGAACCTCTGCTGACCCCTTAAATAAAGCCCAGCCAAATAATGTGTTGGTAACACACTTTCCTTAGACACTTTCAGTCCGGTTGTGTGCCTTGCTGGTGGCCTGGGATACACGTGGCTTTGTAGTTTGCCGGTTCAGGAGATGCCTGGCAGTGCTGCTGGGACGGCCCCGCAGGCAGCGCCTGTCCTGTGCAGGCTGGGTGCAGTTTGGGGATATCCTGTGGAGAGCTCTGGACAGAAGTGCTTGGAGGTGTAAGAGGTGTAAGCCCTTGGGGAGCTTGTGGTTTGTGTTTTAAAGAGAGATCTGTTCACAAGTCTTTGCAATTTGTTTGTTGGAGAAACTAAGAACTGGGGATATAAAAGATTTTATGTATCTCGTTGTTCATGAGATCTTTGTTGCTGTAGTTGAATTTTTGTTGGGTGTGTCCAGTTCTGCCACCTCTGTGTCACTTGTTACTGTCTGATCAAAATGAATTGGCTGTTACAGGGATGGTTCATTTGGGAAAAAACCCTTTGCTTTGGAAGCAGTGGTGTTGGTCACCACTGAGGTTTCTGGCACAGCATGTTCTGGTGCTGCAGTGGATTGATGTAAGTGCAGGAATAGGCTTTAAAGCCTGCTCTGTGTGCTGCAGCCCAGGGACTTTGGCAGCAGCAGCAGCATATGGTGATTCATTCCCACCATCTGCTGCCACTGGCTTGGTTGTACCATCACAGTTGATTGTGGTTTCATCCGGTTTACTGAGTAGTACAACCCCTCATCCTCTCCAGTGTGTGGTCACAGCTGAGGAGGTGCTGTGCTACCTGGGTGGGAAGGGGAAACAGGGTCTGGAAACTCCTGGAGGCAGATGGGGGCAGTGTGGCAGTGCCTCAAGGCAGGCAGTGCTCTGCCCTACACGGAGAGCAGCACCAGAGGCTGGGGGGGTGAGTTACAATTGCACCTCCAGGTAGAACAGTGTTATGGTCATTAAGGTACATCTGCTCTTCTGTCAGAAGTACTTTCATAGTTTTTGCTTGTGGCATTTAGACCCTTTGTGTTCAGAAATAGCCTGGTGTATAGTATGCTGCCAGTAACAGTGTTCAATCTCTCTTAACAATATAACGTTAAAAATGTTTAATTTGTAATGTTTTAAGTAAATGAATATTAAAATGGATTTCAATTTTGGGGTTTGCAAAACGCAGGAAATCTTTCTAAGCTTCTAATTTGGCACAACTTGATTGATTTGAGTTTTTTCCTCATTCTGTTAAATGAAAATCTTGGTGCAACTTGGTTCTGGAATATTAAATTCAGTCCTGCCCTCAGCTTTTGCTGCTCGGTGCTGTTTTTCATTTTACTGATTACACTGTGCATTTCCCTACATATCTTAATTTACATTTGACTGGAGTGCTGAAATGGGATGGCTGATTTTTTTCTGATGTATGAAGAAACTCATACCTGTGTTTTTCTGCCAAAGCTCAAAAGCACTCCCCAGATTTCACTCCAGGTGATTCACGTTGTTTTAGAAATCTTTCAAAAAGGATAATCTGCTTCTGCATCTTCCTGCTTGTTTTCCTCCGTATTCTTCCCCTCCAGCGTCCTGCTGGGTTTCTGCAGTGCTTCCCAGCAGTGCATTGGTCTCTGCTGAAGCACCGACTGTCGACTGTCGTAGTGACCACAGTGGTTGTCACTCGAGTTGCCTGTTGCACCTTTGTGCCAAAGCTTCAGGTAGTCTTATTTTGCAGAAGAATCCTGTGTGCTCCCAGTGGGAACACAGCAGTGTGTGGGTACAGATAAAGACTTTGCCTAAAAGGACAAAGCTGAGACTTGAATGATAATGAGCTGTTGATTGGTTTGGATGGTCCTGAAGGGGAACCATGGAGGGAGGGGGTTTCTCGGCTGTTACAAGTGAAGTGCTTCACTATTGCTGGTGTTCCTGTGTTCCTTTGCTACTTTGATGTTGAAGTTTCTAGAATATGTAATATGAATAGTTGAGGTTTGAAGGAGCCTTTAAAGCCATTTAGTGCAACCCCCCCTGTGATGAGCAGGGACATCTTCAACTACATCAGGTGGCTCAGGGCCCCATCCATCCTGACCTGGATGGAATGTTTCCAGGGATGGGGTATCCACCAACGTTTCACCACCCTCATTGTAAAGAACTTCTTCCTTATATCTAATCTAAATTAACCTTTTCTTAGTTTAAAGCCATTATCCTTTGTCCTATCACAACAGGCCCTGCTAAAATGTTCTTTCCTCTATTTTCTTCTGTTTGAAGCAGTGTCTTTGCTACTGGTTGCAAGTTGAGGATTACTGATAGCACCTCAAAGGCATTTGGGTGAGAAGGCAGATGCAAGTTCCTTCTTGTTGAGGCTGGTGGTGGAAACTCCAACGTGCAACAAATTGCAACAAATGACTGCTTGTAGTTCCATGCTGCTTTCTCAAATATCATGCTGTTCATGTGACTAAAGTTTAAAATGAATTGTGTTTTAGACTACAGCAGTTTGATTATCAAACCTAATCTTCACATGTCAGGGAAGGGATAAGGGAAACCTTTAAGTGTCAAGTATCTCCTGTGTAACAATTTCCCAGTCTGCCTAGGGAGGCTGTTTGCTGATTTTTTACAACATATAATTTTCTCATGCTCATTTTTTAGAGGACATCAAGTAGCTCAAGCCTATTAAGTTCTGTTTGTTCTGTCACTGATTAATGAGAGTAATCTGTTCTTGGCTTCTTTAGAAAAATTCTTTATGTATTCTAATCTGGGCACTATGGCCAGTTATATTGCAAAGAACAGCTTTTCTTGAATGTGGTACATTCTCAACCTTTGATCTGGTGTTCTCTAAATAATGCAGTTTCTTGAGGTCTGATTGATCTGAGTGTAGTGAATTATTATAGTTAACAGTAGCAGCGTGGCCCAGCAATGAATATTTTGCTTTATTATATAATTTTTGGACCTTTTTTGGTGGTAAACTGTTAGGCTGTAGACTTATGTGGACAAGAAGTGTGACTCTTGGGGAGTGTGTGTGTGTACAGAGGTGGATGTGTGAACCTGCCAACGACAGAGTCTCTGGTTACTGGCTCTGAGGTCAGGATCCCTTTCCACTTGCAGGTGCCTCTAAGGACTTGTCCTTTTGCCTGTGGGAAACAGTCTGGCAGTAAGGCAAGACTGTGGGAATTTGGCTAATTTGTACTTACATGGTTGGAATGCAGCCAATTGTCACTTAGCTCTCAACTCATTGCATCTCCATTTCACTATTGTCTCTCTAGCCCCGGGAGCTCTTTGGAACGGCCTGAGACACTGAATGTGTGTCAAGCTGTGATAAGAAATTGTTAGCTATATTAAAAACACTTGCTAAAGCTTATCTTTAAAATGACCATCAGTGAGTGAGCTCTTCCTAACTGTTTTTTCTTGCTTTGTGCAGGACTTTGTTTCGGGGAGAAGAATGCAGACTATCAAGTGCGTGGTTGTTGGAGACGGCGCGGTGGGAAAAACTTGTCTCCTCATCAGCTACACCACCAATGCCTTCCCAGAGGAGTACATCCCTACCGTGTTTGACAACTACAGTGCCCAAATGACTGTGGATGGCCGGACAGTCAGCCTGAATCTCTGGGACACTGCAGGCCAGGAGGAGTACGACCGCCTGCGCACGCTCTCCTACCCTCAGACCAACGTCTTCATCATCTGCTTCTCCATTGGCAGCCCCTCCTCCTATGCCAATGTGAGGCACAAATGGCATCCTGAAGTGTCTCACCACTGTCCAAACGTCCCCATTCTCCTGGTGGGCACGAAGAGAGACTTGAGAAACGACCCGGAGACGGTTAAAAAGTTGAAAGAGCAGAGCTTGGTTCCCACTACCCCGCAGCAGGGGACTTCACTGGCCAAACAGATTGGGGCAGTCAAATATTTGGAATGCTCGGCCTTGAATCAGGAGGGTGTTCGGGAGGTGTTTGCTGAAGCTGTCCGTGCAGTTCTGTATCCTGTGACAAAGAAGAACACAAGGAAATGTGTCTTATTGTAGTTACCTTGGGTGATGGGGGTTGATGTTGACTAGAATCTTGGAGGGCTTTTTAACGAGTTAAATTGAAGATTTGCATCTTGCACTAACAGCTCTAAGCAGAAATGGTTTATACAATGAATATTCTTGCAGTCTTACTGCTTCAGGGAAACTGAAACAGAACAGTCTTTTTTTCCAACTGAGAGGTCAAATATCTACTTTGTTTCTAAAGTTCCAGCCTCCAGCTTCTCCAGGGATCACCTGGGTTCTGTCCTTATTTTAGTGGAGGAAAAGAGGAGGCTCCTTTGAAGCCACTTCTTTACTAGATAGCCATCAGTTACTAGATTTGCTGAAAAGCACAAATTCTGATAACCCTGCTTTAAGTGTAGCTGCTGCTTTTTCCATCCTTTATTTACTGATTGAATTTCTTTGACAAACAAAAATCTGGCTGTCCAGTTGTTTTGTCAATTTAAAGCTTGAAAACAATTTGTTTACTTGCAAAAATGCCTCAGATATTACTGAGATTCACCTTATAGTGAACTGTGATCATCTATATGAAGAGTTAAGATAAGGCACGGTTAATACAACGAGCAAGACCCAGGGAATACCTGCAATGATTTATTAGTAGAAGCAGGAGCTGATTTCTCCTAATGTAAGGAACTTAGAATAGTGATGAATCACTCAAATGAGTGATTTTCATTGTCTTGAGTTGGAGAAGTGGAAGAATAATTTAGATGCAAGTCTTCCATAGTCTTCTAAACAGAGATTTTATTTTACAGTCCAAAGAGACTTTGCACCCTGAGAATAAAATTTGAACAGTTACCTTCCTGGGCTGACAGATAGACTTGGGATGACACTTCTCAAAGTGAGATTTTCATTGTAATCTCTTTGATGAATCCCAGAGACTTGACAGCAGCCTATTTCCTCTCGAGGAATTGTTTCACTTCTTAACATTCTGGGGGCCACCACCTGAGATTTTTATGGCAAAATCCTGTTTTTCTGTGAGAACACTGACAGAAAATCTGGAGGTTCTGTTTACAGGAACCCGTGCTTCCTGTTTCCAGTTCAGCCTGTAATGGTTAGCCAGTCACTGGATGGGATCACCTGGGCAGTTGGTTTTTTTTCTTCCTCTCTACTGGATGCTCAGTTATTATAAACTCTTTTAACTGAAGTTCTATTGACATACTTTTTTAACTTTCTTTAGCAGCTCTGGTAAGTGGCAGCTGGCTTTTATTTTCAGGATGTGCACTGTTCTTTATGTGTGGTTCCGGGACCAGCTGAGGAGTGAGGGCATGAAACCTTCCTTAGACTTAACCTTCCAGCTCGATGGTATGAAAGCAGCATGCTTCAAAGATACTTTGTGTGAAACCAGTGGTGCTGGACTGGGCTTTGTTGTCTGAAGTTGACAGTGCTGTCTTTGTCTGGCTGCAGCCTCAATTGGTCATTCAGAACTTGCTTTCTTGTGATTCCCACACATGCAAAACTGCACTGGTGTATACCCTGGTCAGAAAAAAAAAGGAAAAAAAACCAGCCTCGTTTTAGTGAGATAACAGAAAATACATCAACAAGGTTATTAGGGCTCTTGTGTTAATTTGAGCTTGCTTTATCTGATGCTGGCAAAAATACCAGGTAGATGGAAATGTTTTAATTTGTGCCCTAATTCCTCTCTTTGAAGGGGATGTGCCTTTCTTCAGCTGCTGTAACTGATGCTGACAGTAACTGCAGTTTTTGTTTATCTGGAATGTGCTCTTTCTGGCACTGCTTTAGCCAACTGCAACCCACGGGCTGCAGATTGCAGTTAATCCAAATACTGGTACCTGTGGTCACTGAACCCACCCCGAGTTCCTGGGCACAGGCAGCACCAAAACACCCCTTCTTTTGCAGAAGCCCTACAGACTCTGCATATTTCTCTTCACCAAGTGCCATTGCCTGGAGTGTCTTTGCGTCTTTTGCACTTGTAGAGGAAGTGCTGTTCCAGATGTGGTTCCTGCTGCAGTGCCCTGAAGGCTGTGAGGGTGTAGAGTATTCCCTGAGATAACCTCTACTTACCACGTTCTGCCTTTGCTTTAGCTGTAGGCCTTTAGTGTGGGCTGGACTTGCAGGCAGCAATTAACTCTGTGCCTTGTAATTCAAGATTATTTTCTGTAGCTAAAGTTCAGTAACTGGGTAAATAGACTTTACCATGTTTGAAATGTATTTATTTAAGCCAGTGCACACGGTTTGTTTTAATGCTGGTCAGACCTAAATCAACTGTCTAGTTACCCTGGTGCAAGCCCATAACCCTTGCTTTATTCAGAGATGTACCTTAAAAAATCTGTGACGTGTTTGAACTAGTCTTAAGAGGTGCCTGTTATTGAAATTAAAAGTCTACTTTTTTTTTTTTTTTGCTACATATATTTGCAGTTTTGTACTGAAGCTACTACTGTTTTAAAAAGTTTTTACTTTTTTTACATACTGAAATCTTTTAGTTCTGCATCTTTTGTGGTTATTCCTAACTGGATTACAAGCATTTTGTGGAGAAGAAATCTTGTGAGCAATATTATTGCACAACCCCTGCCCCTCTGTTTCCGTAGGCTCACAAACAGCCATCCTGGTGTGAACTGGAAGAGGGTATGGCGAGATAAAATTCAACTGCTTAATCAATTTACTTAAATTGGCTGCATTATTGATTGCATTACACTAGAACACTTTATCCCCATTTGGTACACTTAGTAAATGGATTGCACGCACAACAGTACCAAGGATAATGACATGATAGCGGTGAAAATGAGCAGAGAGCGAACTTGGAACACCATCAAAAACTTTTCACTGACTTTGGAGTACCTGGTTATTTAGGTGCTTTGTATTTCTGTCACAGCTGGTTTCTTCCAGCCTCTGCTTTTCCTGAGGATGAGCTTCAGGAGTGCAGGAATCCAGTGAGTTTCTCCATTCAGTGGACATTTTCTATTTGTG
>VXBA01002091.1:405920-435013 GCA_013399895.1 Serilophus lunatus | reverse complement strand
TTTTTTTTTGGTTTTCCCCCCTTCCCCCCCCCCCCCCCAATTCTTGGTGCATTTTGTTGTAAGCAGTCCAGTGCTTCAGTCTACAATCAGATCTGTTTCTCCCATGTGTTATTTTTCTTCTGTGGGCAGTTGACAGACACAGACTTCACACAATCCCATGGATGGATTTTATCTTGTTTTGGGAAATCAGAAAACGCAGGTGAAGCTGTGTGGGTTTCCCAAACTCTTCAAGATCCTTCAGTTTGTTACTGAATGGAGATGTGGTGTGTATGCCTTAATTCACAGAAGAAACTCTCTGTGAAGGGACTGATTTTAATCTTCCAGTTTGTGAATAATTTCTGAAATTACTTAGGTTTTTTTTAAAAAAAATACAGCTGACACTGAGCAGTTCAGGAATTCTGTGTCCAAAGGATGTCAGTGAGGTGTGCTTACATCTGGAAGTTCTTTCTTCAGTTTACAGCTGTAGCTATTTCTATGAAACTTTAACTAGAAGAGCCTTACCATGCTTTGTTTTCAAGTAGAAACCTTGGTGCTGCTTGGGCTGACCCCGAGGAGGGGATGGATCTCCCGGGGGTCCCGACCCCTGGGTGGGCAGCAAGGACCACCCATCAGCAGCGGGAGCCCAAAACTCTGGAGTGTGGTACTGATACATACACTGGCAACTTGATTTTATACTATAAAATAATTTGTATTACATCTAACAGTTTTAAAGTATTTCTCTCTTTTATTTTTTTTTTTAAATTATGCGTGATTCCGTCGTAATAAACCTTTCCTCTGTGGCTCGCGCATTAACTCGCCCTGCTGTTTGTACCGCACCTGTGCTAAAGGCAGCTCTTTCCTGTGGAAAGCCGATCCCTAAAGGCAATAAAGGAATTTTTGGGAACGGCGGAGCGTCTGCGCTTCCTTGCGGCGGGGCCGGGCGGGGGCGCTGCGGTACCGGGGGCCGGGGGCGGCACCGGGGGGCGGCTCCAGGTCCGGCCCCGGCCCCGTTTCCGTGTCCGGGTCGGCGCCGCGATGTCGGACTCGGAGAGCGAGGAGGATGCGGAGGGCGGCCGAGCCGAGCCCTTCTCCCTGGCCGGGTTCCTGTTCGGCAACATCAACGAGGCGGGACAGCTGGAGGGGGACTCGGTCCTCGACAAGGTGGGGCCGGGGCGCTGCGGGAGCGGCCGAACCGGGGTGTACGGGGATGTACCGGCATGAATCGGGCTGTGCTGGGCTCACCCTGGGTGTACCGAGGTCCATACTGGGGTGTGCCGGGTGAACCGGGGTACTCGGGGTGACCCGGGCTGTACTGGGGTGTCCCGAGGTGCTGAGGGTGACCCGGGGTGTACGAGAGTGCTCAGAGTGTTCGGAGTGACCCGGGATGTACTGGACTGTACTGGGATGTGCCAGGGTGTCCCGGGGTGCTTGGGGTGGGCTCCAGGCTGGGGCCCAGCGGGTGATGAGGGGGCTCATCCCGGCCTTGGCTGTGGGAGCCTCCCAGCTCTGGTTTCCCCAGGAATCCAAGAAGCACCTGGCTGGGCTGGGCGTGCTGGGACTGGGCAACCTGATCACGGAGATCACAGCCAGTGAGGAGGAGAGCCCGGAGAGCGAGGGAGCACATCTGGACGAGGAAGGTTTGGCACCGGGGTACCTGGGGTTAAAGGGCAGGGGGGCTGCAGGGTCAGAGCTCCTGCTGGAGGGAAGGAAGTGCCCCTAGGTCATCAGGGAATATCAGAGGTGTTACCTGCTCAGAGGGAGTCTGTCAGAGGCCTTGCCTTCTGCTTGCCAGACTGAATCCTACAGTACCTCCTGATCAATTTTGCACTTGTTCTCTTTAATTTTTTTCTAAGTCTCTCCTCCTTAACAAATAAATTTAGTCTGTTTGTCCCTGTATTAAAGAAGCCTGTTTAGCACGCAGGGTTATGATGCTTCTTTTTTATTTCTGAACTTGCTGAACAGTTTCACTGATAAGTGTTCCTTTTGCTACAGTGGGTTACTTACCAATCTTTAGGGGAAATTCAGAGCTCTGGGAGCTCTTGGTTAGAACAAAGGGAAAGGTACTTGGGTGGGAGACATTAACCAGATGGTTTTCCTTTAAGTAAAGGAAGCATAGGAAAGAATTCATATATACTTAGTGAAGCCTGCAGTTAGTAATCTGTATCAGGGTAAAGCTTTGTGTGACGAGGTTTCTTTCCTCCCTAGGCTGGGTTAAGAGCACGGAAGATGCAGTTGATTATTCAGACATCACTGAGGTGGCCGAGGATGAGAGCCGTCGGTACAAGCAGGCGATGGGCAGCCTGCAGCCAGCCCGAAGGCCAGGTAAGGGGGGGCAGCATCACAGCCCTCACCCCCTGCAGGGAACACCCAAAACCTGCTCAGTTAACTGTGTTCTGAGGGAGATGGCTCAGAGATATGGTCTTGTTGGCTAAGAAAGTCACTTTCATCTGAGTGTCTTCCTCCTGTTTTACTCTTGTTTTTTTTTCTCTGAAATGGCTTTCTGCAGAAGGCACTTTTGTTCTGTTGCTGGTCCTAGGTATCTGTTTGGCCTAGAACATACTTTCAAAAACATGCAGCTTTTCCCTTTTAGTAGCTGCTGGTGTAAATGTTAAATCTTGGCATATTCCTTAAAGCTGCCCTACCCTTAACCTTTCTGATGACATATTGTGGTGATTTGAACTTTTTAACCACATTTTTCTTGCTACTTTAGCAGCTTTATATGCTCTGCAAGGTGTGAACAAAAGGAGCTGATAGCAGAATATATATACATCTAGATTTTAAGTGCTTCAGTCACCGTTCTGTCAGTTTATCTTTTTCTCTCCTTCCCACTCCTTAAATTTCTGTCTTGCAAATGAGTTTGTGCAGGAAGCCAAACTGGTGAGAGTTTTGCATCTAATTACAAGTTGAGAGTAGTGTCTTTGCCAGCAGGTTGGGACAGGTCTGAGGTAGAATAAGTGGAAAGGGTGCCTGCTTTCTTTTCATTTGCTCAATGCATAGTCTTGTCTCCTGCCTGGTTAGATGAAGATGAGGATGATTACGATGCTGACTGTGAAGATATTGATTCCAAGCTGATGCCACCACCACCACCACCTCCAGTACCTGGAAAAAAAGAAGATGAAAAGGATGCAGCTGCCACTGGTGAGTGAGGGCTTTCTTCTTCTCTGTGGCAATGTGAGTGTCTGAAGGAGGCAGAGGCTGCTGTGGGGCAGTTCGTTGTGCGGCAGGGACCGGGCGTCACTGACACTCAGTCTGCAGACTGCACCTACAGGTGAGTGTTTGTCCTGGTAGCTGGGGTTACAGGATTGTCTGAAATGTAGGGTGAAATGTTGCCTTGTTGAAATACTGATGTTGACAATGAAATTGCTTTTTTATCTCATCCTCTCAGTTGTGGCTGGGGAATGCACCTGGAACGCTTAGGATAAAATGAAAGGTTAAGCCAGCATGGTACTCATAACGCCTGCAAAGGCTTGATTTTTGCATAACTTGGTATAAACAGCAGATGTGGCATAATGGGGTTATGCTAGGGGAGAGGGAGGAGACCTGTTTGTTTATAAGGTGCTTGTTCTGTTGTAGTATCTGAAGATGGAGACGGTATCATTTTGCCCTCCATCATTGCTCCTTCCTCTGCTGCCTCCGACAAGGTGGATTTCAGCAGCAGCTCTGATTCTGAGTCAGAGATGGGACCTCAAGAAGCCAGGCAGGCAGAATCCAAGGAAGGCAAACTCACACTTCCTCTTGCAGGAATCATGCAGCGAGATGCTACCAAACAGTTGCCAAGTGTTACAGAGCTCTTCCCAGAATTTCGACCAGGCAAGGTATTGTAAGAGATATGTGGAAGAGATGTGTGCCATGTAAGCCCTCTGAACATGCATTGTACAGTGCTGAGGGTATGTGCTAAGTAATCACATATGTGTTCTTGCTCATTCAATACTTTCTTTAGTTTCTGTGTGCTGCTGTTTCCAGATTGATTAATATCTAATATTTTTCCTGCTATTTGCAGTAGCTTCTTAAAAACTGTCCTATAAAACACTTCTGCTGTTCTGTCAGACCACAGGCCTGTTGATTTGATACTTCTGCCAGATGACTAAAACCCAGTGCTAATCTGTCTGCCTTCTGGCATGTATTTGGTTCTCCTTTCATGCTGTCCTGAACTTGGTGTGCTTTTCCTGAAACAATTTGTGGCCTGTATCCTTTACTTAATTCCCCCACAAAACTGCTCTGAGTATAAATCAGAAATCAGCTCAATAGCAAATAGTTGGTTGAAAGAATGGTTGGGTGTTGCACAAAGCCAATTCATTACAAGACTTTTCTAAATGTTCCCAAATAACAAATGTAGTTGAGGTATTTCAATAATTACTTTGAAAGTTTCAAAGCTGTGAAGAGGAGAGGAAAGGTAGGAGGATAAAGATGAGCTTATAGTTGCCAAACAGATGGTTGTGAGCAAGGATAACTTGGTTTTATGCGTGCCTCAATCACAGGCTTTGTGTAAGGAGCTGAAAAATTTGCACAACTAAATGTCAGGTGAGGGTCTAGCACAGAAGGTGCCTTCTCGATGCTCTCTTGGCTTTTGCAAAGTTGGTGTTTCCTGTGCTGCTCTATTTTCTATCAGTTGGTGTGTTTATTTCTTTGATGCTCAACATGTAATGTCACAGGTTGGCTCAGTGTTGAACCCCCCAGTGGGTGCAGAAATCAGTACAAGCAGTTAATGCTGAGCATAATTCATGAGCACTAGAGCTGGCAAAGCCTAAAACCGTGTAGATTTTGCCATGAGAGTGGGTTGATGTGCATGTTAATGTAGCATTGTTTTTCTTCAGGAAACCTTAAAATAAAAGTCTGCTTCTGCACATGCTGTGTTCCATTAAACTCTTGTCAGCTTAACTGTGAGACCTTTGCCCTTGGTGAAAGGTCATTGAAGCTGGACAGAGGGTTCAGAAGTAACATGTGAGAGTTTTGGGAAGCATAACATGGATGTTAGATGAACAGAGTGGTCATAAAAGCATTATTTCCTTTGGGGATCAGTGTAACAAATAAACAGGGAACAGCAATAGAATGTCTCCTTACAGATCTTTGGTTCTAAGTCCTGTTTCCTAAGTGTGTCAGTTAATTGGGAATAATGCTTTTCCTCTTTATGAGGGTTTTTAAAAGAAAAAAATTATAAATGCTTAAAAACCAGTGATCATAGCCATAGAAAGAACAGAAGAGAAAGTTTATCATTGTCATTAGGACAGGTTTTGGAGGTTCCCCTTTACTGTATAACTGTGTTATTTATCTGTTTGCTTAAGAAATCTCTATATAACTCTTTTGTAGCTTGTCTCTTACTCTTCTTCAAACTCTGTCTTTCTGAAGATTGTGGATTGTTTAAAATGAAAATGAATTATCTCCAAGTTGTGTCTAACCACATACCCAATATGTAAAGGCATATTCTTCCCTGTGATTTTCTTTGTGTCTGAAATTAAGAATACATCCTTTTGAAAGGAAGGATCAAACAGATGGGACAGATTTTTTTTTTAACCATAACCAAGAGATTGTTGATCACGTTGGGAGCTGGGATTGTACTACAGGCAAAGCTGCTGAATTTCAGAGTGAATTTCATTACTGTTCTTTGGGTGAGGGCAAGACAGACAAGCATTCCACAGAGTCTTTTTTTTTTGTTTCCTCTCTAACACTCCTGGGTTTCCCCTGTTGCAGGTGCTGCGTTTCCTGCGCCTCTTTGGCCCTGGGAAGAACGTGCCGTCGGTCTGGAGGAGCGCCCGGAGGAAGCGCAAGAAGAAACACCGGGAGCTGGCCCAGGACGTGCAGATCCAGGAGGGTGAAGTTGTGGTTGAGAGTGGAGTGGAAGGAAAATCTCCCTGGGAGTATGAGTTTGCTGCTCCTCCCCCTCCTGAGCAGTGCCTTTCAGATGATGAGGTGGGATATCTGAGGCGTAGGGAGGGTCAGCAGCTGGTGCTGGGGGTAGTGATGGATTGGACCAACGACTTTGAGAGGAAAGAGCTTTTCCCTCAAAACAAAACTGGAGAACAGAGTTGGCTTGTATTCCAGCTGTGAAGCAACTCTTCTCCACATACTAGTCAGTGGCTTCAGGTGATTGCTTCTTACTGAGAAGGCTGCCTCCGTGGTACAGGATCAATAGGAGAGCTAATCCTCTTTGTATCCAGAAGAAATCTCTGTGTTCTTGGAAGTCTAATTGCAGAACATTCTTAAGGCAGCTAGTAAGTATGGAAAAGAACTTCTTAGAAATAATTCTATGAGAGTAAGCTGGGAAACGTGGAAGGAAGAAGCCTCTTACTGACATGTAGATAGACTCAGTGTAACCATTCCCTGCTTTGCTGTGCTTCAGATTACCATGATGGCACCTGTGGAATCCAAGTTTTCCCAGTCAACTGGTGACACAGACAAAGTGACAGACACAAAGCCCAAGGTGGCAGAGTGGCGTTATGGCCCAGCACAGCTCTGGTATGACATGCTGGGCATCCCTGAGGATGGCAGTGGATTTGATTACGGTTTCAAGCTGAAAGAGAAGAGTGAGCAGGAGGATAAAGGACACACAGATGAGGGGGTGAGAGGGGAGCTGTGGGGGGAAGTGTGGAGGGCTGTGTGGGGATTGCTGCAGCATGACAGTTTGGTGATGAGCTGGTGCATAGTTGTGCACCACACAAAATGAGACTCTGTGAGTTTTCCTCCTTTAGTTTGAAAGGATGAAGCCAATTTAGGTCTTCCAGCAATTATTATTTCCTTCCAGGATGCAGATTCAAAGGAGAAGGATGATCTGCTAGCTGATGAGCACTTCCTTATGGTGACACAGCTGCAGTGGGAGGATGATGTCATCTGGAATGGAGAGGATGTCAAGCACAAAGGGACTAAGACCCAGCGTGCGAGTTTGGCAGGCTGGCTGCCATCGAGCATGACCAGAAATGCCACTGCATACAATGCCCAGCAAGGTAACCAGTGCTCTCATGGGAATTTCACTCACTGTAGTTGAGCTGTAGTACAGTTGTACATGTGCTATTGCTTGTCTCAAAATGCAGAACATAATTCTTCCTGTCAGGAGACGCTTTTTGGCAAAATCACAGCTCCACTCAGAATTCTGAGACTTAGTTTCTTACCAAAAACACAGTAGGTACCTTCTGTTAAACAACTCCAAATGTACCAAGTCTGGATTTCTCCTCTCTGTGTGGGAAACCAGATGCCGGATCCCTCTTGCTTAGTATCAAGCAATGCTGACCTTAGGACTTCCTCTTTTTATAGGCTAATGTAATTTTCTTTGTATTTTTTTTAATTGGAAGAATTATGAAGAAGTCTTCTGAAGTTTCTCAACTAAAAATGCTATTCTGTTTTTTCTAGATAGGAAGTAACAATTCTTACAAGCCTCAGACTTCTTTTAGACATGGATGCATTTTAAATTGAAATTGCTTTTGTAGAATGAATGTTTGTCACGTTTGGTGTATCTTAAACTGCATCTACAAGGAAAGACTAATGGGAATGTCAGACCTTTATTGGGTACTAGTGACAATCCTTTAATGTTCAGCTGTAAGTTTACAACACTGAGGTGTTGGGTAGGTGGAGATTGCTTTTTATAACAATACATTTTATTGCAATGTATGTATATTATAACTATATATATATTTATAACGATTTTTCATTTCAGCACAGTTGTACCTGAGCTATGCAGGCCCGGGCTTGCATAGTTTGAGTCCCATTAAAAGCTCCTGTAGTGTGTTGTACATGATTAGTCTGTTCACACGTGTTGGGTCTTGTGCCTCCCAGAAGCTTTGACTGAAGTGACATAAGTGAGTTGGTCTGTCCTGGGAGAAGCTGCCTCCACACCACAATTCCTTGAGGTCTGCATGGCCATCTTTTTTCTGTTACAGGAAGTTGCTGGAGGTCAGACCAACTGTTAGTCAGTGGCAACTCTCTGCTCAAGGCCTCTCACCTTTTACAGGGGCTGTATGGACTTTGAGATATGAGCAGCAGGCCCATCAGGCTGGAAATTCGCTCTGCATGCAACCCCTGAGTTCTGGTTTAAGGCACTGCAGTGCCCCCTCACCCTCCCACTCGAGTTAATCTCACTTTTGTTCTCCTTTTCTCTAGGTTTGAACCGCAGTGGCTCTTTGCTCAATTCACCAATTCCACTGGCACAGAAACCCAGTGTAGCAGGAGTCCTGGGTATAGCAAAGTGTAAAGAAAAGGCCCCTGAACAGCAAGGTAATGAGGGGCTCAATCTTTAGCCCATGAATAGGTGCCTGTGGCACATGTTTCTAGGGTAGAAGGGATACTTGTTTGCTCTAAAACTTTTAGAGACCTTATTTCATTTTTGGAGGTTGTGTTTCAATAGAGCAAAATCTCCTAAGCTTTGGTAAAACTCAGACATGGGGCTCTGGATCCTCTTTGCTTCGAAAATGAGTTTTCCTCTGCCTTTTTGAGGTCCTGCCCTGGAAGATGGGGAAGGTTGAGGGAATAAGATGTGGGGATGAGCTCTGAAATAGTTTTCTACCGTGGCTGTGTGTAAACCTCTCAAGGGTTCTGCTTTATGGTTGTTGCAGTTTCCCTGGATGAAGACAAGCCCTGGTACTCTATTTTCCCAATTGACAATGAAGAGTTAGTGTATGGTCGTTGGGAAGACAATATCATCTGGGATGATCAGGCAATGGAAACCTACTTGGATCCCCCTGTCTTAACACTTGATCCAAATGATGAAAATATAATTCTAGGTAAGTTTTATGGCATCCAGAAATTTGACTCCAATGGAGAAAGACAAGGGGAAATGGAAGCGAGGATGTGTAATCACACTGTAATGGAAATAAATGGACTGGGGCAATACTTATGGCCTTTCTTTGTTCTGGCTTTTGAAGATAATTTGAAAGTAATCAAAGGCTTAAGCAGAAGGCACTAATAACTTTTAATGGTGTGGTATATACTTTAAGCTTCCAAGTTAAAAGCATTAACGGGAAAGTAAAAATTAATGCCCTGAAACTTAAATTAATCTGACTCTTGAGGTGTCTTAGAAGTGACTGCCTTAATTCTACTTGCATGCATGATGATAGAGAAGTAAACCACAGACCAGCCCATGCCATTCTCAGCATTGCTTTTGTTCAGAGCCTGAAGAAGCAGATTCCTTGAGCCTCTTCCAGACTACACAAGGGAGCAATGACTTTGGGTCACCATTTTTGTTGCTGCTGCAAACTGCTACTGAGTTTGATTTGGATGTGTGATTTAATTTGAAATTTGAATGAATCCCTGCCTATAGTGCTACAAGCTGGAGAGATTTTTATCTTATCTGGACCATTAAAATAACAACATTCTCTTAGATCTGTGTGTTGGTAATCTTCAAGCAACCTTATGTAATTTGAGGATAGGCATATCTTGCTATACCTTAATATGGCCTGGATTGCATTTTATTCCTCAGGAAAAGGGGTTAGTTCTAAGGCTTTCAGTATGTATTGATTGGAATGTTTTGGTATTAGCCAGCAACCCTGAAAATCAATCTTAATTTGAGCCTGGGCAGTCACCCCAGAAACTGAAAAAAAGGGCTGAAATGTCAGGATCAGGGGGCAGCTCACGAGGAGGCTGCAGTGCAGAAAAGAGAACAAGTGCCCTACAGTGCAACTGTTTGTGATTTTAGAAATTCCTGATGAAAAGGAAGAAATGACTTTGAACTCTCCATCCAAGGAGAACAAGAAAGAGTCTTCTCTAAAGAAGAGTCGAATCCTGTTGGGAAAAACAGGTGTCATCAAGGAAGAACCACAGCAGGTCAGCACAAGCTTTAGCACCTTATAGGTTGGGAATGATGAGGAAAGAGTGATGATTTTTTTTTTTCTTAACACCTGTCTATCTGTGTTTAAAATTGAATTAGAATATGTCTCAGCCAGAGGTGAAGGATCCCTGGAACCTCTCCAATGACGAGTTTTACTATCCCAAACAGCAGGGACTTCGAGGAACCTTTGGAGGCAACATCATTCAGGTAGTCACAGGAGTGTTCATTATAGAGTGATGGACAGCTGGAGTCTCTTGGTAGGAGGTTTCTAGCTAAGGATATGATTTAGGGTTTGTAGAAAACCAGAATTTAGATTAATTTTGCAGATCAGTTAAGTGTTCATGAGAGATATTTTTAATGTTGTTCAATTAAAATGTGTGAACTAACTTTTCTTGATTACCCCATCAAACTGAGGTTTAAAGTGCTGGGTCTTGCTGTGTCCTACTCTCCATGATTTTGTTTGGTGTCTCTTTCTGTAGTACTCTTTCTGAAGCAATAGTGGGAGGTGGGGCAAAGGGGTGCAGGTAATCAAGAGGTGAGGCTGTATGTTTTAATCTGGATATTATGAAAATGATTTAGGGGCTGATGAATTGGAATTACTGCTTACTAGCCCTAGGTCAGGAAGTGATAATTTTTTTCTTCCTTCATTGTGGAATTCAGTGACATCTAAAACCTTATCTGACTCCAGCCTCTTCTGTAATGGGAGAACTGTACTTCCAAATGAACTTCTCTCACTGATACGGATAATGGCTTTACATTTAGTTTCTAGCTGAGAAAAAGATCCTCTCACTTGGTACCATTTGAAAAAATAAAATTAGAGCCATCTCTGTGCACAAAGGAAAGATCTGTATATGTAACTAAGCACTTTCTGTCAAAAGACGAGTAAATTTTAGTGCACTTGTATTACTGCTATGAGACTAAAGGTACTGCTGGGTTCCATTAGGTAAAGCTGAGGGTGTAGGAGGATAATCTTGGTTTTGAGATGATGAATGTCACCCTGAACACAGACTGTTCCTGTATTAGCACTCCATCCCAGCAGTGGAGCTTCGCCAGCCTTTCTTCCCCACCCACATGGGCCCCATGAAGCTCCGACAGTTCCATCGGCCTCCCCTCAAGAAATACTCCTTTGGTGCCTTGTCCCAGCCCGGGCCCCACGCCGTGCAGCCTCTGCTGAAGCACATCAAGAAGAAAGCCAAGGTACAGTTATTTCTGCCTGTGTCGGTGGCTCCTTGCAGGGCAGGGCTGTGTGAGGTGCTGTCCCCTGACACTGCCCTGTCCCTGCCCCAGATGAGGGAGCAGGAGCGCCAGGCCTCTGGCGGGGGCGAGATGTTCTTCATGCGCACGCCCCAGGACCTCACTGGCAAGGATGGAGATCTCATCCTGGCTGAGTACAGTGAGGAAAACGCCCCGCTGATGATGCAGGTTGGCATGGCAACAAAGATTAAAAATTACTACAAAAGGGTGAGTATGCAGGTGTTGCTGTTGGACAGAGATCTTCCCCTGCCTCTCTCTCAGCACTAACTCCACCTTCGTTGCATGTTGCAGAAACCTGGCAAAGATCCAGGAGCTCCAGACTGTAAATATGGAGAGACTGTTTATTGTCACACTTCCCCGTTCCTGGGTTCTCTGCATCCAGGCCAGTTACTGCAGGTGAGGAAAGCAAGCATGAGAATACAGATCAGTTGAACGTGGAGGAATAGGCAGAGTGCCCATTACATGCCCTGTTTATTCAATCCCAAAGAATGCTCAGCTTCCAAAACAAACAGATGTCTTATCATTTCCGCTTTATGTCTCTTTGTTTACTGATAATAATTCAGTTCTTAGTTTTCTTTTTTTTACAAAGAATGTCTACTGTATGTTTCTTAAAATTGTTGTAGAAATTACAGGAATTTCAGGAACTGAATCTTTGCTGCTTTTTTTTATAATTGTATTAGAAATACTGTTAGAGAGAACTGAGTGGAAGGCCAAAGCTTGGATGTTGGCAGGCTCAGTAAATAAGTGTTGGGGGGAATAGAAAACATGAATTTATCATGGTCTAGGATCTGTGAGCAAAATCTTATATGTCCTTCCTGAGAATTGCACTGCTAGTTGTCTGTTGGATGCCAGTTGCTAGTTCCACTCAATCTAATGCCTCCTTCGTGGTAGTTTAAGCTACATTACCTTGCTTAACTCTGCTACTCCCTGCTTTTCTGGTTGGGTTCTTACAACCTCCTTTCCTGAGCAAAGTGTTTAGTCCTCACTCTGTTGCCTTCTGCCATTCCCAGACTGTGTGTGTCTGTCCTGGGCTGGTTTCTGTGGTTATTGTACTCTTCTGCATGAGTGTTCTTTTTGCCCTTTTTTAAACTACCTTCTTGAAAATCCTAAAGTACCTCTAAAGGTCCAAAGGGCCCTTTAATCTCTTTCTCCATTTGTTCTGTGTTTTGTTGTGCTTCTGTTCTTCATCCTTGGCTATTCCCTGTGTAAGCAAGGAGTGATCTGACTGCACATCTCCATAGATTGTGATATAAATGATGGTCTACCATTGCAATGAACCTTGTGGTTTTTTTGCTTTTTTGTTTGGTTTTTTTTAAGATCTTTTATGTAGATTGAATTACAGAAAATTTGATGAAAGCTTTGGTTTGTTTCTCCTAATAGGCATTTGAAAACAATCTTTTCCGGGCCCCTATTTATTTACACAAGATGCCTGAAACAGATTTTCTGATCATCCGGACACGACAGGGATATTACGTTCGAGAATTGGTGGATATTTTTGTAGTTGGTCAGGAGTGCCCACTTTATGAAGTACCTGGTCCCAACTCTAAACGAGCTAACACACATATCAGAGATTTTCTGCAGGTATGTGGTAAGACAGAATTTTAGGATCTGGGGGATCTTTGGGGAAAGCCCACAGCAAGCCTTGATTTGGGAAGCTCATTGTCCTGCTGTGACTCCCCTTTTTTGTTTGTTTTATTAGAGGTGAGAGCACTGCAAGACTTGGTTGTTAACTGTACAGGCCATTTTGGGTGTCGTTTAACCAATGGTTCATAACATGCCTCTTGTGTTTAATTGCATCCTATTTGTTAAGTAAATGATGGAAGCTTTTTATTAATCGAAAGGTTACAAGATTATATAAAAGTGTAGGAAACTGAAGACGTTAGAATGAACTTTGAAGTTGTTGTGCTGTATAAAATGATGGTTACCTGGGTTTTACTAAGAGACAATTAAGGAATCTTATTGCAGTACAATTATACAGCACAGAGTTGGAGTTGCTTCACAGGTCTTGATTTCCTAGACCTTGTGCCAGTTAAGCTTTAAAACTGTCCATGAGCATTCAAATTACTATCCCCAAATTCAGACTGTAGAGAAAATTTGTAGTAATTCACTCACTTTAATTGAAAATTATAACTCAAGAGGTATGTGCAGAGCAGGAAAGTCCCTGCTGTTCACAGAGGAACATTTGTGATGTGATAAAACCTCAAGACAAATATTTTTTCCACATCCCATTCTCAAAAACAGCAGCACCTGAAGCAGACACGTGGCTTGGAAAACTTCACTGAGTAAACCTATAGGAAGCAATGGGTTTCAAGCAGGAAGGCTGCAGCAGTCACTAGAAACAGCATTGTCTGTGTGTCATTTTGTTGTTTTCTTTCTTTGGCCGTCACAAGTGAGTCTTGTTTTGTAGGTTTTTATTTATCGCCTGTTCTGGAAGAGCCGGGACCGCCCGCGGAGGATCCGCATGGAGGACATCAAGAAGGCCTTTCCCTCCCACTCCGAGAGCAGCATCCGCAAGCGGCTCAAGCTTTGTGCTGATTTCAAACGCACAGGTGCTGGCAGGTTTGACCTGGGGGTCAGCCATCCTTTGCTGCTCTTGGCATTCCAGACAGAGCAAAGGGAGGGAACATCTCTTTGAGAACATCTACTTGAATAAACGTTACCTGATAGGGGTTTTTTGGTTGCAATTTTAATAAATGTCCTGAGAAGTGGCTGCAGTTCAGACATTTTTATTAACCTTTTGGACAGTGTAAACAATGTCAAACACCAACACATGCACATTCCTTTCCCTCTGCATGTGCTCGTGTTGTGTTTTGCAAGCAAAGAATGCAAGTAGAAGCTTGTTCAATCCTTATGAATCTAGTAGTTCTCTGAGAGCCTGACTTTTGTGATTTTTACAGATGGTAATGCAAAGCTTCTAAGGTCACTAGTTTGAGGTGAGGAAGTGAAAGGTGGATTAAATGCTTTTGGAATGTGGTTTGTAGAGTGAGTGAGCATGAAAGTATGAGAGTTTGCTTATGTAACAGTTGCTGAGTTTAGAGGGTGTTGATTTAGAGAAATACAGAATAAAAAACCCATCACTTTTAGTGGTCCTAAATGTCATGAATCTGTCATAATTGCTCCTTTTGCAAGCCTTGCAGCAAGGTACCAAATCTTGAAATACAGTTAGGATTATGATGGAATCCAGCATGTGTGGGAAACTACTCAGTGTTTGATCTGTGCATTTTTCAGGGATGGACTCAAATTGGTGGGTTTTGAAGCCAGATTTCAGATTGCCAACAGAGGAGGAGATCAGAGCAATGGTGTCCCCAGAGCAGTGCTGTGCCTATTACAGCATGATTGCAGCTGAGCAGAGACTGAAGGTAAACAGTCTTGACAAGCACTTCTGTGAAGCGTGAGGTAACTCCTTCTGCCTAAAGCTCATTTTGCTGTAGATCAGGCAAATTATGTCCCTAGCTATTGTGCAACTTGCTAAGTTTGCTGCTGTATAAAAACAGTTTATTTCTTAAAGAGAGTGACACTATATTCTTACCACCTCTTACCTAGGCATTGAATTAGCTGTGCTCAGAGGGAAGCTCTACAGCAGAAAGTAACCAGTATGTGGCTGTGAGAGAGTCTGATTATTTTTTTGAACTCGGGTGCAGTATTTAGTTATGGAATTTGTGAAAATACTCAGCAGTTTGGCACCTGTAATACCATGGGTTACAGTGAGCTAGTTCAGCATGACAAGTCTCCACAGAGATGCTTCTAGTTTTCTCTCCAGTAACATTTTAAAGACTTTAGCTTCTCATTTTTTCCTCTAATATTTCTCTGTAGGATGCAGGTTATGGGGAGAAGTCCTTCTTTGCACCAGAAGAGGAGAATGAAGAGGATTTCCAAATGAAGATTGATGACGAGGTACCATCAGAGTGATGCATGAGCGTGCACACCTATATATAAATCTGCCTGGCAGGAGAGAAACGAGGTCTTTCTATTTGAAGGATATATTTAAAGTAGGATTCAGTAGATGAAATGTTCTTATAACTTCCCTGGGAACTTTGCTGCCCTGTCCTTGGAGATCCTTCTTATCAGGCCCTTTCAGGACTGTGCTTTTTGCCTTAAATGCCTTTTGTAAGTTACTTAGCACTTTGGTTATTCATTGAAGTTTTATCAGGGAAACCAAAGGATCAAGAAGTGGAATTCATCCTCATTACGTTGAAAAGTTCTCAGAATGATTGGAAGAATCCAAAATTAAAAGCTTGGAATTCTTCTGGAATGTCTCAGGGTTGTGACTGTTTCCCTTCTCGCTGCAGGTGCGCACGGCTCCGTGGAACACCACCCGAGCCTTCATTGCTGCCATGAAGGGAAAGTGCCTCCTGGAAGTGACTGGTGTTGCAGATCCTACCGGTTGTGGTGAAGGATTTTCTTATGTCAAGATTCCAAACAAACCAACCCAGCAGAAGGTATAGTTCCCAAGGCTGGGCTGGCCAAGGAGCAATAACTGGGAAGTCATGGGAGAAGTGGAGTAAATGCGGGACATTGGGAAGAGAAAATATCAGCTGAGCCTGGGAAAGACTGTTATGTGATGACATTAATAGGATGAATCTTCCTCTGAACAGGATGATAAAGAACCTCAGCCAGTGAAAAAGACAGTGACTGGGACAGATGCTGATCTGCGCCGACTTTCTCTCAAAAACGCCAAACAGCTTCTGCGTAAATTTGGAGTTCCTGAGGAGGAGGTGGGTGTGCTCCTGGAGCAGGTTGCTGACTGCACTAATGGATTTAACAGCTGATGGTCGAAGGGGCGGAGATATTTCTACTCTGACCTGGTGTGGAAGGGAGTTGAGATCCATAGTGAGCTACCTCAGCTGTGTGTCTGTCCTTCCTCTCTCCAGATAAAGAAGCTGTCCCGGTGGGAAGTGATCGATGTGGTCCGTACCATGTCCACAGAGCAGGCTCGTTCAGGGGAAGGTCCTATGAGCAAATTTGCACGTGGCTCTCGGTTCTCTGTGGCAGAACATCAGGAGAGATACAAAGAAGAGTGTCAGCGAATCTTTGATTTACAAAACAAGTAAGTTCTTATCTGATGTTTACAGCCTTGAACCACACCCTGTCCCCACCTTGAAAGTCCAGCACTGTGCATGCCTGGGGCTCACTGATATGTAGTGGTGTTAAATGTTGATTCAGCTTGTTGGGCCCACAAAATACATCACTGAGAAAGAGGCCTTTGGCTGTTAAGTAGAAACTTAGGGGTCACACTTAGTGTCTGGCTGTCACAGACCTTTTGGAAAGGTAGAAGGACTTGTACAGTCTGCCACTTACAATGACATGAGATGTTCTGCTGTTCCACAGATCAGTCATTCATCACCCTATTTCCTTTCTTTTCTCTTTTTCCTTTGTCTTGGTTTTGTTATGAACAGTTTGCCACCTCTGTCTTGGGTAGCAGCTACCAATTCTGTCATATTCTTTAGAACTTCCAGAAGAATTCATACTTTATTCCTTGTTCTGGCCCAGGATGTGAGAGCAGTGAGGGAATATAGTACTGTTGATAAAAAAGAGATCAATTTTTGGAGAAGATTGGCATGGAACAATTTGATCTTTTAGCCATGGGGATTTACAAGGAGGGCTGGGAAGGGAATATATTGTGCCTGTTCTTGTAGTAGTAATTTGCATCATAAATTTTCAAACCTTTGCACAATTTTTACCTTTGTGTTTCTGGGAAGGTAACAGGCTGATTTATTTTTTTTGGGTGAGCAACAGTAACTGACTTTCAAGGTGCCTTCTGTTTCAGGGTTCTGGAATCCACTGAGATCCTGTCAACAGACACAGATAGCAGCTCAGCTGAAGACAGTGACTTTGAAGAGATGGGAAAGAATATTGAGAACATGTTACAGAACAAGAAAACTAGTTCTCAACTCTCTCGGGAAAGAGAAGAGCAGGAACGAAAGGAATTGCAAAGGATGCTTCTGGGAGAAGACAGTGGAAATGACAAAGAGAGGGGCAAAAAGGACAGGAGGGACAAAAAGGGGCTGTGTAAGTAACTGCAACCACCAGAACTGTGATTGGGAAGGAATGCAGAACTTTGTGTCAGGCTGCAAAGTGTGCTGACCTGGCCTCTCAAGGGTGTGGATTCCTTCCAGGGAGAATGTATACACATGCTTATCTGGGGCTTTTTTCCTTCCCTTGAGCAGTTACTGGCTGAAAATACATATGAAGTGTTTTCTTTGCCCCATATCTTTTGTTTATTTTGAATTATAAACCTATTCTGGTATATCTTCAGACATTCATTCCTACAACCAGCTTCGGGTTCTCTAACTGGGTCATATGTGTAAACACAGCTCTGTGTGTGAAACAGATAGGCAGAGTCTGCAGGCTGATAGCTGTGTCTGTTACACTGTGTGCTGTGTCAGTGTGTTTGGGGGCAGTTGGGCAGCTGCCAGGTTTGGATCTCCTGGGGATGTGTTTATTTTAAGTGCATTCCAACAGAGGACTTGACATGTCCCCAGCTGGCAGGTAAAACATTTGACCTGTGAATGAACTTCTGTGCTCATGAGCACTGTTACTTGTTACATGTGTGTGAGCAGAGCTGAGCTCTACATCTGAGTCAGTGTTATTCTTGCCATTTATTCTCAGATTAGGGATAAATCGCTAATAGATAATTACTGGAATGATTTAGTAAGGCACATGTGGAAGACTTCCTGATGATTATTGCCTTATGAAAAGATAGCCAGTGTTATTTTGAACAAAACCCCTCAACCAAAATTATGAATGGTGCTGGAAAAATTCTGTGGACACATGAGACGTGGACACGTGCGACAAGGCTAGCTCACTGGTTGGAACACTCCTTGGGAAACTGGATAATTGCTGACCCTCAGTTCCTGCCAGTTATCCATGGCTATGGTGAAAACCGCTGGAATCCATTTTCAGGGCCATGTTGCAGTTGCCTTGCAAGTTGTAAGGCCCTGTGGGTTGTTGTTGATTGTAGCTGTTCCTTCAGGATTTACAATCCTGTGTGGATAATTCAGTATCTCACCTTTGCTTCACTTTGATCTGAGTCGTGTTAGAACATGAACAAGCAAAGGAAAGACTTCTGTTGCTTAGGTTTTCCTGAACTTGTATCTTGGAGGTTTTTAAGACAAAACTATCTGCTGTATTTAAACACTGACGTTTCTACATTGTGGGAAAAACTGAAATAAAACGCTGTCTTGTGACATCAGCTTCAGGAGCCTCAGCAAACTCCCACAAAGATGATGACACTGCCTCTGTGACCAGCCTGAATTCCTCTGCCACTGGCCGACGCCTCAAAATCTATCGCACGTTTCGAGACGAGGATGGGAAGGAATACGTGAGGTGTGAGACCGTTCGGAAGCCCGCCGTTATCGATGCCTACTGCCGGATACGGACTACCAAGGACGAAGAGTTCATGTAAGACCCATATGATCTCTTTTTTACTCCTTTTTAACTGCCTGTAGGCTCTTTCATTCTGTTGGCAGTATGAAGAAATGTGGAATTGAGTGTAGAAGCCCAGCACTGTAATTGTGGGGAGAGAAGCAGATTTAACGTGTGTCCATCTTGTGGGTGTTACAAACTTTTTGTGGTGATACACCTGGCACAAGAGCACCTGGCCAAAAAACTTCTGTCTTTTGTTTTGTTTTGGGTGTTTTCCTCCCCCCAGACGAAAGTTTGCTCTGTTTGATGAGCAGCACCGTGAGGAGATGCGGAAGGAGCGGCGCAGGATCCAGGAGCAATTACGGCGCCTAAAACGGAACCAAGAAAAAGAGAAGCTCAAGGGCCCTCCAGAAAAGAAGCCCAAGAAAATGAAGGAGCGTCCAGATTTGAAAGTAAGCACATCCATACACAAAGCATGCTAGAAAGTTTTGGGTACTGGAGAAGGTTCCTGACCTACTGATGTACTGAAGGTCTCCCTAGGGAATTTTACTGATACTTTTCCTCTAAACTAGGAACACACGTATGAATTCTGATCTGCCACCTTTCTCATATTTTTGCAGCTAAAATGTGGAGCATGTGGTGCAATTGGGCATATGAGGACTAATAAGTTCTGCCCTCTTTACTACCAAACAAATGCCCCACCTTCTAATCCTGTTGCAATGACAGAGGAGCAGGAGGAAGAGCTGGAAAAAACAGTCATTCACAATGATAATGAAGAACTCATCAAAGTAGAAGGAACAAAAATTGTCCTGGGAAAACAACTGATTGAGAGGTAAGGGAAGACGCAAAGATACTGATCAATAGTAAGAAAAAACAATTTAGAGCTTATATTAATCACATGAATCAAGTGACAGGGCTTTACACGAACTATTACTACAGTGTTTTGATTGTGTATTTAATATGAATGCAGATGGAACCTGAGCCAATACTGGGGGGGCATCGGTCTTGATTCACAAGGGGGCTGGAGAAAGTATTAATGCTTTTTTGTTTGTCCCCAGTGCTGATGAGGTTCGCAGGAAATCACTGGTCCTGAAGTTTCCTAAACAGCAGCTTCCTCCAAAGAAGAAGCGGCGAGTGGGGACAACAGTTCACTGTGATTACCTGAATGTGAGTGAAGGTGTTACTGAGCTGATTGATTCCTTTACTACTCCTGTGCACCCTCCCCCTGCCACACAGATCCCTGCCCAGTAAATTAATACAACTAAACTGCCTAGGATTTCTATGAGTAGACAGTTTGCACCTTAATTTTTCTGCCTCTCGTTTCTTTAGCGTCCCCATAAATCAATCCACCGACGGCGAACAGATCCCATGGTGACACTGTCATCCATCTTGGAGGGCATCATCAATGACATAAGGGATCTTCCTAATGTAAGTTTAAGCTCTGGCACTCAAAACTTGTGTCTTAAGCAATATGGTTGAAGTAGGTTATGTGTTGTAGACATCAGAATTTGGCCAGGCTTTTTTCAGGTGAGTGTTGTGCCACCACTGTCCCCTCTGCCCTGCACACACAGGTGGTGTGCAGTGTTTCCCAAGTTAGTTCAGAGTCTTTTTGAGATTAAAATGTCCATATTGAAAATAATGTTGAATAGTTCTGTATGGATACCTACTCAAAGGTGGGGTGTGATTTTCTTAAAAACCTTTTTTTTCAACAAAACCAGAACAAGATGCATGAAACTTGATGTAACAGTATGTAATGCTTTTGTTTATGTGGCACTGGAGAAGATTAGTACTTCACTCTTTCTGACCAGATTTTATCAGAAACTTGCAAAATCAAAAGATTAAATGGAAGACTTGAGTTAAAATGAGAATTTTAAAGTTCAGTTTCTTGACTTTTGTGCTGCAACCGAAAATACCATCTGAGAAATCTCTGTGAGATTTTCCTTCTTGTAAAGGTGTTAAAGAACATTTTGTAGAAGAAACTGGTAGCCACCATGGGGCTGAGTTTGTTACATTTTCCCTGGTGCAGTTAAGGTGTAAAGGTTTCATATGTTAGTTCCTGTTCAGCTGTGGAGGTTAAACTGAGACTGGCTGTGCTAGTGCTGTGTTAATACACATGCATTTCTTTTCCTCCACAGACGTATCCCTTTCACACGCCTGTAAATCCAAAAGTTGTCAAAGATTATTACAAGATCATTACTCGGCCCATGGATTTGCAGACCCTGCGTGAAAATGTCCGTAAGAGGCAGTACCCATCCCGAGAGGAGTTCAGGGAACACCTGGAGCTCATTGTGAAGAACAGTGCAACGTACAACGGTAAAAACCTGGGGCAGTTGTGTCTCTGCTAATACATGGGGCTGTGGAACTTCTAGGAACAACAGAAGCAGCAGAAAAGCAGCATAAATTCACTGCCACGTGGCAATAATGAATGGGTTTTTTCCAGATATACCTGAAAGACTATATTAATATTACTGAGCTAATTCATAAATAAGAAAGAAGTGGGCCTGCCTATCTCCTTCATAGAGGGTGAAGCTAACCAAAACATTGTTTTCAGTAGACCACATCCTGCTTTACTGAATGAGTCTTTCAATACAAAAAGGAATCATTCACAGCTGTTGAAGGTACTACCTTGGAGATGCAGCTTTGAGCAAAGTTTACTGTCATGATTTGGCATATTTTGGTTCTTAGTTGCAATAATTATTTTCCCTCGTTTAGGAAGGTCAGGAAACAAGTTTAAAAAAAACAAAAGAAAGCTAGTTTTTAAAAAAGAGCATAGTTTCTGCAGGAGAGCATGTATCTGCAAAGTGCTGATTCATTCAGGGTCAGCCTTATTCTGACTGCTGATGAAAAGGTCTTTGTCCAAAATGTAATAATTGTTAATTTGACAGAAAAACCTCCAAGCTGCACTGAGTGCCTCTGGATTGTGCAGCATTGAGGGTGACACTGAAAGCACTGTGTCTTTACTGTTCTTTTAAAAGGGATTTTTAAATCCCTCATTTATTCTAATAAATATTTTTTTCATATTTCTGTTGCAAATGCTTCTTTCCATGTCTGAGGAATCCTGAAATTATTTAAAGCTGTGTTTTTTTGAATATACCTTAATTGTTCATCTTGCCTTCCTTAGCAGTTCTGTTTGATTGAATTTAATGAAGGAAACAGAAATTTCATGGCTTATACTCTGAAAGTTTGGCAGAGGTAGAGGGCTCAGAAGCCAATTTTGCACAGACACAGCTGCTTTCCCACAGGGCTGCAAACCTTAAGAGAATGTATACCAGAATATTTGCTACAAATAACCTTTTCTCATAGAAAATCCATACTGACCTTTAATAATTCTGTGTATTAAGAATATACTTGAGGATATACTCCCAGCTGTGCTAGAGACATAATCAGTGATGCTTTAGGAGTAAAGATTAAGTCATATTGTGGCATGGGCCTTTTTAATCAGGCTGTACTTGCTGTGTGTGTTTGCAGGGCCAAAGCACTCACTGACACAGATATCTCAGTCCATGCTGGACCTGTGTGATGAGAAGCTAAAAGAGGCAAGTCTTGTGGATGAATTGTGATCAGAACAGAGGGAGAGGGATGATTGGGAGTGGTTGAAGACTTTGAGGACTGAAGATGTGCAAAACACAGGGCTTTGTGGAGAGCAGTAGAAAATGAAGGGAACTCTTTCTCCCACCCCTGGATTACTTGAATTTTTACCATTTTAAACAGTTCACATTGGAGTCTTTCTGAAAAAAAACTTACTCTAATTACTTTACCTTGTATGTAGGCTTGTATCTTGGCTATTATTCCCCCATTATTTACAAGTGTCTTCATAAGAAAATGAGTCTCTCTGGGGCAGTGTCTCATGATACTACAGTTACCAGTTTAGGGTCAGCCACTGATGTTCCCTGTTTTTATTGCAGAAAGAAGATAAACTGGCTCGATTAGAAAAAGCAATTAATCCCCTCCTGGATGATGATGATCAAGTTGCCTTTTCCTTCATTTTGGATAACATTGTCACTCAGAAGATGATGGCAGTTCCAGATGTACGTAGCTTCAGTCAGCTGTGTGTGTGTGATGTGCAAAATGTGCTGATTATGGTCTTGGGACTGTTTACATTGTGTTTTTTAGAGCACTGCAAAGTAAGAGTTCTCTGTCAGGGAGCTGCCCTGCGGTTTTTTGACTGGCACAGACACACCTTTGTTCACTCCCTTCACTGGAGCAAAAATTCAGAAGTGAATGCTGGGTTCCATTTTTCTTTTCTTGGTGCTGTTACTCCTGGATAGTGCCTTTGTCAACCTCACTTGAGTATGAAATCAGTTTTTCATGGTCATTATGAAGTATACTCAGCTACTGGTGCTCTTATCATTTGCTTTGGTACATCTCAAAGCACTCTGAAAAGGTAGAGCTTTCAGGTGCAAATGAAACATAAGCTGATTTCTAGTTGATCAGGTTTACCCAGTGTTGTACTAGTTTGTTAGTGTTAAAAATATCTCCTTAAGCTTACTAAATAACTCTGCACAGATAAGGACTTGAGTGTCACTCATCTATAACGTGTGTTGTGTCTGGGTGCAGTAAGGAGCAAGAGTCTGCACTAATAAATGAGTGAGAGCTGACTTAATTCCTGTCCTCTAAAAAACACCTTAAATGCTGGTTGCATTCTGTCACCAGGTTGTAATTTTGGATATTTAGAAAGAGATTTTAGAGGTTTTACACTGTCATGCCGTGGTGAAATATTAACTTGGTATACATAGCCCCTGTTGTGAGATCAGACCTAGGTTATGTTTTCAGTCTGTTGTACAACTAATAAATGTTCTTGCTGGACACTGCAGAGTTGTGGAGAAAACTGATATTATATAGGAAAATCTTTTGTGAAATTATTGTTCTGTGTTACATGTTCCTACTGTCAGATATCAATAGGCCTGGTTAAAAATCCAACTGGTAGATCTTTTCTCTGTGTCCCTCCTGAAGCCAAATGACTGGATTTAACACATCTTGTGATTAAACTTCCCATACACTTTGAGTGTTAATCAGTCCTGGAGGCTTGCTTTATGACTGTTGTAGCTCAAGCTGTAAAAAAAATCTACAGGGACACTTTCTAAACGTGTCTGCTTGCTTTCTTTCAGTCTTGGCCTTTTCATCACCCCGTTAACAAGAAGTTTGTTCCTGATTACTACAAGGTGATTGCTAATCCAATGGATCTGGAGACCATCCGCAAGGTGTGTACCTTGGGCTGTGCAGCCACCTCAGGGCTGTGCAGCCACCTCAGGGCTGTGCAGCCACCTCAGGGTGCTTAGACTCCATTACTTACTGGGTGACAATCTCTTCCAGAATATCTCCAAACACAAGTACCAGAACAGAGAGACTTTCCTGGACGATGTTAACCTCATCCTTGCCAACAGCATTAAGTACAATGGTAGGTGCTGAAAATAAGGCTTCAGATGCCTTTTGTACTTAAATTAATTCCTCTGGGCACCTGTGCTGTCTAAGTGTGTCAAAACTTGAAACTCTGAATCATAAACTTGATTTTCCTTTCCTGCTGAGAAACAGTGATGTCTTCACTGTCACATGAGGCTTTATTTACCATCTGGTGCAGTCTCATTTGGGGAGGATGTTCTTGCTCAGGAAACACCTCTGCTTCAGTGATTTATTTCTGGTAGTTTCCTTGAGATTGACAGGGTACAACCTTCCTGTGTCCTAAATCATACTTTTAATGCTGGAACAAACTGGTTGTGCTATATGAGCCAAACGTGGACCTGCTTTGTATTTCTCCTTACATCAGAAGGTGCTGGGATTTGGAGATCTGTGTCATAAGAGCTGTGTAGCCAAAACCAGTCTCGCTGTCTCGGCAGCTGGAATTGAACAAACATCAGAAATGCATAAAGAGATTTATTTCTTACTACAGGGCCAGACAGTCAGTACACAAAAACAGCCCAGGAGATTGTAAACATCTGCTATCAGACTTTAGCTGAGGTATGTGGAAAACTTTGCTGGAGTATCTTTGTATGTTTGCATTTTCTGTTCTGTAACCTTAGTGAGCTTTTTTGTTCTTAGTATGATGAGCACCTGACTCAACTTGAGAGAGACATTTCTACTGCTAAGGAAGCAGCTCTAGAGGAGGCGGATCTGGAAAGCCTTGATCCCATGACCCCTGGTCCCTACACTCCCCAGGCAAGTGACCAAGCAAAACTTTCATTGTTTTAGTTCAGTCTCCTGAATGTTTGTTCCTGAGGGCTCCTCTTTGTTTACTGTTCTCCATCTGTCTGTGGTTTGTCTTTTAGTAGAGTATCTTGTTGGATGGTGTGCTAACATCTCTTAAGAATGAGAAGTGGTTATAATGCTTCAGAGAGTGAGGTACCTAAGGGCAAAGAAAGAAATTTCCCAAGCAAGTTGTAACACTGGTCCAAAGATGAGCTGTGTGCAGGCAGGTACAGCTGAGTGTTGGTTGGAAGTGCAAAGGCTGTGCAAGTGTAACAGTTAGAAACCCTCAGAAGACAAGCAGTGGAAAGATAAGGAGAACATGAGGACAAAACATGGATAGTTTAGTGCTGGGAAGAAACCAAGGAGCTGTTTGGTGGTGGTATTGTTGGAAAGGCTTATTGCTGAGTGAAGAAACTGGCTGACATGTTCAGCAAAGTACAACTCTGCCTTCATTGCTGGGATTCTTTACAGCTCTTTATTCTGGTTCTAATGAGAAATAACATTTTTTAATCTTCAGCATTATTTATAGCAGACAATTGTAGCAGGTGTTTTGTATATGTTGTAGACCAAGGTGGCAGCACAAATAATACTGGGCTGCTTTTTCAGTGTTTACAGTTGGGCAAAGTTTTATAAACTATTTAGACTTTTTTTTTTTTTTAATAATAGTTCTTATTTTGGGCTTATTACCAGGAGGAGGAAAAAGTTAAGGAGCCACAAGACTGAAGGTGTTACCAGAACAATGAAGGCAAACAGAGATTGAGTGCTGTCTAGTATTGTAGCCATCTGTAGCTTTGTGAAAGCCTTCTAGATTTGGAAGTCTTCAAGCTTTCTGTAGACAATTTATAGTCTTTGGGATAGAGAGGACATGCAGATTCTATCTTGGACTCATGGGGACTGAGGGAAGAACAGGCAAAAGAAGGGCGGGAAGAGATTTGTTGAAAACTGCTGTATGCTTTCAAAATACATTACAAAAATAAGCACTTTTTAAGAGCTATTTTCCAGAAATAGCTAGTTAAACAAGGACCTCTGGTGCTGTAAGGCTGGAGATTCTCATTTCAAGGATGAGCACATCAGGTAAAAGTGTGTGGAGGCTGTGTGCTCTCTGATCCTTGAATAAAGAGGAAAAGAATCCTTGCTCCGAGAGAGTGATATACGTTCATTTTTCATTTTATCTTTCCCCCCTGTACTCCCACACCCACCACTGTGTCCCAGATGCCAGGGGCCCCCCTGGCTGATGTCCCTCCTCAGTGGTGTTGCTGTTTGTGTCCCCCTCCAGATGCGCCAGGGCCGAGGCAGGCTGGGCGAGGAGGACTCTGACGTGGACATTGAAGGCTTTGATGAGGATGATGATGGGAAGCCAAAGACCCCAGCCCCAGTGAGTGCATTTACAGAAATCCCAGCCACGGTCTGTGTGCTGACTTGGGGGGATAAATGACACACACAGGGCAGAATGTTGTTGGATCTTCACTATCCCTGTTCTGCATCACCCAGGAGGTGGAAGATGCAGATGGTGACCTCGCTGATGAAGAAGAAGGATCCGCCCAGCAGCCCCAGGCCAGTGTCCTCTATGAAGACTTGCTTATGTCTGATGGAGAGGATGATGATGATGGGAGTGATGAAGAGGGGGATAATCCTTTCTCGTGTGAGTGTCCACTAGGAATGAGTTAATTAACCCAGTTAATCTCATGCCTCCACCACAAAAACACACACTAGAGACCACAGAGCATAACTGGGATATGTACTCAGGTGGTCTAGTACCCCAAAAAGGACCAAAGGGGCAAGATGAGAAAACTGGGTGAGCATAAATGGAACTGAAATCAAAGTGAAATAGGAAAAAAAGAAAGCAGAGTTAAGACAAGATGTTGTTGACCTGTATTTCATAACGTGAAACTGGAATGGTTCTGAAAAGACTAAGATTTGGTGTGCAGAGCCAGGAATGGGCAGCTTAGTGAAAGCACAGCATTTATTTTGATATGAAACAGGGTTATCATGTTAAATGTAGAATGTTAAAGTTATGTTATCAAGAACTCGAAGAGGTTCTTCAGACTCTTTCTAGGTTTTCCTACAAACCTATCTTGCAGAAAAGCTTGCAGTGGTATTTAGCAATGACTTCTGAAAATTACTGGGGGAAGAAGAGGGAGTTATTTGGAGTAGACAAAACATAAGGCCTTTTTGAGTTACGGTGGTAATGAGACTGCTTTGGAATAACATCAGAATTGGACACTCTTTAATTGGCATCACCCCCCAGACCCCCTTCCTGCTGCCTTGTGGAGACCCTACTTGGCAAACACTCCTTGCAGTGAATCCTGCAGCCTTTACACAGAGGCAGTGGGTATGTCAGTGACAGAGCACACCTGCTGATTGGTGACCAAATGCTGGTTTGTTGCACAGCCATCCAGCTGAGTGAGAGTGGCAGTGACTCAGATGTGGAGCCCAATGCAGTGAGACCCAAACAGCCTCATGTTCTTCAGGAGAACACACGGATGGGCATGGACAATGAGGAGAGCATGATGTCCTACGAAGGGGATGGTGGGGAGGCATCTCATGTTATGGAGGACAGCAACATCAGGTAATTAGAGCTGAGGATCTTTCTTGTTAAAACTACTTCTAACATCCCTTCCCTTAGAAATTTTTGAAGTGTTCATCATAAAAAGCTGAAGAATGCCTCATATTTTTTCTTTATTTTTACTTTTTTTTTCTTTGTTTTTACTGTTGCAACCATAACGACCATAATTGCAATTTATTATTTGTTGACTTGGTTCTGCTGTTGAATTTTCACTAATAAAAATAACTAAATTTTTTTTTAAAAAAAGTTCTTTTTTGCAAGTTAGATGTGTTCTGTACACAATGGTTTTTGAAAGCAGGACAAATAAAGGTTTTTACAACCTATCTCAAACTACAAGACGCATTTGAAGTTAAAAGATGATTTAGCTGATTAACTTTTTTCTTTCTATAAAAATCTCCTAACTTTAAGGGCAGCTGTCTAGTTGAAGTCTAAAAGAATAGGAATATGCATATTCTATATTTTGGAAGGAGTTCCATTATTAGAAAATTACAGCAATATCAGCTTTATTTTTTTGTGTTTGAGGTAATACCAACTCATTCTTCCTTCTCTGGGCATTTTATAAAGTATCAGTATTTGCTTGTCTGTTCTTTGTGTACTTGTGGAATTCAGCCCCTTAATGCTGTTATTTGCCTAGTAAGTTATTTCACAAATAACTGCTGGCAGGCAGTGGTCAGTCCAGCCCAGGACCCTGACAACAGTCAGCAGGAAATGCTGGAGGTGGTGATGAGAATGGGTTCTGCCTTTCAGTCTGCAGGCAAGGTGGCAGACAGGTGTTTTTCCTGCCTGCATCAGAATGGGATGAGGGTACTTGAATTGTTTCAATGGGGAACTGGTGGGATTTTATTTAAAAAGCTGGCCAGTGACAGAAGTGAAGTGCACAGTGGTTCTGAGCATTCACAGGACTTCAAGCCAAGGAACTTTTACAGGAGTTGAACACAGAATCATTGGTATCAGCAGCTGGTTTGAAATGACTCCCTTCTTTCCTTCTAGTTACGGCAGCTACGAAGAACCAGACCCCAAATCCAACACCAGAGACACGAGTTTCAGCAGTATTGGAGGGTATGAGATCTCAGAAGAGGAGGAGGAGGAGGAACAGCAGCGCTCTGGGCCAAGTGTATTAAGTCAGGTCCATCTCTCTGAGGATGAGGAGGACAGTGAGGACTTTCATTCCATTGCAGGAGACAGTGACCTGGACTCAGATGAATAAACTCCCTTTCCAGAGATGGTTGTCACCCAGGGCCACTCTTGGCTCCTGAATTTCTCTTGGTGTAAAGAACAGTGTAGTGTGGACTGTGTTAACAAGAAGACTTTTTTTTAATCTAATATTTTAATTGTTTATAAAACATGTTGTGTGACTGAGTAAACGGTGAAAAATAAGCCTTAGACAAGCATGTCCTGGTGAAGCCTTGGCTTGTCGTAGCCTAGAATCCAGACAGATTTATTTGTATGGTTGGTTCTTCCATCTTTATGGATGCAAAATAATTGCTCAGAAATACTGGCCTGTCAGTCACATTCACGTCTGTCGGGAAAAAAGTGCTCAGAATAAAACACCTGCTGTTGATAAACGAGTATAAACCAATTTTCCGTTCATAAAGGGCAGGTTTTTCTCTGTGAGAACAAATACAGTGTCCGACATCTCACTCCTGAGTGGTTTTGATAACTCCTTCAAACACTCCACAAACAGCTGCCCTACTTTTCAGGGGCAGTTTAGTTCCAGAAATCAGAATTCGGCTCCCGAGACTCCTCCTTTCCATTCCCCCGGGAAGCACGTGCAGACCCCGCCGTCCTGTTGGAATTGCTCCTGGAACCGGGCCCTGAGCCGGACACGGACCTTGGGCAGCTCCTCTGCACCGGGGGGGCTCCGCTGCCCGGGGCGGGGCGGGTGTCCCGGCGGGCTCCGATATCCCCGGAAGGGTCCGCTATTCCCCAAGGGCTCCGACATTCCCAGTGGGCTCTGATATCCCCGGAGGTCTCCGCTATCCCCGGAGGTCTTTC
>VXBA01002091.1:367536-405183 GCA_013399895.1 Serilophus lunatus | reverse complement strand
CGCTGCTATATTTATGTCCCCGGCTATCAGGTGACTGCGTTCGAGGGCGAAGGAGGGGAAGAGCCGGACCCCGAACGCGGGCTGGCTCCTTCGGCAGCGCCCGCTGCACCTCCGGCGGGGCCGCGAGGGAAGGAGTCCGTGCCCGGGGCAGCGCGGTTGGATCGGGAGGGTTTCATGGCCCTTCGCACCGCCCTGTGGGCCTGTGCCGCGGCCGGGCTCTGAAATGCTTCTATAAACAGCAGCCAGCGGGTTGTGGCTGTGAGAGGTGCTGCCCTAAATTCGGCTTAAGATCCAGGGCTTGGGGGCCGGAGGGGAGGAGACATGTGACTGTGTGCCCCGGGCGGGTGGGAGGGCAGCGCAGCTTCGCCCGCAGGTCGAGGGGTGCTGTCCCACGGGAGGAGCGGTGCGGGCGGCTGGGGGAGAGGAGGGTGCCTGCAGGAAGGGACGGGACCCGCTGCAGAGATGGGGATGCGAAGGGAAATAAATGGTGCTGCCATCGGGTGCTTTGTTGGTGTGTGGAGGGTAAACCAGCACGGGCTCAGGGGAGAACAGCCCTGAGCCCCCCCCGGCGCCCGGGAGAGCGCTCAGGAGGTATTTTAAGGGGGAAAGGGGCCCTGGCTGGGTTTGTGATGGCTCTGTGCGGGTTTTGTGCTGCTCGTGTTCTCTGGAAGCCTCGGGGAAGGTCGGTGTGACGGCGTGTGCTGGGCTTTGCCAAGGTCACGGTCAGAGCAGGCTGCACGAGGTGGGGTTGGTGCAGAAATCCATTTGTGCAGGGCTTGATAAGGGGTTTTCCTGGCTCTTCAACTGTGTTCTTCACCAGTGGATTCACTGACGGGCCGTGTGATGGATATTTGGCGTGGGGTAGCTTTCCTTCCAGCCAACTCTCTGTTAAAAGTTTAGCTCGTTCTGAGCTTTGGGGTTCTCAACTTCTCGCTTCTCAGTGAACTTCCGGAGGGTTGTTCCTAAAATATTTGCTTGGCTGTAGATTACCTCCAATTTTACACCGAGTTTGCTTTATCTCCTTGAGTGAGGGATGCGTTATTTTGTAAAGAGACACTTGATAAATGAGAGAGAATGTGTTTCTCTTGTTTCATTGCTTTTGTTAGAAGCTGTCATTCCCAGGAGTTAAATACAGTATTTCTGTACCTCCTGCCCTCTTGCCCTGGGAGCTGTGACTTCAGCTTGACTTTGCTTTGCTTGAAGTAGGCAAAATGTAGCATTTAGATAGTGGCTGGAAGCAAGTGGTCATAAGTATTGAAGTGTAAACTTTTTGAGTGTGGGTTTTAGTTTAGCTTTGCAATTAAATAACACAATAGGAATGTGTTTTAAGAGGAGATTATGAAGTTCAGGAGACATGTTCTTCCTCTGTCAAGTTTCCCTATCAGCAGAACATGAAAATACAGCCCCTGCCAGAGGGGCTGAACCTGATGAGAGCAGGAGGATTCTCATGTTGAATAAGAGTTATATCTTCTTACCTTTGCCAGTGGGTTTAACCAGACACTGGAGTCCTCTTTGCACTTAGTCACGTCTTGGAAAATTGTTAATGGCTCTTAGAAAGCACGAATCTAATCTGGATGAAGATACTTGGTTACTAATTTGTCAATGATATGACAGTGAGTGGCTTTGCTAGTTCCTACTTACTGTGAAAGAGTTTTTAGCACTGACACAGTGTGCTGTTTGGAAAGACAACTGTACTTGTATCATGATATGTAATATTTGCAGTTTTATGTTAAAACCTGCAAGTGCTAAAAAAAGAACCAGTTTGAAAATGATTTAAATCATTGACATTAGTCCCAATTTCATAAAATAAACACTAGATGGTAAATCTCTACCTAATCTCTCCATGGTGATTTTTGCTGTCTTTAAAATGCTCCCAAAAGACTGAGAGTTTTTTGCCTAACTGCAAAAAATACGTGTGCTCAGCTACTGAGGTGCTTCCTTGTATTAGGAAAGATTTGTCTGTTCCATTTAAATTCCAAACTTTAAAACTCCATAGGTCCAGGTGGCAATTGTTTTATGAATGGAAACAAGTGGCTGGAAATGCCAGGCTTTAGGAGGAAGAATGAGAGGTACTTGCAGTAATCAAACCTTTTAATGGTCAGAGTCATTGGTGTAAAGGCTGAATTAGAAGGCCAACAGTTTTTTCTAGGATGACTGTGTTGATTTTTTTTCCTCAAAGCTGAACTTGTCTGTATTTTATTGAAGAATCCTACGTTTTAAGAAATTTTATTTACTTTTCACACTTAAGGTTTTGTCTAAAACTGGTGATGGTTTATCTAAGTATTTTGTCCTCCAGCATTGGGTATTAAGTACTAAACCCATGTTGTCACTCTTGTTCCAGCTGAGCCTCTAGGAGCAGTAACTCCTTTCCTGTGCCCTGTGTGTTTAATGGTTCCTCCTGTAGGCCAGTTGCATAATCATTGAAGTGTGTGATTGTCTCATCAGATATTGTTCCGAGGCCTTTTTTTTCTGTGAGGGGATTTGACTCCATAGAGAAAATGTGGGAGTATGGGGGAACTCAAGGAATGTTACCCATTTTTTGCCCTTTTTTTCCCTCCTTTTTTTAAGGACTTTTGCTTCTTGTACATCAAAGCTTTGCTTTATTCAAGTCCTTTGAAGTCTTTGTCTCTTGTCCTTCATTTCCCTGTGAAGTTGTTAGAACTTGTTTTAATCATTGCAAAGCATGGGATTGTCAGTCCTGGGGGGAGAGTGAGGAGGGTTGGTGTCCTGTGAGCACCATTGCTACTGGTAGGAACCAAAGTACCATCCTGTCATGACTCCTTATAAACATATTTCAGAACAAAGGAAAATTATTGACTTACAAATATTAACAGATGTCAAAGTCAGCATTTTTCCTGTTTGATGGAGTCACATACCTGTACAGATAACTTAGAAATTCCATGCTAAAACATTGGGAGAGTCCCAACCATCACCCGCTGTAACGTTTTACATAATTTCAAACATTTTCATCCTTTATTTGTGTACATTTTTTTTTCATTGTTTTGTTTTGGTTTTGTTTGGTTCCCATTGTCTAACTTTTTGTTTTCCCCCCTTTAAATGTCTTGGTGACTCTCCAGAACCAACGAAACGTATGCTTTCCTTCCAAGGGTTAGCGGAGTTGGCTCATCGTGAGTATCAGGCAGGAGACTTTGAAGCAGCAGAGAGACACTGCATGCAGCTCTGGAGGCAGGAGCCTGATAACACGGGGGTGCTTTTGTTACTGTCGTCCATTCACTTCCAGTGCCGCCGACTGGACAGGTAGGGTTGGGCTCTCTGCACTTGGGGGAGGGCAAGAGGAACCCACACCAGCCTTGCATCAGGCAGCACACCCTGCTGCTTTGGTGTTGGGCACGTGGTACAGCCACTCTTGTGTGCACTGCACTGTGAGGGTTTGGGGGTTGGTTTGGTTGGGGTTTTTAAGTTGCAAAACTGGTTGTTTGCTGCAAACAGCAATGATCGGTAAAGGGATTTGATGATGATCTCTATGGTCGCTTCCAACCTTGTTAATTCTGTGATTGTTCTAATATATATCGATAATATTGTAATGTCTTTTGTGATCTAAAAGTCCCTATATTCTTTCTGCCTGTTTGTTCCTGATCTTGGTTTCTTTGAACTTTACTTGTTCTAGCTCTGTATTCATGCGTGCTGATGAAGTAAGACCTTTTGACTGAGATTTGTTTTTTGTAAAAGCTTCTGAGTGGAATTGTAGTAACAGCTCAGATATGGAAAAACAAAACGGGTGAGGGTACAACGGAATTTTACATGTGAGCCATGTCCTGCGTCTTGAAAATGATACCAAGTAGAACATTACTTAAAGCACACAGGTGTTGGAAGAGGCCTCACAGGATTCCTGTAGTGTTCTCTCCAAGTGTGTTGAGCTCAGGTTTGGTGAGGTGAACTTGAACCCTTCTGACTGTAAATGAGAGCTGTCTTTGTTCAGTAGAATCTGAAACAGGAACTAGAGAGATGAGAGTTTAAGCTGGGAGCATAAGCATACAAGACAGCTCTGTAAGCCCAGGTTTGTTGCTGTACGTTTGGCTCACCTTATTCATGAATGTTCATTGCAGTAACTAGATAAACAGACAGAACACTGACTGTCAGGGATCAGTTGATTTGGGCTTTTTGTTTGCTTTTGCGAGGGTTTTCTTTGCTAACTTGTCTAATTTTCTCCAGGTCTGCTCACTTCAGCACTTTGGCAATCAAACAGAACCCCCTGCTGGCCGAGGCCTACTCGAACCTGGGCAATGTGTACAAGGAGCGTGGACAGCTGCAGGAGGCCATCGAGCACTACAGACATGCCCTGCGCCTCAAACCAGATTTCATTGATGGCTACATCAATTTGGCTGCTGCACTGGTAGCTGCAGGTGATATGGAAGGAGCAGTACAGGCCTATGTGTCTGCCCTTCAGTACAACCCTGTAAGTCAGGCTTGATTTTGTAGAAGTCCATCTTTTGTTACTGTCCCAGCATACAAAAATAGCAGCTTTCAAAGAAGGAACAAATAATAACCTTTCCAACCTGTACACTGTAAACTTAATGATGTGGTTAATACTTTTCTTACGGATTTTGAAAGGCTTCTGTCACAAGAAGTTTTATATTACAATATATAGCAGTAAGGGCTGCTGTTGTATGCTTACTTGTACTGTTGAGATAACAGAAAAGCAATGACATTTTTTCTCTAGTCAGAAGTTTCTGTGAATGACTTCATATTTGGTTTTGAGTGATTTAAGGTGATGGTGTGGTTTTACAGTGAGAGAATCTGTGCTGAGACTTGAACGTGAGATCTTGCAAAATCATCAGGCACTAACTCGATCACAAAGTCAGAAGTTCCATGGTGATGAAATTGGTTAGATTTCTGCTGTAGACTGGGTTAGATTTCCATTGTGGACTGGTTTACAGAAGCATCCCTTTTAGGTTTTGTGGGGTGAAACTGAGTGTATGTGTGTGTGTGTATAACTGACTCCTGTAAGATTGTTCTGGTGTTTGGATGTTTGGCTGTAACTGTTTCAAGTTGACATTTTTAGGAAACATTGTATCAGACTGCTGTCATATGTTTATATTGCATCACACTCATTAAATTTGTATAGTACTGCTCAGCGTGATGAAGGTATCTGCTTGCTGTTTGGTTTTTACATTTTGACAAATACTTAAACTGCAGCACCAGTCCATGTGCATTTGTCATTTTTCCTTAGGAAAAGCAAATGCAAACTCAGTCTAAAAGGAGTTTTAGTGTGTCCTTTACCTGACCTGAAATTGTCTACCTTCTGCTAAGTGGTGGGTTTCATGCACTGGTTAGAATAATGTGAGATGGTTGCTTTTTTACAGGAGTTGAGTTTTGTTTAGGTTAGAAAATCCTTTTGTGTTTGCAAAATGTAAACACATTCTTCTGCATTCTCTGGGTCTTTACTGCTAGATAATGCAAATGCAGTCTGTGCTTTCATTTCAAACCAATGAAAGAACAGGAACATGTGGAAAGGCAGTTTAAAATGGATGGATTAGTGGGTAAACAGGGAGAAAAACTGCTTTGGGGATACAGGAAGGGAAAATAAGTTTATATATATTGTTTAAAAGCCAAAACAGCAGTGGAGTATGGGTTTGGAGTCATGATTTGAAGAAAAATAATAAATGAGGTTTCAAATATTTACAGGAAAAAGACTTAATCTGCTGGGAGGGCATTTGTTTACAGTTTTACATTTCTGCATAAAGAGAACAATATGAAATATATTACTTTTTTTTTTATTCCTTATGGTTGTATTTTTACAGTAGTAAATTTGGTCAGATTGTCCTGTCTGTAGTGTTAGGTCAATAAAAACCATTTACATTTATGATGTATTTATTAAGAATCTAAAATAAGCTTTAGAGGACTGAGTTGTTGCCTTGCAAATTCTCTGTGAAGGTCTGTGGGGTCTCTGAAGGTCCTGAAGCTGATGGTGTGCCTTTGATTTTTCAGGACTTGTACTGTGTTCGTAGTGACCTGGGGAACCTGCTCAAAGCCCTGGGTCGCTTGGAAGAAGCCAAGGTAGGTGTTGGGTAGAATACTTGTAAACGTCAGTGTTTTGAAAACTTGAACTTTGCACCAAATCTTCAAATCTGCGTTGATCTACAGACAGCCCGAGAAACTTCTGAACACTGAAGGCACTGAGACACCCCAGAGTAGTTGCAGGGCAAGATATGGCATGTCCATGCTTTAAAAGTTGGTTTAAGTCAAGAAATGGAAAGATACCAAGCCTTTCTGCTGAACTAGACTATCTGATACCATTCTGAAGTATTGGGCAGGGGCTCCATCATGCTTTCATCTGGAAATAAGTAACAGTCCTTCAGCTCTGAGGCTTGCCTGCTGCTGCCAAGCAGAGAGCCTGTGGTTAGCTCGAGATCCCTGTACGATGCAGGTGCTATTGAAAAGGCTGCTCTTCTAAAGTCCTTTGTGGCTTGTAAGTGGAGAAGAACCTTATCCAAATGTTACCTTGTAATATTGGCTTTTAAAGATTTTTATTCTTTTAACTTTTCCCTTCCCTTGATAGTGGAAGAAAGGCTAGTAAATAATAGCTGCAGTATGCGACACACACCACCCCCCTACCCCCATCCCCAATATCTTTTCTTCATGTCTTCCCTCTCCCCTCCCCCAAAATAAAGAAATCGGAAGGACAAAGCTGGTTTGTTTGGTAAATGAACTGATCAAAAGAAAACTTGCTGTAGTGGAAAGGTGGCTTCTAGCAGTCTTCCGTTTCCTAAACTGAGAATTCGAACACCGAGATGAGTTCAAAAATTCTTGGCACGTTAAAATTCGGATTGCAGAAAGAAATTGTCTTGTTACAAGCCACCTTACGCGTCCGCGCTGCAGGGGTGAGGAGTGTGGAGAACTCAGAAACTCTCTGGCCTCCAGGTCTGTCACTCCAAGCCCCACGCGCATGCTCACAGTGGAGTGTATGAACAGCGTAGCTGTCTGTTTGGCTGCAGCACCAAACACGGGGGGGGAGGGCAGCTTTGGGGGGGAACGGGGAGCGCAGCTTCAAAGTTCAGTATTGTTTGGATTCCTCTGAACAACTTGGATGCGTGTACCGTCCCAGGGCAGCCTGACAGATGCGGTTGGATCCAGGTTGAAACCATTGTGTAGCAGCATTCGGAGTTGAACAGTCTTTGAGACACTTGGTTCTCGGCCCACCAAGCGGACAGCTAACACGAATTGCACTTCACTGCAGCTTTAGTGTGACTGGTATAGGCCAAGACACTGCGCCTGCCTTAGGTTGCTGACTTCTTTGTTTCAGAGCTCTGGAGACACCCTAGTTTGAAAGTGTTATTCCGTTTTGTGAGAACTTAATAAACGAGGAAAAACATCTTGAGTAAATTGCAATGTGTTTCTTTGGTTATCAGTCCATTTGAAAGATCAAGCCAGCAGATTCCTTGCAGTTTGAACTAAAATTTAATTTCTTTGTAGATATTTCAGAGCCTTTCTTCCAAAAAAAAAAAAAGTCCCTGCTGTATGCAATTGCCCAATTAACCCTCTCCCTTCTGCATGTCTCCCTTGTTACAGACAGATTATCCTCATTCCCATGTGTTAAGACATATCCAAAAAAATGCAATTGCTTTGTTGAACTCTTACTAATGATCTTGTTTTATTTTCTCTCTTGTTTTTGGTTTTTCACCACTGATATTGTATTTAGAAGGTTTCAGGTGGGTGAAACCTCCTATTCCATGCGTAAGGTGCCTCGCTGAAGGGAGCTCGAGGCCTGGATCTAGGGCAGACACACACCTCCTCCTCCTCTTCCAGCAAGGAACGCACCGAAAAGTCACATGATGAGAAATATGGTAACGGGTTTGTAACTGCCACAGCAAAACCATTTGCCTCCATGCCTGAATCTTCTGTCTTGTGGCTTCAGAAACAGCTTAAAATATTTAATTACAAGCAAGTAATGTAAGATTATTTTATACTATTAGCCACAAATTCTTTCAAAGAAATAAAGTAAAAGTAAATTAAAAATATTTAAAAAAAAAAAGAAATAATTGGAGATAGTTAATAGTAAAAGCTTCTAACTCTCCTGGTTGTTCATTTTTTTCCTTTTTTCTTCTTTGTTTGGATTGCAGCGTTCTGCTCTTCTGATGATGCGCTGTGATCCTGCAGTAGCGCAAAGGCTGCGCAGCGGTAACGCGCATTGCGTGCGATTACAGCCCCGTGAACGGTCGGCCCGAGGATTAATCTCTGATCGGGCGACTGCCCGAGCTCCAGGCTGTAGCCTTTTGGATGACATTGGCTTCTGGCACGTTTTTTTGAGAGTCCAGACATGAAATTTAAAGATGCGAGTTTTGCGTGAGGCCGTCTGGTAGATTAATGGTTCTGGTTGGCCGTTCACTGCACCCTGGGGCCATCACTAGAGCCAAGCAGTTGCAGCGATAGCGTGGCGCCGTGCTGGGTAGGATGCGCAGCGACTTCTTGCGCTTGCATTACAGGGACCTAAACCTTCATGCAATCCTGTCATTTGAGGTTTTGGAGCTGCAGGTGACTAGATGGGTCTGAAGAAACAAGATACGGGTTGGGTGTGTTATCTCGCTCGACAGCAACACCTAAAACTGCGGAATGGCTTTTTAGTTTTTAATTTTTTTTCTGATTTTTTTTTTTTGCCCCCCCTATCCAATTTAGAGTATTTAACGATTTTGTTTTTGAGCGGATTTATTTTTCACGGTAATTTTTTGGTTTTTACGCCCTTTGGGGCGGCAGATGATTCTGGCCAACTTCTTGAATTATTTCTCAGGTGGTTTCTGTGGTGACCTGGTGTCTGAAGGAATGTTAATTCGTTACCAGCCTAACTGAAAAATGGTGGGCTTGCACCTGGGTTTTGGTTTGCGCTGGCGCAGGATCAACAACAGTTTGCAGCGCATTAGTTTTGGCGCAAGCTAGCCTATACTGCAGGGTCACTTTTGGCTGGTTAGAGAAGGCATACTAACAATTATTTTTTCTCGTTTTTTTCTTTTTACAAATATTCCCCTTCCCTTGTATCTCTCTTCTTTAACTATTCCAAGGCCTGTTACTTAAAAGCAATTGAGACTCAACCAAACTTTGCAGTGGCTTGGAGTAATCTTGGCTGTGTTTTCAATGCCCAAGGAGAAATTTGGCTGGCAATTCATCACTTTGAAAAGGTAAACTGCCTCAGGGAGTCAGCTTTACTGCTGGGTTTTAATGTACATGCAATTGTCTGCTTGCAGATGATAGAAATATTTTGATAGTGGAGAACTTCCCTATGATCCTGTGAGTTAACATTTGCTGGTGTTTTGGATTGTCTGTATGGTACTAGAGAGAAACATTTAGAGCTGCCCTAGGACTTCACACATGTCAAATATGATGAAAATTAAGTTGTTTTTCAGTCCTTTTCCGAACTAAATTTTTTTTAAAAATCCAGTTTGATGGTATAATAATGTTTTGTGTGTTCCATGTGTGAGAGGAAGAAACAACTTTGTGTTTAAAATAATTTTTAATTGTGATTTTTGTTTCAGGTATTGCTGCCCTTTGAGCAGCCGAGGACAGTTTTAAGCGACACACTAATTCCTCTTCTCCAGGGTTATTTTTCACCACTGTCTTACTTTGCAGTAGATAAAGGATATGGATTAGGTTTTTTAGGGATTTTCCTTTATGCTGCTTTTAACTTGATTTTAGATTCAGTAGAGAATAGCGTTAAGTATGATCAGCCTAATGTGAAATAAATACTTAGCATTTATTCTGTAGTAGTTGCAACTGACTAGGTCAGCAAATGAATAAATTTGAAGGTAGTATATGCTGTTATTTCTACAGATAAATAACTTTTGCTGTCTGATTGGTTTATATAACTTAGGCTTTCCATTCTTACTGAGCTGTTGATAAAGTCTTAGATACTTACAAATTGTGTTTATCAAATTTGGAAAAAACCTCAAACAACTGAGTTTCATAGAGAATGTTTTTGTGTTAATGCTCAAAGCTGTTACTTAAAAAATATTTTCAGGCTGTTACACTTGACCCAAATTTTTTGGATGCTTACATCAATCTGGGAAATGTTCTGAAGGAGGCAAGAATATTTGACAGGTAAGCAGATTGTGCTGTTGCTCTTTGTGGCCTGTCAGATGTATCAAAATACAGATGATGTTCCTCCTGATAGATGTCTTTGGAGAGGGGTAGCAAAGACTTCAGCTGCAAGCTGAGCAAGCAAATGGCTTTGAAGTGCAGACAGATCAGGCTACTGGAATTGAATAAAAATGAAACCCCTGTATTTTTTCATGTGGCTTTTTTGTACTTTATACATTGTCAAAAAGGAGAGTTTCTGATGAAAACAGATTTGAAATTAAGGCTGGAGAGGGTGAAGGTAAGATGTCCTAGAAAGGCACAAATGCTTGAATTCTCTGTTTTCATCATGTAATTTAGGACATGATTTATTGGTGTCTCACTTCTATATAAGACAGACTGAATTGCTGAAATTCAGCTGGGGATCTGCTTGAATATTCTGTATTTGTGATGTATTGGCATCATGTTGCTGCCTTGGGGATGCAGTACTGCTGCTGTCTTGTTGAACTAACCTGAAACCTCTAACGTGATGTGCGAATCTTCTGTTCCTGGAAAAAGATCCAGGCTATGGCGTTTACCATATTGCTTCAGTTAATTGGTTTATAATTTCTAGTAGTAATTGGTTTATAATTTATGGTAGTTGTGGTTTGTGACCCCAAATTTAATAAAAGCTTACAGGGAACAGGTTAATTATTCTTGCTTTGCACACAGTCTCAATTATTCTGATTTAACCATGAATTAATGGACCAAACAGGGGCGTGTTTGTTTGTCATTTTAGATGACATCACTTCCTAGGCATTTACTTACTATGTATAGTTAAAATTTTCCTGGAAATTGGATTTGAATGCATCAGTCATTTATAGAGTGCTACAGGAGCATAAAAGTCTGAAGTCTAAGTAAATCATGGTAGGTTAGTGGACAGAGTAAAGAAGTCATATAATGCTGTTTATTTTGTCATAATTTATTAATAAACTGAAAAAATGGAGCAGAGGGATAAAAAGGTGTTTTTGCTACTACTGAGTGTTTAAAAAAAAAAGTACGTGCTTGTTGTCCAAAAGACTTTTGTTGTTGTGTGGGTTTGTTACATAGACTGTTTTTATAACCTGAGTAAATATAATTGCTCCCTGTGGGTGATTGTTTACCTTCTCTTGTTTATTTTTTTTGTTACAGAGCTGTAGCAGCTTATCTACGAGCCTTGAGTTTGAGCCCAAACCACGCAGTCGTGCACGGCAACCTTGCCTGTGTGTACTATGAGCAAGGGCTGATAGACCTGGCAATAGACACCTACAGGAGGGCTATTGAGCTCCAACCCCACTTCCCTGATGCCTACTGTAACTTGGCCAATGCCTTGAAGGAGAAAGGCAGTGTAAGGAGAACTTCTTTCCTTTTTGAAATTACAGTGAATGTTGGGGTATTTTAGACACCTCATTACTTGGAAGTAAGATTAATTCAGGAAATCTCCACCTTGAACCTGTTAAAGGTGATTGTAGAATGACTTCTCATAAACAGGGCTTTTGCTGTAAATGTTACTCTATTAACAGTATCCCTTTTTTTGAAGGTGGTAGAAGCAGAAGAATGCTACAATACAGCTCTTCGACTTTGTCCCACCCATGCAGATTCTCTCAACAATCTAGCAAACATCAAACGGGAGCAGGGCAACATTGAGGAGGCCGTCAGGCTCTATCGGAAGGCTCTTGAGGTACAGTGGAGTGTGAGGGAGAGATGGGGAATTCACACTGGGAATGTGTACTAGGACAGAGTCATAAGTGAAGAGCTTTCTGCTCAGAGGGATGAGTTATACGTTTTCTTGCCTTTTTTTTTATAAAAAAACCCATATATATTTATATAGACAAGAAGAGTAATAAAATGCACAAATATTTCTGCTATAGTCTACTTGTGGCATTTGAGAGACAAAGTTAACTTCTTTTTCTTCCAGGTGTTTCCAGAGTTTGCTGCTGCACATTCGAACTTAGCAAGTGTTCTGCAACAGCAAGGGAAGTTACAGGAAGCTCTGATGCATTACAAAGAGGCTATTAGGTAAATGGATGCTCTCTGTAATAGTCCCAGCCTTTCCTAAGAGGAAAGTGCCATAGATTTGTACAAAAGGTGACTTAAAGTAACGTGTCTTAATTCACATAGTTGCTCTGCAAATCAAAAAGTCTGAGTATGGCTATGATTTCTCATTGGAAGAGGTTTTCTTGCTCATGACACATTGTCTCTATTTCCCAGGATCAGCCCCACATTTGCAGATGCTTATTCTAATATGGGAAACACTTTGAAGGAGATGCAGGATGTTCAGGGAGCTCTGCAGTGCTACACCCGTGCCATTCAGATAAACCCAGCGTTCGCTGATGCCCACAGCAACCTGGCCTCGATTCACAAGGTAGCACATGGGAATGATTCACTCTTGGAAGAGTATGGTGGGGCACTGTGAGTAGTTACCCAGAGGATATTTTTATCTGCTGACTCATTTCTATGTCTTTACAGGATTCAGGGAATATACCAGAAGCCATTGCCTCTTACCGTACTGCTCTGAAGCTGAAACCTGATTTCCCAGATGCCTATTGCAACTTGGCCCATTGTTTGCAGGTGGGGGAGATGAGGCTTTCATTGTAATTCTTGGGATTCTGCTGCAGCAGATGCTAAGCTGTAAAGAATTAGATTTAAGTCTTCAATCAGAAGCTAAGATTATGCAGCAATCAGTAATTACTGAAGGTCTCGTGTCCATTTTTGGAATAAACATTAGTCTCAACCTGTGATGTGTCTGATACAGATCAAAGGGTGCTGTTGTCCTAAGGTTTTTCTTTTTTTTTTTTAGATTGTCTGTGACTGGACAGACTATGATGAAAGAATGAAGAAGCTGGTTAGCATTGTAGCTGATCAGCTGGAGAAAAACAGACTGCCTTCTGTCCACCCACATCATAGCATGCTATATCCCCTTTCTCACAGTTTTAGGAAGGCTATTGCTGAGAGACATGGAAATCTCTGTTTGGACAAGGTAGGAAGCTGTGTACAGGCCAGTTGTAATTGAAGCTTTCTGTGGCTTTGCTTGTTCCAGCTAATACTCACATAGGCAGTATTAGCCTTTGTAAGCTTTCTGAGTCACTGACATGTGAAGAGATTGGACAGTGTTACCCAGTTTTCCAAAGTACACGTGAGGGACATTTTTGAAAAGCAGTGGGAGTAAATGACTTTCTCCTGTCAGCAGATTAAGGGAGCTATGTGATAGTATTGCTCAAAATCTGATCAGCTCCAGAATCCATAGTGCTTGGAACCTGACCTTGCCTCCAGTAAATCCTTGTTGGAGCCTGTGAGCTTTGTGTTTGATGGTGTCCGGGATTTCCAAATGCGCTTGCTTTAGTGGTGATGGCACTGATGTTACAGGGATGTGGCACAACAGGAGGAAGTCCTTGAGGGTTTGTTGTGATTCTGCTTTGGAGCACTTTGTGTAATAAGATTAATTCTGCAAACTCAAACTCATTTGTCCCTCTGTTTAAATTTTTGTTTTGGTTCCTGAGTTTTTAGAAACAGTTGTGTGTGTTTTTTTGACAGATTAATGTTCTTCACAAGCCACCATATGAGCACCCCAAGGATTTGAAGGCCAGTGAAGGTCGACTTCGTATTGGCTATGTCAGCTCTGATTTTGGAAACCATCCAACCTCACACCTAATGCAGTCCATTCCAGGCATGCATAACCCAGACAAATTTGAGGTAAAAAATAAAATTAGGATGTTTAAAGCTTTAAATATGGCTGTAAGGGTAATTTTTTTTCCTTGGTGTGGGCAAATAAACTACGAAAGAGCAATTTTTGTTTCTTGGGTTTGTTGTTTTATGGGTTGAAGAGTTCTCCAGCCCAAGTCATCCTCTTTTACCAATATGAAGTGTTGTTTAGAAGGTGGGCAGGTTAGATATTTGGCCTTAAAATTGCTGTAGGTAGGATTTGTGGCTCATGGAAAACTTCTTCAAGCTTCAGCTGCTGTTCTTTGTATTAATTGCTTTCAACATCAAGGTGCCATTGCCTGTTTGCTTGTTTTACAGTTCTGCATCTGTTCTCGGTTTACTCCCTGGTGCTGTGTTTTTTTAAATGCGTTTCTCTCTAGGGTCCCTGAGAACCTGAGTACTCTACTATATTTTTCTCCAGGGTGCCTGAATCACAAATGTGAACTTCAGATTGGTCTGGTTGCCTCTTTTTCAAAGGAAAATGGCACACTACACTCAACTCTAGAAGGAGAATATACAGTTTAGCAATACAGAACAGAGTCATGTGTATATTTATGCCATACTCTATCACCAGAAATAGTAAAACTGGGGCCTGTCTCAAATGTGTAACAAAACCCCAAAAAACCAATGCCTTCTTTTTCACTTCTTTTTCAACTAATAAATACCATGCAAATTAACATGATCTGTATGAAACTAAATGTAATTTAAAATTGCATTATCATATGTTTTACAGCAGTTGTTTTGTGGACAAGTTGTTGCAGATACTGAATTTTTGGTGCCTCATATTCCAGGTATTCTGTTATGCCCTGAGTCCTGATGATGGCACAAACTTCCGTGTAAAAGTGATGGCTGAAGCAAATCATTTCATTGACTTATCTCAGGTGAGCTTTTGGCAAAGCTGAATTCTTCTAAGTGAAAAAAGGATCAGCCTATAGTTTGGGATTTTTAGTTACAATCATTTCTTGAATTAGGCTTAATTAGTCAGTCTTGAGAATTTTGAAATTTGTAGATATACTGGTGTTATGGCTTACCTGGGATGCAACAGTTACTGTGTGACCTCTGTTGCTATTAAAAAGTAACATTACCAATATTGAATGACTCCCATTAGGAAACAATTGGGAAACAATTTACTGTGATCTATTGCTGTAGCAGTAGATTAGACTAAGATGGAACTCAAATTGTTTTCTACTTGGTGGTAGAACTGACTGTGTGTGTGTGTGTGTGTGTGTGTACCCTCCTACCAATGTGAAGTAACTTCCCCTTTTTACAAAAATGGAGTGCATTAGTGGTGCATATTAATTGTAGTGTGAGTCAGCATTAGCAATACATGCAGAGTAGACTAACCACATTTGTTACTGAAAGACTGAAAACAAAAAGAACTTTTATTTATGTATTTGTTTATCCTTCAGATACCATGTAATGGAAAAGCAGCAGACCGGATCCATCAGGATGGGATACACATTCTCATCAATATGAATGGCTACACCAAAGGAGCCCGAAATGAATTATTTGCCCTGAGACCAGCACCTATTCAGGTAACTAAGTCACAGGGCTCTGTATCTCCAAAAAAACCCACTTGTGAGGATGAAGAGTTTCTCTTTTTCTGTCAGAATGAAAATGACATTGAAGACTCATATTGATTAGTAGGCAAGAGAGATTTGGGGCTTAAGAATATGCAAGACAAATATTCTGTTTAAAACCAGCAGTTTGTGGGGGTTTTATGCTTTATGAACAGTTGACAATGTCCTGAGAGAGGAGTTCTTAATTCCAGGATGTTTCTCTAAACCACTGCCTTTCTTGCTTTAGTGAGAATAAAGAAAAGGTATTTGGAGGAGTTGATTGAGTTATTGAGGTTTAACTTCTTTAGGCTTAGTGCAATTCTAGTTACCATAAGTCAGAATCAATATCAGAGTTTTTGTGGGTTTTTGACTAAGGATTTTCTAAAATGCTGATGGAAAGAGAATGGTAGAAACCTGAATCAGAGTCACTCTGGACTACAGGAGTTGTCTCAGCTCAGAGAAGCTGTAACCACAGATCATTAGTGTTCTGGTTTAAAGCTGAATGTAGTGGGCAGCTGTTCCTTAAGAGATCAATTCTAGAATATCCTTGAACTGTTCACTGTCTTGGTAGTGAAAGTTTGGAGTTAGTGGTTGGTCTTGAGTTGATAGAAGAAAGAACTGGAATCTGTAGGAGAAAAATGTTACTTAAAATTTGTTGATTTTTAACTTCCCTTATTTTTTGCAATACACCTGAAACTGTGACCCTTCTTTCTTGTTTGTTTAGGCAATGTGGTTAGGGTATCCTGGAACCAGTGGGGCATTGTTCATGGATTATATCATCACAGATAAAGAAACTTCTCCAGTTGAGGTGGCTGAGCAGTATTCAGAGAAATTAGCTTACATGCCAAACACTTTCTTTATTGGAGACCACGCCAACATGTTCCCCCATCTGAAGGTACGTTGGAACACAGGGCAAGAAGTATTTTCTATAGCTGTCTTTATAAAATCAATTTAACTTCTCTAAACCATTTTTTTAACAGAAAAAAGCAGTCATTGATTTCAAGTCCAATGGTCATATTTATGATAACAGGATTGTTTTGAATGGCATTGACTTGAAGGCTTTCCTTGACAGTCTCCCCGATGTCAAGATTGTTAAGGTGAGAGCTGCTCTTGTCTGTGTGCAGTGTTAGGGACTGAAGTCCTATGTTTCTGTGCAGACTTATGCGCTCTCTCTGACACACGTGTGATCTGTTGTAGATGAAGTGTCCTGACAGCTGTGAGAACGCTGATGGCAATGCTGCCCTCAGTATGCCAGTCATCCCCATGAACACAATTGCAGAAGCTGTGATTGAGATGATTAATCGTGGACAAATTCAGATTACTATCAATGGATTCAACATCAGTAATGGATTAGCAACTACTCAGGTGAGGCATTTCAGGACACTGTTCTCTTGGGTTTTATATTACATATGTCTGTTTTAACACAACAAGGAAGAAAAACCTCCAAGCAAATTTGTCTTCTGTCATGTCAATTTGTTTAGTTTTCACACTGAAGGAAACTCAGTATAAGCCACAGATGTACTGGAAGATGGTCTTCCCCCCCCCCCCAAAGATACAGGAATTGTATCTAGAGGTATCTAAAGTTCAAAGAAATTAATTATTGTTGCATGAAGACAACACTTGGTTGTGTGAAGGAGGGATTTGCTTATTTCCCTGCAGCCTACAGGGATTTGTGACCTGTTACTCAGTTTCAATTATATATTTCCTTTAGAAAAAAAAATTGCTGTGTAATAGAATAGAGGCAGAGTTATTCCACTGTGTCTCAACAACATTTATTCATCTCCTTACATCTTTCAGAACTGTGCACTATGTCACTCAGTGCTTAAGAGTTCGTAGGATTTTAGTGACAGTTACTGATATTGTTTAACATTTCTTCCATCACAGAATAGTTCATTCTTTTTAGAAATGGTATATTCTGACACTGGCAGAGCTCATTGTGTGAATTTTATTCAGTTTACAGTCTCTCAGGAGCCTCTTTCACATCATTTTGAGACCTTTTTATTGCTGCTGCTCTACCCATAATCTTGGTTTCTTTTTGAGTTCTTTTGTTCACAACTGAGACTTTTCTTTTGAGCTGGTAGTAGGTTATGAAGTTGTCCTGTGAGAATCATAGAGAATTCTTGTCTTAGCAATCTACCACTGAATGAAACACTCCAAGCTCTGTCTGCGCACTCTTAAAACAGGACTTCTGTTGTTCAGTCACACTAATCTAACACTTCTTTGTGCTGATATCAGCTACTTTTAGGCATAGGTGGACACTTTTACCAACTTCTATTGAACTAAGTTAACACGTGCATCTTCTAATGGAGTCAGTGACAGGCAGTCATTGTAATTCATGTAAAGTGTGTCATCAGTAGCTGCCTGCACTGCCACTAGTCTAAACTTTAAATACATATATATATGTAAAATATATATGCTACCTGTGTTGCCCTGTCTGTGCTGATATTTTTATCTGGTTTTGGTCCCATCATTGCATGTCATTATTAAAAACAAATATTAAAAATCGTGCTTCCATTTTACTAATCCTCAAGGCTCTTGCATGGGATTTTGATTATCACAACTTCTTCATCTGCTGGTTTGTATTTGCATATTCCTATTGGTTGTGAAAGCTGTAAGATCCATTTGTTTTTGAAAGTCTGTTGTTAACTCCTCTGGTGTAACGTTCAACGTTTCCATTATTTCCTTTTCAGATAGTTCCTTACAATCTGTCAGTTACGTATGAGTCTGTATTTTACACTTGACTATCAGTTCTGTGCCTATTGTCTTTTCTCTTAAAAAAAAAAAAGGGCCAAAAAAACCCGCCAAAACAAACAAAAACCCCAAACCACTAAAATCCAAACAAACCAAAAACCACTTTTGCTTTTTAATTCTGTCATTAAGTTTTAATTTTGTTTTTGGTCTCACGGAAATTAATTTACCTTAAGGAGGGTAGGATTCCATTTGTAATGCCTCTTTATATGATTCTTCTTTCCAATTATTCCAGTTACTTGGAATTTCGGGGAGATATAGGAAGGGCATGAAAATGCCCAGTGTTTTTTGCCTTGGTGGTTGCAACATTGTGGCATCCACAAGCGTGTACACATACCAGTTAAATTCTTGCTGTGGGTAAGTAGACAATTTATTTATAATAAAACCAAATACATGCTTGCAGTAACTTGTGATGCTAAGAAATGTTGCAGTGTGTCTCAGGACAATTCCACAGGGCATAGTCTTGTTTTCTGCAATTTCAGTGTTTCAGTAGCTGTTTTTCACTCCTTTAGATTAACAACAAAGCAGCAACTGGTGAGGAAGTCCCACGGACTATAATCGTCACTACCCGTTCTCAGTACGGCTTACCAGAGGATGCTGTTGTGTACTGTAACTTCAATCAGCTGTACAAGATTGATCCCTCCACCTTACAGATGTGGGCTAATGTGAGTATCTGTGTCTAATATCAAGTCTAAGGACAGACTTCTGGATCAGCTGTCGTGTGCAGGTTGGCGGGAGCTTTTATGTAAGCTTTTCTGTGAAAAAAATGGTGCAGGGCTTGTGATGGTAGATTATATCTGTGCATCTAGCCAGGGAAGACTTGAGTCTTGAACCACTTCAGTGTGCTGGTTCTCCATTGTGAAATAGTTTTGGTCTTCCTTAGTCTCCACAATTGAGTCATAACTGGCCTTGGCTGGTGGTAGATTGATAGATCTGCATGGAGAGCGTCTGTATCAAGTTCCAGCTTACAGTGTTTTGCTGAGTTACTTGGGGGTAGTTCTTCTATATTCCATAGTACAAGCCTATAAATAAATGAGATCATAATTTTCAAGACTTAGTACTCAGGAACTGCTCTATGAACTGTTGCTCAGAGTTGCTGTCTCAATGGGATTAGGAATGCAATCCTAGTGATTCCATTCAAAATTATGATCTGTTTTATTCCTGCTCTGTACCTCAGAAGATTAATGTAATGAATGTTTGTGCCTTCTACTGCATTTTGGTATGTGGTAATTTCTTGTCCAGAAAAGTGCATGTTCCTCTCTGAACTTCCTGTGTTTGCTTCTTATTTTTGTTACAGATCCTAAAAAGAGTTCCAAACAGTGTGCTGTGGCTGCTGCGTTTCCCAGCTGTAGGAGAGCCCAATATTCAGCAGTATGCACAAAACTTGGGTCTTGCCCAAAACCGAATCATCTTTTCACCTGTCGCCCCCAAAGAAGAGCATGTGAGGAGAGGGCAGTTGGCCGATGTTTGTCTGGACACTCCACTTTGCAATGGGCACACAACTGGGATGGATGTGCTCTGGGCTGGGACTCCAATGGTCACTATGCCAGGTAACACAGCAGGAATCTTGCCTTGAACACATGGCTTGGAATATTGGCAAGTTTTTAGTAACAGCAAGCCCATTAAATTTTGCCTCTTGTGGAGGGAGAAGTAACTCACAATGAGTGATGTGTTACTTGATAAACTTACTCCTGGTTGTTTTTGTTGGTTTTGATTTGGTTTCTGTTTTCTTCAGGGGAGACTCTTGCCTCACGAGTTGCTGCCTCACAGCTCACTTGCCTGGGTTGTCTTGAGCTCATTGCAAAAAGTCGACAGGAGTATGAGGATATTGCTGTGAAACTGGGAACTGACCTGGAATAGTAAGCAAACTTGGACTATGTAATATGGTAACATCAAGAGTGTAAAAGGCTTATGTTTGGGCACAGTGCTGAGAAATCAGTAGTTTTAATCCTGCAGAGATTGCCATATAAAGTAGCTGGTTAGTCCTCTACTGGAGATGTCTTCTCTTGCAGATAATTCAGCTTCTGCTTTTACAGTAACTTAACAGCACTCCCAGTTGAGTAACAATGCTGCCTGTTCTCAAGAAATTGCTGACGTGCAAAATGCTAAAAAGTGCTAAAAAGAACCGATTTCAAAAGTAAAACAGTATTATGTAGTGTTTGGAACCCCTTAAGAGTGCTTCCACTCTCTTTGCAGCCTGAAGAAAATCCGTGGCAAAGTGTGGAAGCAGAGAATATCGAGTCCTTTGTTCAACACCAAGCAGTACACGACGGACCTGGAGCGGCTCTACCTTCAGATGTGGGATCACTACGCTGCAGGCAACAAACCAGACCACATGATCAAGCCAGTGGAGGCCAGTGAGTCTGCATGAAGAGACACTGTGTGTGCCCACCAGGAGCTCTCCAGGAACTGAGCCTCTTCGACACTTGTGCAGAGACGATGAGCTAAAAACTGTGCATTTCTACTTAGTCTGCCTGGTACTCTGTGGCTGAAGTAATACATGATGGTGATTAAAGCACAGCCAGACTTATTTCTTGCATGATAGGGAAAGACTCGATACAGCCTGGGATCCTTTTATTCCATGAGGAATTGGAATGGGATTGAGCCGTGTACACGTGAGCCTGTGTGTATGAATGACAAAGTGCTGGGGGAAGTTGGAACTGCCCAACGATTATGATACCATGAATTGACTTAATCTTCCTATGAGCCTCTCTCCTTTTATGTGGATTGGGAATTGGAGCATTTTAACGCTTGATTTTGGGTAGTCCTGTTGGTCTATATGTGGTTCTCCCATGACAAGATTTCCAGCTAGCGAGTTGCTCCCTGTGTTAATTTCTAAACTGCGTGGACTGAAAGGGCATATGTGCTGGTGTAGTCTTTTTTTATAGGTTTTATAAACCACTTGAGCCTATATCAGCCTTTTAATGTTTGACCTCTGTTTTGGAGCTCTCTGTAATGTGTTGGTTAAGATAAGGACTTTGTTTTGTTTTTTAAGCTTCTCCAATAACTCAGCTAATTGGCTTCATGATGGCAGCTCCTGTTCTGTTGAAAAACCAAATTTGGTTTGAAATTAATCCTCCCCACAAGTGTTTGAGGTAAACACAAACTGGTGCCAAATACAGGTCTTTCAGGAATGATTGTTAATTATGTATAGGGGTGCAGTCCTAGGTACTGTAGCAAAGACTTTAAAAAAAAAAAAAATAAAGCTTTGGTTTGCCAGTTTGACTGATTTGACCAGTGTTTCATGTTTTATGCTGCTGTCAGAAGAGTGTTATGAACTGCTGGCCTTTGGTTTCTTTTGAGTAACGCTCAAAAGAAGTAATTGCAGGTAAGTGTAGGTGCTATACTCGGATGGTTGTTAATTCTGACTTGGAGTCACAACCAGCCCACCCAGGCGGGCGGGACAGCGGGATTGGGCGGTGCTGTGTGCCCGGCCCCGGCTGCCGTGCCGTGCTTTGCCCAGCCCCGAGTGCCGTGCCGTACCGTGCCGTGCCCAGCCCCGGGTGCGGTGCCGTGCCGTGCCCAGCCCCGGGTGCGGTGCCGTGNNGCCCCGGGTGCGGTGCCGTGCCGTGCCGTGCCCAGCCCCGGCTCCCGTGCCGTGCCGTGCCGTGTGTGCCCAGCCCCGGGTGCGGTGCCGTGCCCGGCCCCAGGTGCCGTGCCGTGCCGTGCCGTGCCGTGCCGGTACAAATCCACGTTTCGGGTGTGCGGCGGCGCCGGCGGCTCTTCCTGCGGGGGCGGGGCCGCCCTTGTGCGCAGGCGCCGCGTCCCGGAACGGGCGGGCGGGGGATGGAGCGGGAGCGGGAGCGGGAACGGGCGGCGGGAACGGGCCGGGACCAGGAACCGGAACGGGAATGGGCCGCGCTGCCACCGGGACAGACACAGGGCCGGGGCAAATGTGCGCCGGCTGCAGTCGGGCCGAGCCCCGGCGGAGCGGCCGCGGGCGGCCAGGACTGGCGGGGCGGCAGGGGAGGGGGCAGCGGGCCGAGCCTCGTGTCCTGCGTTAGAGCTGCTGGAGATATCACAGAGAGGTTTATACGTGTGTTAGACACTTTATAACATACTGTGTATTACACGGTGTATGTATATTTTTATATATATTAATATGTAAAATTATATCTCAATATATATTTATTATATATAATGTATGTTATTATATATATGTATATAAGTATATACGTTTTATATATACTATATTATGCGTATATACTATGCATAGTATATATATTACACTCTTCTATAGAATATACTATGCATAAAAATATATATACTTTATAATATACTATGTATTACATGCTAATTTCTCACATATATTCTTTATATTTCTCACATATATTCTTTATATTTTTATATAAAGAATATATATTAGGCTATGTATAATACAATATATATTATACATGGCATACTATGTTATATATAGTATAATTTTTATCTATATATTTATAAATATAGTACAATTTACATAGTATATTGTACTAGACTGTGTATATAGAATATAATACATATAATGCATATCTAACATGTAAGATATCTATAATTTATAATTTTATATATATTGTAGTATATCTTACAGAGTATATATTGTGCTATATATATTTTCTGTATTATATGCTATAACAACTATACAGTATGTAAGTATACTGTCTGATATAGTATATTTTGTACTATGTAATACATATAATGCTTCAATATATTTATTTATAATTTTAGATTATGCCCTCATTTGCTTTATGGTGATTGGTATCTATTATCACATTTCAGAATTACAGCCTTTAAGTAGCTTTAATTAAAAGAATTCTTCTTGTCACGTGGTGTATTTTTCAGGCTGTTAATGTCTGGGTGTTGTCAGAAGGGGCACTGAGGTTTGTGCGGGTATTGCAGCACGTCCTGACCTTTGCAGGAGGGTTTCAGGCTGATGTCTCCACTCTGCCTCTTGGAACAGCTCCACCAAAGCTGCTGCATGTTGCTCAATGTCCATGGCAACCACACTGAAGTGCAGTTTGTGCAAAAGCAGCTCCGAGGTTTCAGAGTTACTATAACACATTCCTCTACTAGACCATAGACCACCTGTAAGACAAGAAAAGAGCCTTCTGTCCCTTCTGACTTCTGAGGTCTGTTTTGAATTGAAATCCATGCAATATCCTCAGCCTGTGTCTCCAAAGGGTTCAGTGTTCCAGATTATGGTGATGGATTGTGACTTACATTGAACATATAGAGCTTCTATATTAAAAACTATAATATTTCTATTTTAAATAGTGAAAATAACTTGTGGTGTTCAGTGTTTTTCCCAGTCTGTGTTTGGTACCCGGTGTTCACAGGAGTTCCAGGGGAGCTGCAGATCTGCTGCCTGCTGACATAATGCTCTGCATTTCCTCTTTTGCAGCCATGCCTTGAACTTCTCTTCCAGCAGTGATGACGAATTTGAAATGTGTAAGTCACAGCACTTGTCACTTTGTTTTCTGGAGCATGAGAAGGACACATTTCTGTCCAGTCACAGTGGAGTGTTTTTACCTGTTCTTTTCTCCAATTGCTCCCCTTCCAGGGGGCTGCTGAGTGACTGTCAGCTCTGCCATGGAAGGTGGCTGAGAGAACGAGTTGGGGCCTGGGGCAGCATCTTTGCAAAGCCAATTCATGGATTGTTATTAAGCACAAACTGTTTTCGTGCTTGGCAGTCGCCACAGCATTCCTGGAGGGATTAATATGGGTGTACCCCTGAGGAGTGGTAGTGCTTTGCTGTCCTGTGTTACTGATACCAGTTTGTTTGAATGGTTGTTTCTTGTGTTAGAGTGGAATAAGAATATGGGCACCTCTTTCCAGTGGGAAAGCTACTGACTACTACCTGCAGTCATTGAAATGCTTGGAGAAAGCACCCACAATGATCCCACATGCATGAGCAGGCTGTACTGGACAGCCCAAGACAAACAGCAGCATTTCTTTTCTGGCTTTGTGATAAGCAAGGGGTGAATGAAGCAAGAAATGCTTTTCTAAATGTGTTTTTTAAAGGCTTTAGACCAAAGTTTCACTATTTGCAAACTTTTAAAAATGCATAAGAAAAGAAACAGAACCTTGTTCTTAATTAATCTGATCTTGTTTCAGTTATAGCCAGAATGAAAACTCCCAAATATGTCCCTAAAAAGGCAGATGTGAGGTGGGTACTGTAGTTAAGTCCTTTTCTCTGTTCATATGTTTTCTCTATCATATTTACTAATCATAACACAAGAAAAACAATAAAAGTTTCAGTGAGTCATGTGCAGATACCTGTATAGCAATGTTACATGTTCAGGGCAAATGTCAGATGGGATGTTTGGAGGTGCACATGCTTTTGCCATTCCTGTCAATGGATGCAGTTGTTCACATTTGCTGTGAGCAATAATAAAGTTATATTGGGTGGCATTTTTTGGTTGTATTTTTAGTAAATTTACTCTTCTATTTTCCTGCTTACTCCTATCTTTTTTTCCATTGTTTGCCTTTTTTTTTTTTACAGTTTAAAAGACTTCATTGATGATTCAGATGATTTCTTCTTGGACTTGAAAGTGAGAAAGAGCACAACAAAGAATGGCAAGTAATTGTCCAACTGGAGATATTAAGCAGGAATTTTAATTAATGGAAAAGCAGCATTCATTGCTGAACTCTTACATTTCTGGGAGAACTGGCCCCTGGTGAAGAAGGGCAGGATCTCTTTCAGCTGCTGTGAATGTCAACCCTGAAAAGTGTGTGTCAGCTGCAGGAGAAAGTTGTAAAAAAGCTACTGAATATGGTGTCTGGGGGGGAAGTGGATGAAGCAATAATTTAAAAAAGACCCAGTCACCTATAAACCTGACATCATCCTTTATCCTATAGGACAAATCTGTTTGTTGGCAAACTGTTCTGACACATCTTTCAGTGTCTTTTCAGTAAGATGGTAAATGAGCAGGGCATAATAAGGACAGTGCAAAGATACTTTTCTATCCTTTGTGGTTTCCTGTCTTTTCAGGGATTTTTTTGTGTTTAAGACAAAGGCAGGTCTCCCAAATGCAGCTGCCAAAACTTTGAGCTCTTTCTTTTGAATTGCAGCTCCGAAGAATCTTCAGACCCCGAAGAAGCTGACGAGCTCTGGAAAGAGAAACACTTGCTGCCAAGAACTGCAGTTTCCAGACTCTTCAAGTGACATTGAAGATTCTGTCTTTGTAGAAAGTCCATGGCAGAAGCACCAAGAAGGGGGAGCGAAAGACTTGAAAGGGAGTCAGAGTCGCACAAAACTGTCACCTCCACAAAATCTGAGAGAGTCAGTTTCCAAAGTCAGTCCAGATTTGCTTGTTAGAGGGAAAGAAAGAAGCTGTGAGAAGGGTAGAGAAAACAAGGTGCCCACTGGGTCCCTGTGCCCCAGTACAGGGGCAGGGTCAGACAGCTCAGATGACAGTTTTGAGTCATTAATGGAACGGATCAAGAAGCGAAGTCTACCCCGAAAACCAGCCTTGGGCACAAGTAAAACTGTGTACCAGCCAAGCTCAAGAGGTGAGCAAGCACTCCTGGCTGCCTTGGGATGGTGAGGCTAGCTGCCAGATTCTTCCCATTTGTGTGGCACAGACTCCGAGGTGCAGCCCAGCACAGTTGCTCCTCTGAGCATTCTGCAAAGTTATCCTGTGGTATCAAGATCTGAGTTTTTCACTATTGTTTTTTTTTATAATTGCAGGCATTTTTAGTGTTCATAATTATTCTGAGAGCAAATCTAGCTGATGGTTCTGAGTGATTCTGTGATTTTTATGTATGATAGCAGCTAATGTGAAGCTGTCACGATGTTAAGACTGAAATTTTGAGCAGCTCACAAAGCTGTTCATTTAGTATTTGGATTTATACTTGACTTTTATTTTTTTAAAAATACAGTTTATAATGAGAATTTCCTAAATCAGTACCTCCTCCTCTCCTTTAACAAACTGAAATGAGCTTCAGCTGAAAGATTGAAAAGGGGGAAAAAGACAACTGCTGATAAAAGCAGATGAAAACAAATATCTTTCTAGAAAAATAAACACAGGATGCCTTCCTTACTAACAAGAACTAGTGCAGGCCAAGGAGACCTCTAGAAGATGGTGGCTGACAGCACAGAAACATACCCTGGCAAAGAGCAATTTTTTTTTCCAAATTGGAATATATCAGTTGTGGTCTCTAACAGGTAACTCAGGAAATATGATCTGCAGCACATAACTTAGGAATGCCTGAGTGAGGTCACAAATGCTTTTCCGCCCACTTCCTCCTTGCTGATTGCTTGGAAGTTTGGGGTCTGCTACTCCTTCATGGAAAGGCAGTGCAATGGTAACAGCAAATTACCTTTCCATGAGTTGTAAAAGCCTTTGCATTCAAGTGTGCACAGGGTCTTTATTTTGAGGTGGAATATTTGGCTTTTTCGCTGATGTCAGCTGGTTGCTGGTGTGTGTGCTCCTGATTCTTTGACAGTGTGTAATCCTGTGACTCCTTCTGTTGAACTAGAAAACATCAAGCCACCCTGCAAAGATGCACAGCCCTTGAAAGGGGAGGGAGTCAAGACACCAAGGCCAAACTGCAGTTCAGTTCCAGAAACACCTTCCAAGATAACAACCCCTGCGAGACTTCCTGGGAATGAATCGGTCAGTTGCTCACAATCAGCAAAGACAGAGAGGAGGTGAGTGTTTCTCCATTTTTGCTGTGTTGTAGGACAATTGTAGATGGACAGAGATGCTAAACATTTTGCTTAGGATGATGTAGTGATTCCTCTGATACCCAGAAACTTCTGCTGCTAATTCAGCAATTGTTGATGGTTAAGTAGCTGGAAATCAAAGTTTTCAGTCTCCAGTGTGACAGGGAGAATACAAGCTGATCTCTTCATAGAGGAATTGATGACAAATCTGACAAATGTCTAATCTTTGTAAATGTCACCTCTCCTGCTATTCCTTATCTTGGTACAGCACACTTCTAACATGTGCCGCCCTACATGGTGTATATCTCCAGCCTCTGAAAGTACATCAAAACTGATTCTACTAATAGTTCATGCCTTTTAACAAGATTGTCTAGATTTTTTTAACCTGTATCCTTATAACTTGCAGAATTCATGGGTTTTTTCCAACTTATGGATGCAGTTTAAGGTTTCCAAAAGAATGCATTTTCATTTCTAACAGCTGCCTTTATCCTTTAGTCACTTTATAACTGTGTGTACCGATACAAAACCTTTACAAAAGCTTTGTGTCTTTTCTTGCAGGCTCAGGCTGTGCTCAGTGCCTGGTTGTTTCTTGCAAGAACTTTCAAATCCAACTTCCCACTATGTGAAGCATTTCAAGAAAAATAAAGAGGAGCTGGCACAGAAGCTCTACAGCCTGTTCAACAATACCATCTTTGAGCAGAAGGTTGGTTTCAAAATGAAAACTACAGTTCTAAAATGCTGGTTAATGAGTTGCTGCTCACTTCTTGATGTGATTGCTCTTTATCTTCTTCAGTTTGTAGAAGTTAAGCTTTATAGCAATGGCTTAGGTTTGAATTAGCTCAGGCAATTTCTTTGGAAGGGGTTTGTCACGACTGTGGTGCAGCAGATTTCAGCTTGGCTTTGCTTTCCCAGCTGTAATGGATGGAGCACCATCCTTGAGCCAGCACTCTGGATTTTATCCAAGAGTCTTTGATGAGAGAAGCTGCTGTGTGAAGACCTTGCATCAGTTTCATCTGATCCTTCTATTGCATGTTCATTTCTGCCTTTCTGGAACAGATTAAAGAGGTGCTTTGGCCTTTGAATAACAGTTTTGGGTGCTTATAAAGCTTTAAGTTGTGTTTCAAGTTCAAGGTTCATTGTCAGAGAAGTGCTGTCTTGACCTGGGATCATCATCTAGGATATTGGGGACCCTCCTCTGGTGAGAAATCCCCTTGACAGGAAGGATGCTGCCCTCAGTAATTCCAATAGAATTTCTTTCAGGAAGGAAAGTGTTTCTGTGCAGAAGAGAAAATATTATTGAGTTGACCAAGGAGAGGCTGAGGTCACGATTTCACACAAAGCTGAGCTGAACAGACTCACTGTTGCTGAAAGCAAAATCTCTCAACTGCCCAGTGCTTCAGCCCTGTGCCTGTGCTGGCACTTAGTGCTGTTGAAGCCTTTAATTAATGAGCTCATTAATTTAGATGACAAAAAGCTGTTAGTAAAAGAACAGAGCCAATGAAGGTAGATATGATGAGGGCTTACAAAATCAGGAGCAGCACAGGAGATAAACAGGGGGTGCTGATTCACTCTTTTACAGTGAAGGTGCATCTAATTAATTGCAAGTTGCAGGTCCAGCACAGCCAAAGCAGATGGTACTTGACCTGTAAATTATTAAGCTGTAGAATCTCTGATCATAGACTATTGTAGGTGATAGTAATACATATGTATTCTGAAGCACACACTATCCCTCTCCCCAGAACACCAGAAAACAACTTTAATGGGTATTTAACACAAAGGAACCACCTGTGGCTCAGTGAGGTGTTGCCTTACAAATGATGAGCAGTTGGGAAGAGGTACTTTTTGTGAAGAGGGAATTATGGTTCATGCCTGTATTTCCTCCTAAGCAGCATGTGTTAACCACTGTTGGAGGTAGAATAGAGGAACTAATGGACTTTTTGTCTCATTCTGCATTGTGAAACCCAATGTTGGTTACAGAAACACTGATGGTGGGAGTAAAAAGCCACAGAGGGTGAGTGAGTTTGTGTGTTAAATGACAACAGAGTTAAGGGCACTGACAGAGACATCTTGTACCAGCTTTGCACTAAATACAAGGGTTAGGGTTAGAGAAGGCAGAGGGCCAGAAGATAAGAGAGGTAGGAAAGGGCACATTACATGTACTGTTTTGGTTTTCAGTTACCAGAGAACATGGTGATAATCTGGAATAAGAAGATGAGAAAAACAGCAGGATATTGTGTGACAGGGCAGACAGAGGGCCCTGAAGGAAAACGTTACGCTCGCATAGAACTCTCCGAGAAGGTCTGTGACTCTGCAGGTGGGTCAAAGAGATGTTGATTCTTCTTTGAGAAAGCAAGTTCTGGAGATAAAAACGTGAATCTGATGCCTGGGAGATCTGGAATTGGACCCTGCTTTGAAATTTCCTGCCCAGTTTAATGTCATCCTGCAAACTGCCTGAGGGTGCCCTCAATGCCATCATCCAGATCATTGAGAAAGGTACTAAACAGAACTGGCTCCAACACTGAGCCCTGGGACAGCACTAGTGACCAGCCCCAGCTGGATGTAACTCCATTCCCCACCACTCTCTGGGCCCAGCCATCCAGTCTCTTACCCAATGAACACACCTGTCCAAGCCATGGGCTGCCAGCTTCTCCTGGAGAATGCTGTGGGAAGCAGTGGCTTTACCAACCAACCAAGAAAACCCCAAACAGATTGCTGTGAGGAGAAATACCTAGGGTGCAGAATTAGCACTAATCACAAAACTGGAAACACATTTTGTTTTGGAGCATTTTATCAGGACATCAGTAGTTCTGACCTCCAAAGTAACTCTTGCATCTTAATCAGGAATGAGTTCTGGAGGTCTGAAGCAGTGGCCAAAGCCTGTTCTTCCCCACAGCTGACTGACCTCGGTGTCTTTTGTTCGCCTTACCTCCAGATCGCCTCCGAGACACGCTGATCCACGAGGTTTGCCACGCCGCCACCTGGCTCATCAACGGTGTGCGGGACGGGCACGGGCGGTTCTGGAGGTTCTATGCCCGAAAATCTGCTGTAATCCACCCAGAACTGCCAGTAGTCACACGATGCCACAGCTATGAGATCAACTACAAATTCATCTACGAGTGTGTTCTGTGCAAATCTACGTGAGTAACGTTTCGGTCTTGTATGTGACTGTGTGTTAACTTTCTGACCTGTCAGTCTCCTGTCTTAAAAAAGTCATTGGTCTCTTAATCTGTGAAGGAAATGAGATACAGTAATTAGATATTAGAACAAAGTATGAGAGGAAACTTTCTGGGATTTGTCTCTTGATGACTTTGAATTAAAACTAAAAATTTTGCCTAATCTTAACATCTTTGTATGGCAGTGCAAAGTAAAATGTAGAAACCAACAGTATAATGGTTTCCATTGGTTTAAAACTCTATAATCAGTTTTTTAGTTGATCTTTTCCTCATGAATCTAGTCTTCATGGGCTCTTTCATTTTGAGTATACATTGAAGGAAGAATGGATGACTGCAGCCACACAGGTATGAGCAGCACTGTGACAAGGATTGAAGCCAGAACAGATTGCAATGCTGGCCATCAGACTTGTCTCTTGCTTACTGCATTTGTGAAATAAGAACTCTGTGTGTTGCTGAGATCAAGCAAGAAGAAATAATTACTATAGTACTTTCAGGGACTTCATACCTTTTGTAGGTGTGGAAGGTTATGTTGCATTTTCTGGAATATCTAACCAGCCACAGGCTTCTGCATGAACGACCTCAGTGCCAGTGGGAGAGCGTGAAGTTTTGTGAAGTCAGTTCTGTGTTCCCTGTGAAAGTGGCTGACAAGGGTGTCATTATCATCCCCCTCCTCCATTCCCCCAAATATAGGGGATAAATGCACGCTTAGAAAGCACATATGGCATTTTTTTTTCCTCAGGATCAGATGTTTAACTCCCGGGAGCACTGAAAGGAAAACTATTTCACGGATAGAATCTTCCTTAAGCTGTTATTAGATTAGGACTGTGCAGTGCATTATAGTTGCTTAGATGCAACAGAGCATTGATGAGCTACTGGCTTAGAAATCTTGAGTATCCTGGCAGAATAGCAAGCAGCCCTTTCCTACTTTCCTCTTCCCTCGCAGGGTTGGCCGCCACTCCAAGTCCCTGGACACGGAGCGCTTCGTGTGCGCGTTCTGCGGGGGGCGGCTGTCCCTCAGCCAGGCCCCGGGCAGGGGGGGCACCCCTGCCAGGACACAGCTCACCCCCTTTGCCAAGTATGTGAAGGAGAACTACGGAGAGGCCAAGAGGGAGCAGCGCGGGCTGAGCCACGCGGAGATCATGAGGAAACTCAGCGCAGATTTTGCTTCGAAGGCCAGGCTGGAAGATTAGTTTTAATGCCTCGGAATGCTCCCTTTCCTGGGGCCACTTACATTTTGTATACAGAGTAGCAAATGAGCCTAACGTGAGTATAAGAATCTGTTTCAGGGGATTCCAGGCAATTGTAATATTGTAGCATTGAGTACTTCCAATAGAGACCTCCAAGGCTTTTCTGAAATGGGCAAGAGTGAGCAAAAATAATTCTGTGGATACCCTGACATCCAGATGAACACCACCTGTGCCTGGGAAGATGCAGTTCCAGGCACTTTGGGACTGACCACTATGTTTGGCTGGAATTTTCTGAGCAGCAGTTACATACACATAATGCTCCACAGCATGTCTGCAGTGAGTGCAGTGAGCAAGGGACTTGCTCTTCCATCTGAGCAGCTGATATGTGCATGTGCTGAAGAACTACATTTGTCTGGGACTGTCAGAGGCAAGAAAAGTTCAGGCCCACCAGCCCAAGTCCTCTGACTCATTTCCAGGTGAGAAAATGTACAGACCCAAGTTGGGCTCCAATGTGGCTTCAGATACTCTCCCTTGTAGAGTTTCTTGAATTATCCTTGGCTGGTTTTGTTAAAATTGTGTGATTTGTTAAATTTTTTAAGATTGGTGGTTAAAATTAATGGTGCCTTAAATTTTTAGAGACAATGTGAGTTTCTTCAAGGGCCTTTGGCCTTTAGTGAGATTGAAGCTCTTTGAATGTGAATGCAATGAAACTCTTATCACTGCAAAGGTCAAACACTTTCCACCACAGAATGAGGAGGTCTAGTCAGACTTCTTAAGTCTTTCATGTAAAATGTGAATGAATGTGTTTGTCTTCTGTAAGCAAATTGCTCAGGGGATTTAATAATGAATAATCAATAAATGCCAGTGTTGTACCAGCTGTGGCAATGAACCCCAGGCTGCTTTGTTTCACTTTAGTCATGGCTGTGTAGCAACAACAGGACCCTGGTGCCAGCCCAGCAATGCTGGCTGGAGAGTCAGGCTGTGGATCAGCTGTTCAACAACAGCTGAAAAATTTCTGCCAACAAATTCAGCATGGAAGAATGACAGGCTTGCATATCTACCAGTTTTCTTCCTTCTGGGAAGGAACCACAGTCCTCTCACTGAGCCAACAGAAAGCAGAGAACCTCAGTGCTGGGCACACAACAGTGTTACATAAAGTAAGAGAATACAGACTGACCAAAAAGTGCAAGCATTGGCACTTTGTAGCACTGATTTAATTTCTACTCCAAACAGCTCTAGCTTTGGAATTCTTTATTTGGTTTGACATATGCTGAACACAGATCCTATGTCAAAGTTCTTCCAGGTCTCTTCCTTCCCACGCTTCCCCTGGGTGGATGACCAGCAATCCAGGACATTACTAGATACAACACCATGGTTGAGTGAAGCTACTCAAAGAAGGCAGAAGTTGGCAGCATCAGATATGACTACAAGGACACACTTTACCCCTCTAACCCTCCTGTTCCAGGCTCCTGGAATACATGTAAAGCAGTAAGAGTTCTGTCAAAATACAGAGGAGGGAAAAACAATGCATTTCCTTCCAGAACAGGAGTCTCTTCAGGTGCTGCCCCACCCCTGAGCCAGAACTGATCCTGCAGCAGCTGCAGACACACCCCTGCTTTTTACACCAGGCTGGGGCAGATAAAGTCCTTATCCTGGAGTTGTGCTCTTGGCTGCAGGAGAAGAGGCACAGCCTTCACTGTAAGGCAATGCAGGGCCACCCTTCAGTAGGTTTTGTAGATGTTTTTTCATGTCTCTTTTCTGAAGGGTCTGCATTTCCTCCTCACTCTAAAGCAGCGAGTTCCTCCAGGAGCTTCTCCTTCTCCTGCTGCAGCTCCTGCACCCGCTGTTTGTTCTGCTCCAGTCTGTCCTCCAGCCACTGCAGGAGGGGCCCACTGATGGCAGACATCTGGCTGCAGAGGTTCTTTGTGAACACTGCAAAGAGCAACAACGTGTCCTGCCAACTTCCCGGCCCTGGCAACCACACAACCCCCTCAGGGAGGTCAGAACCAGCAGATTTGATAAACAGGGAAACAATGTTTCAGTCTGACCCAGGGAGAGAGGACAGACCTGCAACAGGAATCTGGAAACCTGCATACCAGTCATCACTGCTGCTCATGAATTCACAAGATGCCTCATTTAAACATGTGAGAAGGGAGAATGGGGTAATTATCTTGGAAAAGTGGGATTAGGATTCACCCTCTGACACTGGTAAAAGCAAAGATGTCACACCCATGTAACACTGATGAAGTGCCAGGAGATGCAAGTGTGTGCAGAGCTCAGCCACACACCAACACTCAACAACTGCAACATACCCTAAAAAAATAAACCAAACCCAAAAACCCACAAACAATCCCAAAGTCTTGTAAATTTTAACCAATTCTACAAAGGCTGGAGGACACAACAGCATTCACAGGATTAGGCTATTTTACAGCCTTTGCTGTTTTCCAATAAAGTATTTTAAGTTCCAGTTCTGTTCCTCAACTAGATTTTATAAGACAACAATTTTCTGGGTTGTACAGTCTCTGTGATTGGAAAATAAAGAGTGTGGCAAAGAAAAACAATATTTGTGCATTTACAGCTATTTACATCTGCCTTTTTTGGCAAAAGGAGGAGTGTTACACAACTTGTGGTCTACTACCCCTGAAGTCAGAGCCAAACCAAGCCCTGCTCAAGACTCCACTGTGCTGATTCTGGGAACTGCACCCTGGAATCTCACATGCAAGAAAGGAATCCTTACCTGAGCCATTGTGGATCTTGGTTACAGAGTCCAGATGGGTGAGGCTGACAGAATGAACAGAAAGCAGGTTAGTGGCAAGACAGCAGGAATAGCAAAAATAACTCAGGCTGTAGAACCAGCTGCCTAAAAATCACCGAAGTACCTCTAAACCTCTTGTTGAAGCCCTGCACATTCACAAGGATAACTGACCCATGACTGAAATTCCCAGAATTCTGGTAACCCCAGGCTCAGTTATTCAACCAGTTCTACAAAGGCACATGAGCTGCCAATCCTTATTTTCTAGAGCTTTGCCAAGTTTTGGTACTTTAAGTACAATAACAGTAGAACATGTCAGCAAAGAGGGTCTTGGAGAGGGGCAGAGCCCCTGTGCTGTTACCTGTGAATTCTCCTGTAGGCATCTTGTTCCTCTTGGCAAAGGATCTTGGGCAGCTCTACAGCTGATTCCAGACACACTTTCCCAATGGTTTCATGGGGGACAACGTGAATGGGAATTTCGATCCTTTCATATCTGAAAGGGTATCAGATACAATTCACTTCAAAACAGCAAAAAGAAAGGACTTCAACAACCTTGCAACAGTCTGTTCAACAGTGGCACTGCTACACATCCACACTTGGGCACACAGGCCAAGGGAAGCATTTCATAGCCTTACACCTGTCCTAAATTGTGATTATAAACTGCTAAAACAGCTGGATAGCCAGTACTGACAATGTGATGCCCACTGTGTGTGGTCAGTGAGGAGCCTGGAGGCTCAACCCCTAGAGCTGGAAGCAAAAGGTGGGGCTTCTACACAACAAACCCCCACCCTGACTACAGCATCCTACACCAAATCTTGGGATAATAAACTATCTAGGCTAAATTAACCCCTCCTAATCCTTAGGGTCTCTTCCAGCAGCCTACACTGGGAGAACTCAGGAGACCTCCTGCAGGCACCACTGTGCAGTGTTTGCTCCCCATGACAAGCACAGAAGCCCCTTATTTGAGACAACCCAGAAAGCAGAGACAAGGTGAAATACAACCCAATACTGAGAGAAGACAAAAATTAAATACAACCCAACACTGGACATGAATATTCTGCTGTAACTCACTCTGAGCTCTTCTGGGCTTGAATAGACTGGAAACAGGTGTAGAGAATCCTGCCTGTCTAAGGAAAAGAGAGGAAAGTCAGATTCCAAGGGCAAAAAACCATCTAAAGCCACACATTCCTTTAGGAAGCAGAATTTCCTTTCAAACAGCATCCCAACAGGCTGCAAAGGCACAGACCTTTGCTGTGACTGGAATGTTGGAGCTGCTCAAAGCAAACCTAGTAATGGGCTGCACCCAAGGACTTCAGCTTTGCTTTTCATGAGCATGTGCTAAGTTTCCTACCTTGGTGTTCTTGTCCTCGATGAAGCAGGAAAAGATCAGCCCTACAAAACCCTGGTCCATCATCTGATACATGGCCTGTGTTCTGACATCTGCAGGCACAGAAGGGAGGGAGTGAGAACTGCACTGGGCCCCTGGAGGGGGGGAAAGACTTGCCAGCTTTTGAAGGGGGATCTGGAATTTGGTAACAAATGTGACAAGCTTTTTTAAAGATCCTACTCCAGGTGGCTAAAGTTTAAAAACCCCAAAAGAACCACTTTAAAATGTAGTTAAATAGCAAGTCTTAAAAATACAAGGCGAGTTCACAAAACCAGAAATGATGCCCAGAGCCCACCCAGCCAACCTGGCCCTACCAGGGGGTGTTTGGGACACAAAACTGTTGGAATGTGCAGCTCTGGAACTCCAGGGGCTGAGCTTCCCCCAGAACCCAGCTCAGGGCTCTTCTTACCAACATGTGAGGGCCAGACAGTGATGTGGGGGTGGGAGTGGTACCAGCCCACCACCCTCATGGGACGTCCTGTCATTTCAGCCAACCTGTGTGGGAGTCAAGGAGCTTTTGGAGCCAACAGAGCAAAGGGAGGGAGCTTTTTGTACAAGCTAAAACAGCAGAGCTTCTTAAAGGAATTTCTCATCAGTCAACAGAATTCCAGATCCCTCTGGAGGGGTGATAAGACACAGTCTGGCTGATGGAGCCTCTCCCCCAGCACCATCAGGAGCTGCTGCAGCAGAAGCAAATTGGATTTTGTTTGCAGAAAACAACATTTCAGCAGCTGCCCAAAGCAGCACAGAGTGTGTGCAGAGAGGAGGCTCCCCAGGGCCCCCCTGGGGACTTGCTGAGCTTTCCCCACCCCGCTCCACAAACACACTGCAGTGTTTTGGGTCCAAGTTTGATAACTCAGTTCCACTGCAAGTGCTGGAACCACCCTCAGGGGAAGGCCACTGGCAGCACAGCCCTCCCAGCCCAGAGCTGCAGGAGGGAGCAGCTCAGGGCTTCAAGCCAACCACAGAACAAGCCTCAACCAGCCCTTCCCAGCGGGTGTGCTGCCCTCTGCACCAAAGGATATCTCTGCCTCAGTGGAGGCAGCTGAAAGCTGCTCTGGGGAGATCTCCACACGGTCCTTCCTCTTGTCAGAGCGGCGCAGGATGATCACAGAGTGGATGTGCACGATCCTGCTGGTGTCAACCTGGGGACACAGGGGGAACCTGGCACTGCTCTGGCACAGAAACTGCCCCCTCCACCCAGGGGAGGGCAGGTTCCTGCAGCAGGATGGGGAGTTCTCCTGGCTCTGAGCTCTCAGTGTCACGGGTAATAAACCAGAAAAGCCACCATGCCTTTAGCCAGGGCTCTGGGAGCACAGAGGATCTCTGCACACCCAGCACCCAAAGAGGCCAGGCTGCAGTCACAAGATGATACACATTCAGGACATTTCCACTGCACACTAATTACACTCCCTGAATACCTGCATGTCTGCTCATCACTGTCGTGGAGTCACTTGAATAACAGTAAGGGATCTTCTGAGGGACTGTGGTGGTTGGTTGAGGGAACACCTCATTTCCCAAATTTCCCCTTTGTGGTCCCAGACCTCCTAACGAATCTCCTCCCCCCCCCCCGACGACATCTCAGACACGCGCTCAGGTCCTGACGCCCTTCTCCCATCGCTCTGTGCTCCCACCACCTCTGTCCTCGGAACGGAGGCCTCAAACTCCGGCAGCCCAGTCCCGGCCACGGGCAGGCAGGGAGCACGGCGGGGGGGCGGGCACAGCGCCACACCGACCCCCGGCGTGTGCACCACACCCGCGGCAAAAACAGCTGGAAACGCTTTTCCAGCGCCAGCAGCGGCCGGGACAGCGCCGAGCCGGGATGGGCTCCCGGGCCCGTCCAGCCCTTCCCGGCTGCCCCTCAGTTATTCCCGTCTGTCCTCACACCCAACGTCTCCCCCAGCACAAACTGCTCTTCTCCTTTCTTATTTATCCCTGGAACGAATTACAGGGAGAATTTTGGTGCTGCTTTGCTGCAGTGAAAAGGAATCGCTCTTTTTCCAGTCATTCCCCAGCACTCCAATGTCCCTTTTTGGGCCTTCATTTGGATTCCATCCATGCCCATCCCAGGCCTCGAGCCCCTCTGCTCTGGAGCCAGGCTGGGAGAGCTGAGAATGTTCCCCTGGAGAAGGGAAGGATCCAGGGAGACCTTGGAGCCCCTTCCAGAGCCTAAAGGGTCTCCAGGAGAGCTGGAGAGGGGCTGGGGACAAGGGCTGGAGGGACAGGACACAGGGAGTGGCTTCCCACTGGAAAAACGGAGATTTAGATGGGACGTTGGGAAGGAACCCCAGGCTGTGAGGATGGTGAGGGGCTGCAATGGAATTCCCAGAGAGGCCGTGGCTGGAAGAGTCCAAGGCCGGGCTGGAGCCATCCGGGAGGGCGGGTGGTGCCCCTGGGGGCGGGGGGGTGTCCGGGCCCGGGGGCGGGCCCGTCCCGGCGGGCAGCGGGCGG
>VXBA01002091.1:315481-367064 GCA_013399895.1 Serilophus lunatus | reverse complement strand
CCGTCCTCTCTTGTCTCCCCGTCTCTGCAGATCCCACCGCAGCTCGGCCCGCCCTCCCCTCGCTGCTGGACAGCCCGGCTGGTCGGTGAGCATCTGCTTCCCCTCCGCGGGTCGGGCAGAGCCGAGTGCGGAGTCAGAGCCCTCGCTCCAGGCAGAGTAGAGCCCAGGCCCCCAGAAGAAGCTTTAGGCAGTCTCCACACTCAGCAGGTCCCTGACTTGTTGCCAGAGCCAGGCCGGGTGTTTCAGGAGAGCTCAGCAGCCTGTCGTAGCTCCGGGAGCTGTCAGTGTGTCAGCACAGAGCAGCTGAGCCCCGGCAGCGCCTTCCCTCGGTGCCCAAATGGCAGCTGAACTCTTCTGAAACAGCCTGACCCAGTTCCCTTTTAAGACAGGGGTTTGTTCAGCACACTGAGCTCCAGCACTGGGGGGGGTCCAAGCAGCACCTGAAACAGTTTCTGTCGCTGTTTTCGTAAAGTGTTTTGAGTGTACCCGATTTAAAAGCAAATAAATTGTCTTCACCACAAGCTGCAGTTCTCCTTCTGGCCATTTTCACATTTATCTGTGTATTGTGTGGCTCAGAAATCCACCCATGTCCCGGAAGAGCATAAAGCTTCCAAGGTTGCTGCTGAGGTGGACAGAATACCTGCCAGTGTTAGTCCTGTCTGTCAGGATTGGGCTTTGAACCTCCCCAAAACAACCCTCTGAAGAGCTCAGCGTCCCACAGTTACTTTGGTGGGAACATTAAAATCTCAGTCCAGGGATGATGCTGCAACTCTGCAGATTTCAGCTGATTGGGTTTGTGTGGAATCTGGTGGGGTTTTAGTAGATTATGAAGCAAGCAGGGTAAGAACCCGGGTTTAAATCATGTTTAAAGTACAAGTCAGCTCAGTCCTCCTCCCACCCTTGTCTCCCCTCAGGCTCTGTTAGTGCTTTCTGATCATAGCTGCAGACACAGGGGCTGTGTGTGTTTGCAGGTGCAGTGTCTGAGTGTGTGCTGGCGGAATCTCCCCTCCCCTGGGTGTGTTTGGGTGCCACAGACAGACCTGTGGCACCTCAGACCCAACTGACGGCTCTGCCTGAGCCCAAGGTTTACTGTGTGGCATTAACTGGGCTTTTGAACTTGGAGCTCCGAGCTGTGGAGCTCTGGGGGAAATTTGGGGCAAGTCAGTGGGGCAAAGCACGTGTGAGTCTCTGCCCATTCTGTACCAGGCCTCACTCTGTTGGTCCTGTTGGTCTGTCATCACTGCCATCTTCATCCACAGGGGACACAAACCTGCAGGTGGTGCCTGTAGTTCAGGCAGACTGAACCAGGTTAGTATTTGGATAGGAGACCTTCCAGGAGAGGTTATTTGCTGCAGGAAGCACAGTTCACTTACAGAGTTGTATTTTTCCATTTCCGGAGCCAGTCTTGAGCCTTCTGGTTCTGGGAATGATGAGCTGTAGAAATTCCAGCAATAAAAGCAAGTTCTTGAGCATTTTTGGTCCTGATGGAACTGTTGGCAGCTTGCTGCAGAGTAGGAGAGTATCCTGGCCAAATTCCACCCGGGGTGATTACGTTCAGCTGACTGAGCAGTGGCAGTTGCTGTATTTCACTGTTGGGCAGAGTCATTTCCACACAGGGCTTTGAATTTGTGGAGTGACTTGGGGTAAAGCAGAAAGGAAAAGACTTACAGAAGTGTCCCTTGAACCCTCCTAGCTAATTCCTGAAGGCCTTGTGAGGCTTGTCAGCCTGCTGTCACATCCCTCTAAATGCCAGTGGTCCAGCTGCTGGGCATTGCTTGGAATGGCTGTCCCACGTCACAGGACCGTGATCTTCAGCACTGTGGTGCTTTGTACAGTGCACATTCACATCCCCACACATCAAGCAAGGAAACAAACAGAATGGGAGGAAAAAAAAGCAATCAAAAATTTCTTTGGTAGGAATGAAAATACTGTGACTGCTGTTCAGGCTGACCCGTGGTTGGTGCTTTGTTCTCAAGTGCTCCTTTGGTTGAAAAGGTTGAGAAACACTGATGTGAGAGATGGAAGCAACAGGGAAGTGGATTTCCTGTTCTATATCTATCCCAGTGTGTAACGTTTTGTTTTTCTCTCCCTGACTTTCCCTCCTTTATTTTGTACCCAGATTTTCTTGCTCCTGTCTGAAATATGCCTTATAACCTTACAAGTTTTCAGAAGACCACTGTGTTTCACTGGGATAAGGAATATTGCATCTGCTTCTTAGCAGGAGGATGTTGTATGTGTTACAGCTTAACTTTGTTCTACTTTAAACCTAGATAAAGGATGAAGACTGTCTGTACCATTTTGATTACCTCCTCTAGGGCTCAAAGAGAACCATTTCCCCTGACCTCCATTTGCTAATGGCTCAGCTTGATCTAACTGGCACACAGATAATCGTGCTGGCACACAGCAATTCCAGTAGCAGGAACCAACCACCTCAGTGCCCAAAGCTCCTCTGCCCCTGCTGGCGTTGGTGGCTCTCTGTGACCAGCCGAAAGCCGAATGACAAGAGTCTCCAGAGCTGCTCCTGAGGAGTTTGTGAGTGAATGGACAGTGCTGCCGTGAGAGATGAGCCCAGGACCCTGCACAGAGACAGCTCTGCGAGCTCCACGCGCGGGAGTCGTGTGCACCCAGTTTCATGCTTTGTCTCCAGAGTGACCTTCGTTCTTGTTAAGCTCATTCCACCTCTTATCACAAGCTTTGCTTTTGGAATTTAGACCACCACTGTTTCTTTCCCCCCCCGTGTGTTACACCAGGACTGTTCCTAGGACTGTTAGTGGAATGAGCAAAGCCAATATCCACAGGGTTTAACTTGGTACCAATAGCACCTTTTGCCCCAGAATGCCTTACAAATGCCACGCAGCCCGCGTGCCCCGGTGTACGACCTGGCATGACATTGCCCTCGGCTTAGGCACCACCTCAGTCCCCCCAGCTGACTTTTAGGGACGTTCCAGCTCGTAGCATCTCCTCCAGCAAGTCAGACACCGCCTGCCTGTCAGGTCCGGGAGCTCCCTCCGTGAATGTGCTGGGAGCTGAAGGGGCCATGCGTGCAGCCCTCGGGCCGGGGCCGTCCCGCTGAGCTCCGGCCGTGCCCGAGGGATGGCAGCAGGGGGGGCGGCCGGCGCTCCTCCCGTCCGGCTCTGGGTGCGGCGCGTGGGCGTTTACTGCGATGAGCACCGCAAAACCTGGCTCGTGGCTGCGGAAGAGGCAAGTGCGCTTTGAGCTTCCCGGTGCTTGTAGCGTTACTGTTCCGGGTGCCCTCTGCTGCACTGCCAGTAACTGCCTGCTCTGTTTGTTGCTTTCCCCCAGGAGGAAGGTATGCTGAGGGCTCGGATCCAAAGAGTTCAGGTTCCCCTGGGTGAGGCGCTGCGACCCAGCCAGCTCCCCCCATCCCGGCTGCCTCACATGTGGCAGCTGTCCCAGGGTGAGCAGTACAGGGATAGTAACTCTCGCGTTTGGGAGATAGAGCACCATCTCATGGTAAGGATGGTGGCAGCAATAGACCATAGTCATGCCTGTTTGTGAAGTCGTTTGAGATCCCTGAGGGACGGCAAAGGACTGTTATTTTGTTGAAGTCCATTAGCTCAACCACAGTTACTGTAGACGTATTGAACTTTTCCTTGTCACTTACAGCTTGGTGGTGTTGAAGAACTGCTGCTTAAACTCGTGCCTGGGGATTAATCTGGTATGTGCAGACATTACCCCTGCTTTGTACTGTGCACTGTTTGCTCCCGGTCCTTCTTTAATATGAGTTTTTGTCTTTCAGGAGCAGTGGCTCTAGGAAGATGCCATTGTCTTATTTTGTACAATAAAAGATTCTCTCTCCACTGAAATGCAGCCACCTCTGAGGTGGAAGCAGTTAAACAACACACAGCAACATCACACAAGAATTTAGGACAGGCAGTGAAGAGGAGTATTGTGACCAAGTGAAGCATCAGGGGGAGTTCTAGGTAGGCAGAATGTAATTGCCCCAAGTGGAGTTTGGCCAGGATGCTCAAAATAATGCCCTAGTGATACTGAAAAGTGCTTTGGGCTGGTGACTTGTCAGAAATTGGAAAGGCAGCAGCTCCCTGGCTCTGAGCAGAGGCTGAACTGTGGCTCAGAGGGAGCTGGAGTCCCACCTCCTTTCAGTGACAGCGGTGCTTTCCTTAGAGGTCTCTCGTTCAACTGCTTGTACCAGCAGCTTTTGCTTGGCTTGTGATCTCTCCCAGAGGATCACAGTATGGGTGTCACAGCTGCAGAAAGTCAAACTGAGAGTCTGCAATCCTGCTTTCTAGGGCTGTGAACAAGATGGAGCTGTCCTCCAATCTGGTTGTGGGGTTTTTTGGACAGAGGGAGGCGAATTCCTGGAAGAAAACAACAAAAAGCCCTCCTTGTTGGCTTTACAGGACATATCCAACTAAGTTGTGTGGTTGATTGTTTGTCTTTTTAAAGCCTTCTCCAGCTGCAGTTCCATGACAAACACCAAATCCTTGGTTGTGTAGAGCTCACAGAGAAGGCTTTCACATAAATCTGTGGTTTAGTGTAAGATCTAGAGATACAGAACTGTTAAAGCTTAGTTTGAATCCTTGCTGGAATCATTGTGGGTCCAAGTGGAAAAAAGACACGTTTTGACCAGAGAAAAGAAAAAGGCCTTTAAATGTAGCAACATTAAACTTCCCATATTCATTGTCCACATTATCATCTTTTAGCCAGACACTGAGAGTCCTTGTGTGTGTTGGCAGGCATCTGTAAGCAGCAATAGATGTTTTCTGAATGGTGGCAGTCTGAGGGAAATTAAGAGCTCTTGAAAGCTTTGTCTTTAATACACTGTCTTTCCCCACCCCCCGAAAAGCACTTTGTTTCTACAGTAACATTTTCCTATCATTTTAGTTCTCTGAACATGTCCCAGAAGGATCCCTGCCAGAAACAAGCCTGTGAAATACAGAAATGCTTGCAAGGTACCAACAATCATTTTGTCTTTAATGTCTTGATGGTCGGGGGAACTTCCTTCTTTTTACTTAACCTTGTCCTTCTCCCTTGAGAAGGAAGGAAGCAGATTAGCATCACCTGGTTGCAAAGCAAACAAGATTTTAATGTCTGGTTTTGATAGAATTGCCTGGTGCTTAATTGTCAATAGCGAGACCTGATTAGTACAAACCAGAGTGTTCTCCATGCTGGTAGTGAGATCCCAGGTGTAGTCCTGAGACCCTGCTCTAGGCAGGGAGAGTTATAATAAGCTCTTGTAAGAGTGGTTATTGGGGTAGCAGGTGGATTGTATGAGAAGGCTGCAGAGCTGCTCCAGGGGTATTTTAAGAGCAGGTCACACAGATGTCTGCCAGGAACAGGTTAGGTATAGAAGGAGAGGACAGATCACATAGGGACCTTTAACAGCTGGTTTCCATTAGCTGAATATTTGAATGTGCAAGGGAGATGTTGTGAAAATCTGTTTGGGGAGCCTGACTTGGGCAGAACAGGTTTGTTTCTTGCAGAGGATAATATTTTAATAAAATTGTTGTTTGTTGGAAAAAGATTTGCCTTTTGGAATGAATAGAGAAAGCATTCCTCTGTGCCAGGGCAGCTCAGCCATGTGGGAAAGAGTTGGGCCTGATGGAGCCCTTGAGCAGCAGGCTCTGAGCTGCACTGGACAGTAAGTCCTGGTGTTAGCCCAGGGCAGTGAGGCAGGAGGCTGGTGATGCCACAGCTAAAATTAGCCAGGCCAGCTGCACAACAACTCATTTCTGCCTTTATTGGCAGACTACAAACAAGTTAACTAAAATAGAGCAGGGAGGGAGGAGGGGCTCCTGCTGGGAAAGCAGAGGCACGGCTTTGCAGCCTGCAGCAAACATAGTGTTTGCACTCTGTGCAGGCAACACAACAACCCTGGAGGCTGGGGAGGAGCACAGGAGGAAAAGCATCTGGGAAAAAGTAGGGAAAAGCAAGAGTGAGATATTGGTAGTTGTCTGTCTTTGCCAGGATTGTTTTTGGAAGGTGTGTGCAGCTGTGTAGTGGTTCCAGAGCTCATCCAGGGCAGTGTGGGTTGCTCTGCAAGTCCTGCTTTTCTTGGCAGACAGGCAGGTGGTTATTAAAGCCAGACTCAGGCTGCTCACATACCTGCAGGACTTCTCTCTGAGTGCCTTTGGCCAGAGCTTTGCAGAGCTGGAGCTAAAGAGAGATTTCTGTAGAGCAGAGGAAACGAGGAAATGCTTGTGAGCAGCTCTTGCTTGTCAGAGAAACATGGTGCCCAGCAGCTGAAGAGCTGGACTGGGTGTGTTCCCTCTGGGAACACAGCCTGTTCCCTCTGCAGACTGAGTGTTCTGTCTCCTTCTTCTTTTCCAGCCCACAACTACCTGGAGTCCAAGTGTGAGTCTGTGCTGCAGGAAATGCGGAAGTGCTGTGCCCGGTACCCCAGGGGCAGATCCATCTGCTGCTCAGGGTTTGAGAGAGAAGAAAGGGAGAGAGAGAAGCTTAAGGTGACTTCAGAAGGAATTCCCCCATCACCTCAGTAACACAATGCAGCTCCAACAGGTGCTGGAGCATGGACTGACCTGCAGAGCTTGTGTGTGTTTTTCCAAGCCGCCTTTAGACTTTCAGGAAAACCAGTTTGCTCCTAGAACACCCCATTCTGCACACCAAAAAGTATAACACAGTACCAACAGATGGCCTGCTTAACAAACTGTATTTTCTGTACGAAAACATCATCTGTGTTGCCTCTGCATCACACCTGTGAAAAGTCAACTTGATGTTTTTAGAATTGCTTACCTTACTCTAATCCATCCTTGCTTTCAAAATGGAGAATTGGAACCAAGTCATTCTGGCTTCTGGAGCCAGAGGTACAGGAAATGAGCTCAAAAGAGTGAGTTTAAATGTGACACATGAAATCTTCACACAACAAAGGTATTGCTGCCATCGTGCAGTGGTTCCAGACAACATTTGCCCGTCCAGTGGTTCAAGCTCAAGAGTGGGAATCAGGTCTGATGATTGTTCCTAAGTCTTGCATAGATCATGAGTGACTACAAGTCACTTTGCCCAAGTGCCTCCCTTTTCCACTGGACAGAGTTGTTTATTTTGTAGTTGAATTACCTACACGCTGCTATTTGCATGACAAAGATGTTACAGGAATATTATTTCAGGGATTGCTACAGGGATAGGATATTTTTTTAAAAAAGCAATATTCATTTGAAAGATCTGACTGTTCATACAAAATTTATAAATCTATGTCTAATTGAACACCTTTAAGCAATATGTTATGAACCCAGTCTAGTGCAACCTTGCTGATACCCAAAGGCCTGTCACAGAGCCCTGGGCTAGATCCAAGAACTGACTTAGGTGCTGCTTACTAAACAAGCAGTTGTAGGCACCGGTTTTCCACACAGCATCCCAGACTCACTCACAAACAGGCTGTGTCTGGACACCAGGAGAGATGGCTTTCCAGAAGCTCTCACCCATGCAGCAGAATTTCCTGTGACCTGTAGGAAGAGCTCAGTAGACAGGTTCCTGCACCACCCCTCAGAGCTGTCTCGCTGTCCCCTGTAGCAGGAGTCCAGGCACCTCAATATCAGGCTCCACACCCACTAGGCCCTAACTCTGTCATTAGATCTAGCCGTAAAGGACTTTGTGCTGTGAGAAAGTGCAACTTACTTATGAAATACAGCTTCTATAAACAGACCACTGAGGTCTAGGCACAATAGTTGTGTGTATTGAAGCCTAGAAGAGCAAACCATCTGTATTCACTGATTCTCAAGTACCACGATACAAAATAAATGACTGGAACAAATTGTGGTCTCCGTTTGGTTGGTTGTGGGCAGCTTGGCTGCCATTCACAGGCCAGAGCCACATGTCATACCATGTTTTTGTAGAAGCTGCTTGGTATTTTTATAACTGAGGCTCAATATCAGAATAATTTGGGGCTACTCTTCCCAATGCCCTCCCCTCCCCAAATATTACCTCTTAGGACCAAAAAGGAGGTTTGGTATCCTTGAAAAGTAAGGGAAAATTATGACAACGTTGTGAAGCAGCTCAAATGCTTGACAAGTAGCACATTTTTCCATTTTGTCTTACCTGAGCAGAAGCAGTGGAAAGTCACTAACAGATGATAAATACATATTTAGGCTTGTGTTGCAGCTATGAAACAGCCTTGTCTCCATTCCCATTTATAGTTGGGTGGAACAAATTTGGTCCACAGAGAGACTCTGAACCCAGGCTGGCAACAGAATCACCTCCTGCCCCAGCAGCATCCCACTTCTTGGGAATATGGGTGATAAACCATGTCCTTAACATGCACATCTCTTAAATCCCTCCAGATATGGTGACTTCACCCTGCCCTGGGCAAGACAACCCTTCCAGTGATGACATTTTCCTTAATGTCCAATCTAAACCTCCCCTGGCACAGCATGAGGCCATTCCCTCTTGTCCTGTCATGTCTTACCTGGAAGAAGAGACTGACACCCCCCCCCAGCTCCACCCTCCTGTCAGGGGGTCCTGGTGGCCACACAATTTCTGGCACAAGCCAGGATGTTCTTGGCTTCCTTGGCCACCTACTGGACAGGCCACAGCTGCTCCCTCGAGTCAAGCACCGCACACCCAGTGAGACAAAAACATGCTGGTTCCCAAGAAGCCAACAGACCTCACATGGAGAAGCTCTTAGAGCAAAACTGTTTAATAAAATATCACTTCAACAAGCATTTACATACAATATATAAAACGACTTTAAAAGCCTAATGTGTTTGAAATCTTTTCATACAGTAACACACCAAAAGTTGTTGAAATAAGACTATCAGGAGTGGGGAGGGCAGGGACATCTCACCTTGGCACCTGCAACAATGACACTGCATCCCCACAGAGGCTGATCCAGCATCGAAGCTTCCAGTGTGGGCCCACAGCTTCAAATGGTGCCAGCCACGAGCCCAACGCCAGCACAGCACAAAGATTTGCCACATCCTGATGTCCTCGTCCACTTCCTGCGCACATTCACAGCAAACTCAAAATGAATTGGCTGCTTGTTTCTCCTTCCAGCAGCAATTGAGGCGTTTTAGCTCCCTCTCTGGGCCATTGCTCTCCATAGCAGCAAACTGGGACTCTAGAACCCAGTACACCCATCCCCAGGGTTCAGCAGAATTAATGACATCCCTAAGGTCTCTGTTAATGATTTGCTTTGAGCTTTGTGGAGATTAGTGCATCTCAGAAGAAGCTGTGTTATGCAGCCCAACCAGCAAAAGGGCAGCAATGCAGTTTTCCTACAGGAACAAGAGATACCCTGCAAGACAAATATATCCACTCGTGAACATTCACTCCTGCAGATCCTACAGAAAAAACCCAAACCAATCAAACCCCGAAAAACCACCACCACCATTTGTTGTTCCACAACCAAACACCAATTTACTGAAGTCCTACTGGCTGCATCACATCACTCCTGCTGTCCTGGATGGCTTTTGGGAAGGCCATTGTTAACAGGACCTGAGCCTGGCTGCTCCTTCATTCTCCTTGGCCACATGTGGCAGCACAGGAGCAAGGACAGCAACTTCTGTCTCTCCGTTATCTGCAGCCTCTTTGCAGATCCTGTAGGTGACAAAACCTCTGTTTAATCACTGTGTTGCTACACTGACACTTCAGGCAGCAGCTAAAACAAAATCAACAACTGCAACTGCTCCTTCTAAAACTTCTGGTGGAAGAACNAAACCCAAACCAATCAAACCCCGAAAAACCACCACCACCATTTGTTGTTCCACAACCAAACACCAATTTACTGAAGTCCTACTGGCTGCATCACATCACTCCTGCTGTCCTGGATGGCTTTTGGGAAGGCCATTGTTAACAGGACCTGAGCCTGGCTGCTCCTTCATTCTCCTTGGCCACATGTGGCAGCACAGGAGCAAGGACAGCAACTTCTGTCTCTCCGTTATCTGCAGCCTCTTTGCAGATCCTGTAGGTGACAAAACCTCTGTTTAATCACTGTGTTGCTACACTGACACTTCAATCAAGAGCTAAAACAAAATCAACAACTGCAACTGCTCCTTCTAAACCTTCTGGTGGAAGAACCCACCATTTCAGCTCTTCCAGCAGCTCTCTCAGGGGAAGATCTCCATTTCCAGCCACTCTGAGCACAAGCAGATCGCAAACTCACTACAGAGCACTAGAAATGGGGTGGAGCTGCCAAGCCAGGCGCTGCAAAAACAATCCCCCAGGAGTGTCACTGTTCCCCAGCACGTTTCCTACTGAAGGATGGACTGCCTTTCATGTAAAACCCCACATTCTTGGCAAGAACATGTACCTGCTGGAGGACACCACCATGCTGTCAGGCAAGTCTCCATGCTCACAGAACACCTCTGAGGGTTTGCAATTTTCTCTTTGCAGGTTGGAGTTCTGCTCAGCACACAGCTGCACTGCCTCAGACAGTCCAAAAGCAGCTGAGTTCTGCATCTGGGCTGCCTCATCACCTGCAGGAGGAGGGCTGCAGCTGGTGCAATGAAGCAACCAGCTTTTCTTGTGGAAATGGCAAACACAAGAAAGGAACATAACCAAGGCAGAAAGTCTGCAAATGAACCACTCCCACAAGAGCCCAAACCATTTTTTCCAGTAGTTTTGCCACTTCAGTTGCTTCCAAAGACCAGGGAGATGGAGTCTGTGCTCTGCAGAGAGACATTAAGGATTGCACTTCCAGATTTCACATCATCTCCCTACTCCAGCAGAGTACAGGGACCCTGGACCAGTACAGTGTCCCCAAGGCAGGGGTGCATTTCCTGTCTACAGTCCTGCCCAAATAGTTACAGCTTGAAGAGCATCACCAATGCCAAACTGACCAGAAAAAGTCAAGGTAGACAAAGAAACACCACTCAGAGGCCCAGGGTGTTTTACAGCAAGTGGCAGAGCTGAAATGCCCCTGTCTGTGCCAGCCATCCTGACACAGGTCGGGTCTGCTGGAAGCAGGAGAGAGCCCCAAAGACAGGTGGCAAATGAGAAGGTCTCTACAACACAGGGAGCTTGGTGACTTTCAGAATGCATGATGAGGAAAGGGCCTGGAGACTCACCCTCAGTGCTCAGCTTCCAAGAGCAGTGCAGTGCTGCAATTCCACTATGGAGAAAAATAACAGCAGAGAGGAAGCAAAAGAGCCATGTATGTGCAGTGCAATGCCAGGAGGAGGACAGGACAATCCTTATTCAGCTGCCCTGCAGACAGCTCAGGCTGTCCCCTGACACTTCTGCATCCACCTCAGGACAGCCAATCACACTTTGGATTGCACAGACCACCTGTATGCAGAGGGAAGCACAGGTTTTCAGGTCCCAGGGGAGGAGTAGGGAAAGCTAAATAGCTGTGAACAGCTGACAGCTCTTGTACACATATACTGGCAGACAAAGGGACCTACAACAGTCCTGAGCACACTGAAGAGATTCCTCTGCCTCTACATGTTCATGAAGTTGCAACTCGTCAGAAAATTTGAAACTGGGCATATTTGGTGGGGAAAGGAAACATAATGATACACTGGGAACCATAAGCTTTCAGACTGATCCCAGCAGACTAACAGCCCAGGCAGCTGGAAACTAGAAAGAGTGTTGTAAGAAACAAGGGCTGGAACCCCTAAGTGGAAGGGACCGAGTCTGTTGGCAACATCCTTTGACTTCTGAGAGATAACAGCAGTAGAGGAGGGGAAGGGAGGCTGGGCATGAAAGGGGAGTCAAGTGCAACTTCTAGGATGCCATTCCGAGCAGTACTCCTCCAGCAAACCCTCCAGTCAGGACTACATTCTTCTTCAGGAATATGACCACCTAAGCAGGGGAGAGAAGAGGCAACAGTGTTTAACAACAGCAGGTCACCCATCAACCTTCCTGCTAAGAAGAAGTCCCTCAGGCTGTTCCTCAAGGCAAGTGATGCTCAGAGATGCCACTCCTCAAGTCTGGGAAAGTATCCCCTCCCTAATCTTCACCAGCAGCCTCACCAGTGCCCAGCACAGGGGGACAGTCACTGCCCTGGTCCTGCTGCCACACCACTGCTGGTACAGGACAGCTGCCATTGGCCTCACTGCCCACCTGGGCACACCTGGGTTCATGTTCAGGTGCTTTTGACCAGCATTCCCAGCTCCTTTCCAGCAACTCTTCCCCCAGCCTGGAGTTCTGCAGGGGATTGTTGTGACCGAGGGCAGGACCTAGCACTTGGCCTGGATGACCCTCACACAACTAGCTCAGCCCACTGATCCAGCCTGTGCAGATCCCTCTGCAGAGCCTTCCTGCCCTCCAGCACATCAACATTCCCACCCAATTCGGTGACCCCCATCCCCTTGTCCAGATCATTGACAAAAGATATGAAACAGGGCTGGCCTCAACACTGAGCTCTGGGACAGCACTAGTGACCAGCCCCAGCTGGATGCAACTCCATTCCCCACCACTCTCTGGGCCCAGCCATCCAGCCAGTCTTTTACCCTGCTCAGCTACGAGCAGCCACTTTCTCCAGGAGGGACAGAGCTTAAACAGCTTTACTGAGGTCCAGGTAGACAACATCTATAGCCTTTTCCATGCCTCTAGTTTTGCTGTCCTGCAAGCATTCCCTCCTTGCATTTGCACAGAACAGCTCAGAGGTCAATCCTGTTTTCCAGTATGCACTTTGGTGGAGTTGTCTCACCTCATCCACTCTGGTTCTCACTTCTGGAGGCATTTTATTGGCAGAGCCATGAATTTTCAGCTGCTCCTTGGCTTTTTTCACGTCCCTTTGTACTAGACTCCAGTCCACTTTGATGTATCCTGTGTGGTTTGCAAGCTAGAGTTTGGAGGATTGGAAAGGAAGTTTCTCAAGTAAAGTTTCTGTATGATCATGGCTAGAGACCTCCCCCCTTGTCCACCCACCTTCCCTGACCACAGCCATCTCCTGTGGCCACACCAGCTTAAAAACTGGACCCTGGAGCTGTATCAACTGTCCTGCACCACCTGCCTCCCCCCAGCAGTGCCCAAAGAGCAGGGCACACAGTGCAGCTCAGCCTGCTCCAGCCTCTATTCCCTCATGGAAATATGGCATCACCTCCCCCTCACGACTGCCATGGATATTGTTGGGACTCTCTGCAGTTCTCTTGCTGCTGTGGGTGGACACAGCTATTAATAGCCTGTTCCTCTCAAACTATTTTATCTGCTCAAGATGAGTCAGCAGTGGAACTCCCCCTGCTCAGAGCAAGCTTTTCACTTTCAGCAGAACAAGCAGAGCCAGGGAGGCACACACAAGACTTTCCTGTTTGTCTGAGGAACAAACAGGTAAGTGCTGGACAGGGCCCAGGAGCTGCTCTGCCTGCTGCAGGATGTGTGAGCTAGACATGCCCATCCAAGCAGCTTCCCTCAGTGCCAGGGTTCCTGCAAACCAGAAGCGGTTGAGGACACAGAGAGCTCTCTATTTTCTCTTCTCTTCCCAGTGCTTTACAGAGAGCCCCACCAGTGATGGCCAGACTGCCCAGGTAGCCAGGCTGACAGGAAGCATGCCACAGATAGGGAGAAATGCCTTTGGCCTAGGCTTTGGTAGCACACCCTTTTGCCAGTCCTGGGGTTCATGCACACTGATCCTGCTTTGCTGCTGCATCCACGTGCCCTGGGGAACACACACCTTTGACACCCACAGCTCCAGGCAGAGTGGATGGCCCCCATGTCCCAGCAGGCAGTGACTCCTAAACAGCCCCTCATCCCCACCAGCACAGTTCTAGGAAAGCCTGGACTGCTGTTCATACACACCTGAAGGAGGAAAAAGCCACCTCCCACTGCTGTTGCTGCCAGCTTTCCAACTTTCTGGAAGACAAATCCAGTACACCTGCAAATCAACCAGGACGCAGTCAGGAGAGTGAGATACCAAACACATGCTCCTCCTCATGCTTCCCACAGGCCAGGCTGCCTCTGGCAGGAGTTACCCAAGACTTGGAGATGGAGAAGGAACCCATGTGCAATCAGAGAGAAGGATTTGCATCCAGACCAAATTGACGCTTTATGGCTTTTCACTTCACGCCGTCACATTTCAGCCTTTTGCAATTTGGTTTTTATCTCCTCACCACCACCCACACATGATTTCACCAAAATCAACACATGATTTTAATTTTTGTTTGTTTTTGTGGTTTTAAATTGATACCATCTGTGAAGGGAAATTAGGCAGCATGCGTGCTGCTCCATGACAGAGCATGGGGAGCAGGTCACAAGACAGGCTTCTTTGTTGCCCAAACACTGCTTACTTTTCCTTTTCACTCCTCAGAAGAGGAAAATGCTGCAGCCAGCAGTGGTCTAAAGCTATACTGGTTTCCAAAATGAGCATGAAATGCATTACTGCAGCCAGCAGAACTCAAGCCAGCACCACCCCATGGCTCAGTCGTGCAGCAAAGGGCTGGTGTGTTGTAACACCCAAAGCAGACTTTGCTTGGAACAGTTTCCTTACCAGCATGGCAAACATCACAGGAACCTGCCTTTACCCATTTCTGAACACACTCAGTGAAGGCACAAGAGAGAGGTGGCCAGCTCTCACTTCCATCAGAAAGGGAACATCTGTCACACACTGTTGAACAGTTTCCCCTGTGCTGGGTGAAGGTGACAGGCATGGGAAGGAGCAAAGCAGTGAGGACTCAGTTTTCAATGCAAATGGTGCTGTGGGAATGCAGTTGCAAATAGAGCCACCAGCAGCCAAGTGCCATCAGCCCCAGCACTGGCTGCTGCTGCTAAGACACCCCAGGAACCACGACCTCAGGAGGTTCTTATGCCTCAAGCAGCCCCGATGTGAACATCCATCATTGTTCCAAGGGGTTCCTATTTTCAACACCACCACTTTTACACTGCAAATTAAAAAAAAATTTAAAGACTGGTGCAATTTTCTTCCCTTGGACACACTCTCAGTTCTTCAGCTCCAAGTCAGAGGCAGCTTTTAAGACCTGCTGCAGTTGAGCAGCTGACGGCAGGGGCCAGCAGGCAGAGCAAGCAGGACACCTGCCTTCTGCCAGTGACTTCCAGACGCCCTCCCTGCAGCTGTCAGCGTGTTCCCAAGAGCCCCGGCAGTGCCTGCCCGGAGCAGCAAGGGCAGCCCCGGCCCTTCTTACCATCCCGTGACCCCTCCGATCAGCAGCTGCGTGGCCACGTTGAATTTCTCAGCGCTCGACCCCGAGCCGGGGCGGAAGACCTTGTGCCACCAGGGCTGGTTCTTGCTGCGCTCCTCCAGGTCCAGCATGCTGACCGTGTTCTCCTTCGCACCTGCGGGCACCGGGAGCGGCTCAGTGCCGGGAGCTCAGTGCCGGCACTGCTGTGCCCCAGCCCGCTGGAACCCCTGCCCAGCCCCACAGCTCGCGGGGAACTCCGGGTCCCCCCGCCGCCCCCCCAGGGACCCTCAGCCCCTCGGGGACGCCCCTGAGAGAGCGGCCGGGCCGGGGGGGCTGTGCCGGGAGCCGCCCCCTCGGGCCCTCAGGCGGGGCCGGGCCCCGGCCCCGGGCACCCCCCGAGGGGGACGGGGCCGCGCAGGGCACGGAGCGCCGAGCTGGGGAGCGGGGGACCCGCTGGCGGGGCCAGAGCAATGGGAGGCCCCGCCGCCCCGAGCCCGGCCCGGCCCGGCCCGACCCACCTCCGCCCGGAACATCTCCGGCCGGCGCCGCCGGGACAGCGCTGCGCTCCGAGCCCCGGGGGCGAGCGGGGAGAGGAACGGACAGGGAGAGAGAAGGCAATGGGGANAGGGGAACGGGGAGAAGGACGGGTTAGGGTTAGGGGTGGGCGCTGCGAAAGTAGCTCAAGGGGAAGGGACGGGAGCGCGCGTGGGCTCACGGGGACGCGCCCGGGCATCGGCTGTGCCCGCTGGTGTCCCCGGTGTCGGCGGTGTCTCTGCCTGTCCGGGACAGGGACGGGGTATCAGCACAGCACGAGGGGCCCTGTGGCACCCAGGGAAAGCCGGGCTTCCAGGGGGTTCTTGTCATCCTAAAGCCCGTGGTGGTTTGCTCGCCCTGACGTGGGGGCTCTGGCTTAGCTCTGAGCTGTCAGCCCTGCAGGAACGGCGCCTTTTGCCATTTGCTTGAAACAACCCCCGCCTATCTGGGCAGCCCAGCGCTCGGGACTGCTTTCCCCGGGTTGGGTCGCGGGAGCAGGTGCGCGGTGGAGCTGAATCTCCGGCGCGCAGTGTCCTGCCAGCGCACTCAGCTCTGCCCTGATGTGCCTCTGAGCGCCCCGCAGGCGCTTCGGGCAGCCCAGGTGTGCTGCCTGCGAGGAACACATTCTTTGTCTCCCCTGAAGCCATACCCCTGATTTCTGAGCCGTTGTCCACTCGAGCTCTCGTAGAACAAAAGCCACCACCTTCCCAGCTGGGGACGCAGCCGCTCAGGGTGTAGCGGAGACAGAAAACCCGAGACGCAACAGACAAAACAAAACAAACAACCCGTGGAAAGATTGTAAGTGACGGAGGAAACGTGACCCTCCTGTGGGGTTAGAGGAAACCAGTGTGTGAGTGGGAGCAGGAGTGCTGGCAGCCTGGGTGGGTTCTAGGAACCAACACCACTGTTCTAGGAACTCTGACAGCAGCACTCATGCACGCTGGCCGGGATGTCCCACTTGCAAACATCCCGACGCCTCCTTCCCACTCTGAGGCAGAGGGGGACGTGTTGGGAACTGCAGTAACCCTGCACGTATTTCCTGCTTTGTTCTTACGAGGCTGGAGCAGTGTGTGCACGTTCAGACCAAAGTGGTGGGACAGCACTTCCCTGGACACGGAGGCGTGATGTCCTGCACACACACATCCCGTGGGGGCTGGTGGCTGCTGCCCACAGCAGGTTAGAGCCTTAGGACTTGGCTGTCTGAGGTTCCAAGGGCCAGGCAAGGTACACCGGGAGGGATGGGTGTCATGGGAGTGTAGGAAGGGAGAAGCTGTGCACCCAGCCCAGCACTCAGCCCTCGAGCCCCAGGGACCCCAAAGGAAAGCACTTTCTGCTTCCACCTGCCAGCAGCTGGGAATTCTGCTAGTCAGGTTTAGGGAAGAGGAGAGGAGGCTGAGTAGCCTGATGCTGTGCTGAGAGCCCCTGGACACCCCTCACGCCATCGCTCCTGCCATGAAGTGCCGATTTTGGACAGTGAATGGACACAAACAGCCCGGAGAAGAGCAAATGACACCAAGTGGCTGCTCAGGTGATACAGGCACTCTCCTGACTTTCTGCTGCCTTGCAGGTGACTGTCAGCAAGTCCTGCTGTTCTCTGTAGCAGTCTGCCCAGCTATAAAAGGTGAATAACAATTCTGGATGTGCCATGATCCCTCATTTAACTCTTGCCTGCTTTCTGCCCCTTTGGCCAGGGTCCTGGTCCATCTTCCCTGACAATCCCTCCATTTCACAAATTTGCACGCTGGCCAGCAGGCACCTCTGCCAGACCCAGGCCTGGGCTGGGAATGTAGAGTTGTTTTCTACTTATCTGTAGGATACCAAAGACAGAGCCTTCCTTTCCCAATAGATACAGGAGCTGAGGAATCTCTTATCTTGGACAAACACATCAGGGCCTTAGGCCTGACTAGTAACCAGGACAACCATAACAATAGTGGGTGTAGGGAATAATCCCGTTAAATGTCACTCTGTTAAAACTGTGATCCACTTAACAGGGGAAAATTGGCCAACAGTGTCCTTTCCCCTGGAGCCCTGAGCACAGTGTCTGTGGAGGAGAGCTGCTTCTTGGGGATGCAGGGGAACCTTTGCTACATATGAACAGACCTGGGGCCTTGGGGCTCATCCCAGGAGTTTTTGCAGTCAGGGTGTCTCAGGAGATGAGCTAAGCACAGTGCATGACTGACACCAAAAACTGGACACCCCTTGGGAACATAACCCATCTCCAGGCTCAAACCTGGGCAAAGTGATTGCTCTGAATTTCATTTGATCAGTCAGGGTAATTGGGTGACTTACGAAGGATGTGTGTACCTGGAGGCTGCTCTGGTCTTCCCTTGGCTGCTTGAGGATCAAAAATCTTGCAGCAATAGCCATGTGAAGTGGCCATGGGGAGCATCCTCTGTCTAGTGAGGATCCCCCAAAGGTTTGTCTTTCTCAGTTTCTGCAGGCACAGCTCCCTGAACAACCTGTGTTGGGAGCACAGCCCTTGTGCTTCTTTCTGCCTGATTCATTCAGAGTCACCTCCAGTGTGAGGAGCAAGCGAGAAAGGAGAGATGCTCCACTGACCCACTTACTGCAGGGAAAGCCAGTGGAAGAAAGCAGGCCTCATTTTGGGTCCTCCTCCATGTCAGCGTTTCTACTGTGATGCTGGAAAACCTCAGGGATGGATTTGCTGGATCCCCAAGTTGTTGGTGCCATTGGCCCGGCTGCATTGCTGTTCCCTAGGGATCCCTCTGTCTGAGTTCACCCTTCTCAGGGCTGTGACCCCTCTTTGCTGCATCCTTGCTGGGGTGCAGCAGCCAAGCAAGGTCTGCCAGGCATTTCTCTTCCAGCCTGGAGCTTTAATTCCAAAGGAGGGAGCTTTTTCCCCCATGGACGGGTGTGAGTTTTGTTCCTGCTGTGATTTATTTGCACAAAGGCCAGGCTTTGTCTCTGCAACCGTGTTAGTTACATGGAATAAACACATCCCCTGTGACTAAATCCCAGTGCTGGCTGTGGAGAGGAGGCTGGAAACCCCCACAGTATCCTTCACTCCAGGTGTGGAGGGAGGCACTGGAAAGATGACAGGGATTTCCTGCGGTGTTTGGAAAAGCAAGTCATCGTGGCACACGTCCAGGTGGGCATGGCTGGCAGAGCTGGGCAGGAGCCAGCTGGCAGCATGTGCCCAGTGGCACAGTGAGGAAGCTTGGGAAGCCCACACAGCAGGGCCTTGCCCAGGGCATGTCTGTGGGAGAGCAGGGATGTGTCCTGCTGGCCCTTGGGCTACTGTTCCTGTTTCTGGAGCAGCCATGGACCAAAACTGAGCTCTGCCCAGGACAGGCAGGGTACAGCTGAGATGCTCTAGCTTGGGAGTGCTGGTATAAGGAGCCCTGCCCGGTCCTTTCCCCGGCTTTCCTCTGCCATGTGGCACAGCCAGTGTTTTGGTGCTCTCTGCCCAGCTGAGTGCTGGGAAGGATGAGTGCCTTGTGCGTGCTGCTGCTTCTGAGATACTCTGCATTCCTGAGAAACTGTCACAAGTACCCCCAAGAATTGTCACGAGTCACTCATTCTGTCACATACACGCAAAAATGACCCAGGAGACATTAGACAGTTCAATAGGCTCAGTCATTTTTGTCTGCCTCAGCCTGATACTGTTCTGAGAACTGCACAATTTGGGGACTTTCTGCATACATGTGGGTCCTTGGCTCTGGCAAAACATGATTCTCCAGGACTCTCCATGGCAGGAGTCTGTCCTGGCTTCCCCATCACATTTGCACAAGAGGACAATTCCCTTGGGGATGAGCAGGTGAGCTCCAGGCAGGACTGGAATGCCAATATATCTGGTACTGCCTGGCCCAGCCCTGGCTGATGGTGACGCTTTGCAGAGATGCCCGAATGGGTTTGCAGAGCCCTTGGGAGCACCACATCTGCTAATGCCACCCCACTACCAGGGGGGCTCCAGCTTGGCATGCTGTGCCAAGAGGGAGCTGGGCTCCCTCTGGATGTCCAGCTGTCCTTGGCATGCTTCACTCCACACTGGCTCTCGTGTGCTTGCACACAGCTACTCACTGTGTGCAGCTAAGGCCAGGATCTGGGATCCCTCCCCAAATTACTTGCAAGTGTCCAGTTTCACACCTGGTTTCCCTTTCCCACAGCATTATCTTGATAGTACTGTTTTCTTTCTGGTTCCCTGGGTTAGACCTGGTCTGCCTGGTTTACTCTTATGTCTCTGAGTCAGGAACATGAAGCTGCCTCCCTGTAGCTGAAAATGGTTGAATCCAGCGATTCAGCACTTGCCAGAGTCACAACCATTAATTCCTGACTTTTTCCAGGCCCCTGCCACTGCAGTCTCCAAGGGACACTTTCCCTGACTGTTGCCCAAACATCTCTTACCTCAAGTACTGAGTACTTTTCTACTGCAGCTGGGCAGGATACAAAGCATCCTGGGGCATCCCCAAATGTGACACACCACTTGTTTTGTCCCCAAATATTTCCTGGAAAAAGTGAGGTGGGATGTTGCTCACAAGGAAAAGGAGTCCCAGGCTGGGCATAGAGCCAACCATTGGTGCAAAAACTAGAGGAAATATATTTCTTCCTGGCTTTTTGCCTCCTCAGGAGCTTGGTGGGTGATGCAGGGGAAGCACAGGTCCTGCTGCTCTTTCTGCCAGCCCCTGGGTGAGCACAGGGAGTGGGCAGCAGGAAGGTTGGGGTTTAGCACAGGCCAAGGGGGCTGCCCCTGTGCTCACCTGGCTGCTGCTATGGGAGCCCTGGCCAGATACAGCTTCCCAGGATGGTTTTCCCTCTCAGTCCTGAGGCTGCCATAAGAGGAGGGGTGGGAAGAGAGTGGGTGTCCCCACTGAGGTGGTGAGAACTGGGCTCTCTGAGGGTGGGGGACAAAGAGTGGTCCCTGTGGACATGGGTTGCTCCTGCACAGTGAGCCTGTGGGGCTGGGATTCTCAGAGAAGTTTCCAGGCTATGCTAAGGATACATGGGGAATTTGGACATCAGAGGATGTGTTCCTGAATCTGCTGAGATTGCCCCTACCTGGGGGGCTCAGCTTCTATCTCCTCTTTCATCCCTTACCACTCCTGCCTACCCCATGCTAGGGATTCATGTCAGAGACCCTGAAACACCCATCCCTCCACCCTCTCCACTGCCTCTCTCCATTTCCCAGTCACAAAGACCTGTCACTTGGATGCTTCTGCACACACTTGGACTGCTACCAAAGGGGTCACCACCCCTGATGCACTCCTGCTCTTCTGCAACAGGGTTTGTGGGACATTTCCACACCTCACTCTCTCAGTGGACGCCAGGACCATCCAGGGCGTTCCTCCTTCATGAGCCAAAGAACCATGTGCCAGTGTGTGTGTCTGAGCACATGGGTGTGCGCTGAGTGGGGGAGGGCACTTCATGGGCTTTGAAAAAGAGATATTGACAATTTGTGAGTAAAATAAACGAAACTGGCAAAAAGATTTCAGTGCATCTTCTCTGAGCTGTACAGCAGGACCCTGGGAGAAGAGGAGAAATGTGAGGAGAACCTGGTGGGAACAGAATTCCCAGGAATTCCCCCAATCCTCTCCCTCTCACATGGCTTGAAGTGAGGTTGTGTGGCTAAATCATCACTGCCTGGGGTGCAGGGATCCCGGAGACAGGGATAACCTCATGTATGTACATGTGTATGTGCATCCCTGGCCACTCACTCTCCTCCTCAGTGGTGACAGAGAAGGTGAGACCAGGCAGAGACCACACCTAAACTCTGCTTCCTCTGCAACCCTCCCTTTCCTCATCTTGCTCCCAGACACGGGCCAGGACACAGAGCTGGCTGGGTCCTGCAGCGGAACTTATCGCTGTGCTTGCCCTCCCTTTCCTTTTGTTTTTTCCTCTCCTCCTGTCACTGCCTGAGGAATAGTGGGAGAGTCCATCACTCACACTCTGCTCTTTGCACTAACCTGCTCAAGCTATTCTTCTCCTGACATCTCTGAGAAGAGGAACACTCAGTGCTCTGAGTGAGTCTGTGGGTGCTGGCTTGAAATAATCGTCTCCTGTGGATTACAACAGCTGGATGAGAAGATAAAGGCTATTCTCTCCTCTTTCCTTTCTCATTCCTTCCTTGTCACTTTTTCTCCTGAGGTCAGGGCAGTTGCCAGCCAGGAGGCATGATGCTGATGGGAGCCCTGTGCATCCTCCTGCTCCTCTGCCTGGTTGAGGAGGGCACCAGCAAAGTCAGAAGATACTACATTGCTGCAGTGGAAACCGACTGGGACTACACACACAGCGACCTGCTGTCCGTGCTGCGAACCCCTGCAAGGTAAGGCTTTTTCTATTGCAACTCCAGAACCCTGCCCTGGGTGTTCTCCCACCCTGGCATGGATAGCACTGTGAGCTTGGGTCCAGGCAGGGAGGTACATGGGGTCAGACTGGCGAGGTGGGTGCACTGAGCTGCTGGTACACCTGGGAAGGGGTGGTGTGATGCGGTGCCACTATGTCCCCTGATGGGGGACAGGTGGAATTAAGAGAGAGAAAGAGTGATACCTGCCTGCTCTGCACTACTGTTCTGCATTGCTTTATATCAATGTCATTTGCCCTTTAAAGGCAAATGACCCTATAAAGTCTGTGCTAGGATCCAAGAGCTGGTTTTCCAGTCTGTGCTTTCTGCTTCTGGTCTGTATCCTGGGAGCTTTGGGAAAATGTGAGGGGAGATGGGGAGCTGTGCCTCCGTGCCTGGGGAATGCAGAGGAAGGTTGGCTGTGCCCCCTGACATAACTCAGAGCAGCAAAGGCTTTCCACTGTGTCTGGCCGTGGTAAAATCCAGCTGTAGTTATTTACGTCTTTGTGTACAGTGCATTGCTGGGGCTGAAATTTTTCCTTAAGGAAATTAAAATAATTTGTAGTGTTTGGGTAAAGAATGGTGTTTGCGCACAGTGACACGAAGGAGGAAGGCATGGTGTGTTTGCCCATGTACTTGGAGCAGGAAGGAAAAGTAGCAGTTGCATTGCTCAGGCATAAGGATAGTGCTGTCTGGAGACACAGCCAGGCTGAACACACGTGTGTGAATGGGCTGTTCTGAGCCCAGCATGGGAAGTGGAGCTGGATGGCTACATCCCCTGTGGATCAAGCCATGCCCATTCCCTCTGCCCTGTTTCCACATACCCTTCCCCAGTCTCTATGCTGGGGTGATATCAGCCCGTGGCCCCATCTCGGACCCATACGAGCTTGAGCAGTGATGATCCGTGGTCAAACACTGGAAATCAGGCTCCAGTGATGAGCCAGGTCAGCCTGACTAGCTGCTGTAGTCACTGTATCCCAGTTATGTTGTTTTTTTCCACTTTGGTTACTTCAGTAGGAAAATTGCATCCAGCAACCCCCCAATTTACTAATCCTCCCATACTCTGCTTTCAGTGACATTACACTACAGTGAGGTGATTTCACTGACACTGTTAATTCAATGCTGTGGCTTCCCATTCCAGCACTGGCTTTAATGACACACTCAGACACTGTTTCTGACCCAGGAGTGACTCAGAGACCTGACTCTGCCTGGAGATGAGCAGAGCATCGGCAGCAGTCTGAGGCCACTCATCCTTCTCTAAAACAAGGGAAGATAACTTTGGCTTTCTCAGGGGGACTTGGTGGTGTGCTCCACCCCGAAGAGGCAGAGTATTCCTGGGCAGTGTGGCTCGAGGGGAAGCTGTGGTGGGAACCAGGGCTTGCTTGGCATGGCTGTTCCTAGCTGGATGATGGAGCCTTTTCCCTGTCCCTGTAGACTCAGCCCAGTTCCCCACGATATGGGGGAGGCACAGCAAAAGTGCTAAGCTGGGGAGAAGGGATGTGCAGGAATGAGCCGTTAAAGCATGGCAGGCAGAGCTGCCACTGGAGCTGGATTGTCTTTGAGCCATGTGTGGAGTGTCTCCTGCTCCACCTGTTTCCCTCAGGATACGAACATCTCATGGAAGCTCCCGAAGGTACATCTCCAGGCAGGACCTCCAAAACCCTTGTATGTATGCAGTGTTTCTCTGGCATGTAGAAAGCTCTGTCAAATTAAAGGGCTACAGCACATCAGCCCAGAGCTGCTTACACCTTCTCCATTACTTCAGTTTCTCTTCCTCCCAAACACAGCTCTATCAGCAGGGCTAGAGCCAGAACCAACACATCCTGCAACAGCCCCAGGGATCTCAGCTCAGACTCGGAGCCGGCAGACACGTAGCAGCAGCCCCTGTCCGAGTGCCTCGGCAGTGCAGGATGTCTCCCAGCTCCAAGAGATGAACAGATAGTGTGGCTAACAATGCTGATCCGAGGAGCCAGAAACTTATCTCCCTGCCTCAGCTTCAGCTGCCCTTAGGAAGGAAGTTCATGGGGACCCCAAGTGTAGAGGACTGGCCAGAAGCACTTGGATCAGACGTGCCTGTGCTGAACTCTGCCTCCTCGTCGCCTGCAGGCTCTGCCATGCCAGCTGGGACCCAGCACTGAGCCTTGTTGTCACTGAGTCTTCCCCCAGCCATGTCCCTGCATGCCAGCAAAATCCCTCTGGCTCCAGAGAGTTTCTGTCTTGTTTACTGCAGAATTAGCAGGACCAAACCCTCAGGGATGTATTTTCAAATCTGGGCTTTCAGCAAGTATAGAGATTAAGGCACAGCTTCCTGACAGGGAAAAGCTGAATGGCAGCAATCCTGCAGCGCAGCTACCTCCCAGTGTGGGGCACCCTGGAGAGCAAGGCTGAGGCTGGACCCTACTGTTGCTGAGCCAGAAATAATAATGTTTCATAGGCAAAGTCAGCTGTGGCACTGCTTACTGGGTCTGTGTCTGCTGGGTGCTTCCTGCCAGCCTGAATGTGGTGTTACAGCTGTGGTGAGAGAGTGTGTGTGGGGTTTTGTGGGCACCCATCCTGCTCTGCCCCTGGGGAGGGTGGACCCCACTCTCCCCACATCACCCTCCAGCTGCAGGTGGTTTCTAGCCAGTAGCATGGGAGTGAGTGTGTGTTGACCTTTCCTAAATTTGAGTCACTCTGTCTCCTTCCTCTTCCGCTTGAGGAAGAGTCTCAGAGGGAAGCACTGCTCAAAGGAAGGCTTAGTCAGAGCAGGAGCATAATCCTCACTGCTTCTTAAGTGGGAAGAAAATACCACCTGGCTTTTGCTCCAAACGAAACAAGGCTAGAAGCAGTCTGTTTACTGGAAGTAGTCTCAATCCTGGGGCTGAAAAGTCAGCCTCTCAAATCCTTGAAGAAATTCATGGCTTTGTTGTCCTGATAAATGTGCTGGATGCCTTCTGGAAAATGAATTTGTTAAGCTTCTTACAAATAGAAAGTGGCCAGCAGAGATGAGTGGGATGTAAAATACATTCAAAGCTCTTTTATCTTCCTGCTGTGAAACCTATTTTTTTAGGGGCTGGCTGTGAATCTCAGTTTGAGCAGAAAAGAGAAAAATGTGGGGATGTTGCTCAGGCACAGAGCAATCTGCCATGACCTGCCATGCAGCCCAGCATAGTCTCTTTTCTGGGGGGGAGCTGGGGAGGGTGTTCTACTTATATACGATGAGATGTATCTGCACACCTGAAGGGGATGGAGGTCAGGGGGTTGCAGGACAGAGTCCACTGTGGCACTGCTATTGCAGCACTCCCAGTGCTCTGTGTCTCTGCTGGCTGAGAAGGTGCACAAGGCAGGAGACTGGCTGCAATGCCTGCTGCTGTGCCCCCTCTCCCAGCTGCAGCTGGGTACGGCGTTGTTCCTCCTGCCCTTGTGTCTTCTTCCATCATGACTAACACCGTGATATTAGTTACTGCCATGTTGTCATCTGTGAGCTGAGCGAAACACTTCCAATCACACCTGGGAGTTGTCAGGAAACACAAAGGACGCAACAGGGTGGGCAGTCCCCAGGGCTGCCATGACACAGGCAAGCTGGCGAGAAGGGGAGGAAGAGGATGACTGTTGCCCATTCATGGATGGGCCTGTGCAATCAGCCTTGGCTTTTCCTTCCTCCTGCAGCATTTCATGGCATGCAGACCCACGTCCCTCCACACCTGGTGTCCTTCCCCGGTACAGGAAAGCTGTGTTTGTGGAGTACCCTGATGCCTTGTTCATGCAGCCCAAGCTCAAGCCAGCATGGATGGGTAAGAAGTACCTGCAGTGTGGTGAGCCCTCGCTCTCCTTGACAGCAGCCAAATTCATCCTGGGTTGGGGGCTGCTGGCTCTTCAGCCTGGAACAGGAAAACACTTGGGTAGAGTCCCAGCATGGCAGAGCTCCTGAGGATGCAGAGATCCTTGCTGGAGCTGGAGCAGTTGATGCTGCCGTGGTACATGAGGGACAGCCACCAGTCAGGGGTGGAAAGTTCATGGGGCTCATGGCAGGATGTGAACCTGCCTGACTCCAGTTGCTTGATCTCATCTTTCCCTCTTCAGGTCTCCTGGGCCCTACCATCCGAGCAGAAGTCTTTGACACCGTGGTCATCACATTTAAGAACCTGGCCTCCCGCCCATACAACATCCACGCTGTCGGGGTGTCCTACTGGAAGGCGTCGGAGGGTGAGTCAGGCAATGGTCAGGTGCTGCAAGCCCTTGTGTAGCACCTCTTGCGCCTGCCTTCCAGATGTGTGTCCCCCCTGACCCTGCTATTCGTGTCCCTCTGCTGAGATACATGGTCACAGAGTCTGGGTGAACAATGACAATTCCCAGAAATGAGCTGAGATGAGCAAACCTGTATCAGTTATAGGGGTAAAACACAGGTTAAACCTGAGGATGGATGTTTAAGGCCTGCAAGACTTTGCTGCTCAGCAAGAGGGCAGGTGGTGGGGGCACAGCCCAACAAGCAACTCTCTGGCACAGCTCTGTTCATTGCATTGAGACCAACCACTGCCTGTGGGACTCAGTCTGGCTTCAGGGGCTGGGGTGGAGAGGGGCTGTGCTCTGGGTTGGAGGAAGAGGCATTTCTGTAGCCATGATGTGTTGGGGATGAACCTCCAGAGACTTCTTTGGTTTTAGGCGCAGGGTATGAGGATGAGACCAGCCAGCCAGAGAAGGAGGGTGACAGGGTGGATCCTGGGAAGTCACACACATACATTTGGGAAATCCAGCAAAACCAGGGCCCTACAGATGACGACCCAGCGTGCCTGACCCACTCCTACTCCTCCAACACTAACAGCGTGAAGGACATCAACTCTGGTTTGATCGGAGCCCTGCTCGTGTGCCGACCTGGTAAGCACAGCACGGGATGGGGACGGGGCACATGCAATCAACTGAAAAGCAGAAAAATCAAAGACGCCTTCCTGAGGCTGAGCATGGCAGTGCAGTCAGTATCTGTGCTCAATTAAAAGCACTTTTGAGGTTCAGTCCTTTCCTCAAAGAATCCCTTTCCAGTGCAGGACCTAAACACATTTTGGATTTCCTTGCTGGAGAGAAACTGGTTGCTTCTTTCATTTGCATGATTTCAGACCAGACATGAAATCTTGAACATCATCTATCCATAATGTGAACTGCTGTGGAGGCATCAATGCTTACCTTCAGAGCTTCACCAAGCTATGATCATTCAGTGTCAGCTGGGTTGCTTTGTCAAATAGATTTTTGTCAGAAGAATTAGAGGGAAGTTTGTATCGGCCAGGATTAAGGATCAGGCAGAGAGGAGCATGACATCTTGGTCACTATCTGGTTTACCAGTACCGGTACCTGTGCCTGCTCTCCTTCCTTTCCTCCTTTCTTCCTTCAGTAAACATGAAGGTGATGAAATCCTGACTATTATTACTTGCTGAGACCAAGAGGTGTGACTGGAGTAAGAACTGGTCATTCCTGGTTGAGACACATCCTGGAGGTAGTTGTTCAGACCCCCCTGTAGTCACTGGAAATGAATGGGCACGAGTCATCTCCTCCCAGGGCACTGTCTGCAGGTTCCAGTGACTCACCAGAAGCATTTTCTCCACTGAGTAAAAGTCTGAGGGAAGGTAGCACAAGCTGACCTTTTGATGCCTTCTGAGGGCAGCTGTCTCTCAACCATGGGCTTTTGGGGACAGCAAGGCTAGAAACAGGGCTGTTGCAATTGTGAGACATGACAGAAACAAACCACGACCTGACCTTGATATACCAGTTCCTGGAGGGCACAAAGGGAATTCCCCAGGGAGACAGGCATGGTGCTTTCTGGTGTCTAAAGAGATCCATCCTGTTGCATCTTGCAGGAACCCTGGGAAGCAGTGGGAATGAGGACAGGCAGAATGAGTTTGTGATGCTCTTTGCAGTGTTTGATGAAGGTAAGTAGTGCTGAGTGGTGTTGTACCCTGAATTCAGCCTGATCTGGGGTGTTTGCTTTGGCCATGGTGTGAGCACAGCTGCTCAGCACCTACATCTCCTTCCAAGATTTTGAGAGCCTTGTACAGCCCCTCATGACCAAGGTGCTCCTGATGCAGTACTGCCACTCCTTCTCTTCCCCAGGTGCAGAGAGCTTCCAGCTCCCCCAGCTCTGTCATCCCATGCACTGACCTTGTTCCCATCACACGGGCTGAAGCTGCAGGGGGGTCATGGCCTGTCACATGCAGTGATCACCACCATATCCATGCAGAAACATTCATCTTCATTCATTTTCTTTGAAATGCTGTCCAGTGAAAGCTGACTGATCCTCCTCTCCCCACAGGGAAAAGCTGGTACTCTGAGCACAGCTCCCCAGCAGCTCCACAGCCCCAGCCTCACAGAAGGACAGAGCTGCACACCATCAATGGCTACATCAATGGCTCACTCCCTGGTGAGTCCTGGCATGCCAGGGACAGGGATGGAGGGTGTGGAGCCAGGTCTGTAACCCCGAGGCATCTTGTGAAAGGATGTGAGAAGGGACATCAGAAGGAGTTTCCAGGTGATGGATCTGTTAGGCTGTGTTCACCTCAGAGGGACTGTTACATCTCAGTTCCTTCATCTGCCTTGCCCATTTACAGTGGAGCAGGACCCGTTTCCAGATATCTGTGTTGCCACACAGAGGTCTCAAGGAATAGTGCTGGTAGGAGAGTTTCATCTTTTTTGGCCCTGTGAACAGGGCTGAGGCAGCTTTGAGGGGAAAATCCAACTCTCACTAAAACACCTCTGTAGGTGAGCCTAACACTGCCAAATCTTACCACTAAACCTTATGCCTAAAGTGGCATGTATCTTTTAAATACCTGGCCAGCCCGTTCCAGTGCTTCACAACCCTTTCAGTGAAGATGTTTTTCCTAATATCTGACATAAACTTCCCCTGGTGCAACTTGAGGCTGTTTCCTCAACACTGGAGCACTGTTGCAACTTCCTTCCTTGCTACTTTGGAGAAGAGACTGACCCCAATTTCACTACAACCTCCTTCTGGGTAGTTGTAGAGTGATAAGGTCTTCTTTCAGCCTCCTTTTCTTCAGAAGAGCAAAAGAAAAGGATGGTTTTGGTCTCAGTGAAGACAAAAGTTGGCATTTTCTGATGTTCCTCTGGGTAAAGGTCCAGAGCTTCCTGAAAGTGAAGAATTACCAAGGCAAACTGGGAAACACTGTCAGAAGAGTCATTACCATCAGCAGGCTTAGTGAACCATATCCTAAACCTTCCACATGGGTCTGGGCATTCTCCAGTGAAAGGCAAAGGCAAACCTCCCCTGAGCTCTCTCTCTCTGTCCTGGTGGAGCCGTGGAGCTTAAGAGCTGAGTAGACATTGTCAGCCACTCTGGGTACACAGTAGGTTTTCCCTGGAAAAGGTATCCACCTCCACTCAGCATCCCCCTCCCTGGATATGGGACCTGGCTTGAGAGGTGTCTGATGGAGACTTGGAAAGGGAGAGCTGAGGGCCTCAGGATGGAGCCTCCACCCAGTTTCCTCTCAGGCCCCTGGGATCTGTTCCAGTCACCTTTGCACTCAGTGCCAAAAAAAAGTGCTTGACTCTGTATTTGACTTGTTTTGGCTTCAGCTTTTAGGAACTTGTTATTCACTTCCCTCCTAGATTACAGAGCCCTTCAGCACATATCAATTTCTCCCCAGGAAAATATTTTTACAATGCAGTCAAATCCTTTCCCATTTCCTAAGCACACTGAGCCTTTTGAGTGTCTCTGAGGAAGGAATTTTCTCAAATAATCCTGGTGACTTCTCTCTGCCCTTTGTGGTATTTTGGCTACTGTTGGAGATGTGCTGGAGCCCTGCCCCAGATGCAATGTTTCAGTATCAGATTTGCCAATGTTGTGATCAGACAAATGGTTCTCCTTTCCAGCTCCAAATTTCCCTATTTATAGAGTCAAAGAACACATCTATCTCCTTTGCCACTGCATCCCACTGTGAACTCCTATCAGCACACTACTAAAACCCTTGCCAAAGTGCCCCACTCTGTAAATCTAGACTTATCTCAGGGGGATGATGTGGCTTGCACCTCTGTTTTGCTCAGACTGTCCATGTGTGACTTGTCCAGCTTGAAGCCAGCACCTTGAGGGGAATGGGACTCTACTCAGCTGTGTCAGATTCTGAGTCCATGACAGCAAGAGTGGGGACAAGGGTTGGACACAGTGTTGACTCCTGGGTGGTTTCCTTGTCTCCTGGCAGGTCTCACACTGTGCCTCAAGAAGCAGGTCCACTGGCATGTGATCGGGTTGGGGTCTGGGCCAGAAGTCCATTCCATCTTCTTTGAAGGCCACACATTCCTGGTGAGAAGCCACCGCCTCAGCAGCCTAGAAATCTCCCCTGCCACATATCTCACAGCCCAGACCATGCCAGGAACAGCTGGCTGGTTTCGGATGTTCTGCCAGATACTGTCCCATCAACAAGGTAACTTTATTCTACAGGAGCCTGGGGGAAAAGAAGTTCAGGGGATGGCCTGAGCTCAGGGTTCTATGCGGTCCTGCATCTCCAAGACCCCTCCCACTCCATAGTGTTACATCCACCTGCAATCTGGCCCATGACCAGATGGCATGGGTTGACCCACAGGATGGCCCATTTCATGGGGACAGTAGTGGAAAGGATCCCTCCCAAGCAGAGCCCGAGGAGTGCATGCCTGTACTGGCGTGTCAATGTGACCCTTTCTGCCTGGTTTGTCTGAACCCAGCTGGCATGGAGGCCCTTGTGAAGGTGGAGGAGTGTCCTGAGGAACAACTCTTGAAGATGGGAAAGCTGTCAGATGAGCAAGAGTACATGGATTATTATCCCGAAGAAGAGGAGGAAACTTTCCATGTGATCCAAGTGCGCTCTTTTGCCAAAGACCAGCCTGTGACCTGGACTTACTACATTGCAGCTGAGGAAGTGGACTGGGACTATGCCCCTGTGAAGCCAGTGTCCCTGGACAGGTCAGAGTGGGCATGTGTGCCTGTGAGGCTGCTCCTTGAGGCAGCCCTGCCAGCTCTTTCTCTTTTTGCTAGAAATTTATTTTCATTCTGCCCAACCTGGACAGTTTCGTTCTGTACTAATAGTATGGATACAGGCCAAGGATGGTCTTGGGAAGGGCAGGACCTGGCTTTGCTCCATTTTATCAAATGCCTTGCAGAGACCTTTCTCCAGGGCATTCGTCTCTCTGTCACCCAGGTCTCTGGGGTAAGCCCCTTCTGAGCAGGCAGTAACTCCTTATGACCTTTTCACTCAGCATCCAGGAGGCCCAGGACATGTGCCCAGAGACCCAGAAGGTCCCCTTTCCCTCTCTGGAAGGACCTATTCTACATGGCAGAGTCAATAAGGCCCTGCTGCTGCTTCACCTTCTGGAAGGAGAGGTGGTGTGAGTGCAATATATCAGCAGAAGTCACTTAGTCAGCACTGTATGGCCACTGCCACAGAGTCCATCATCACTCTACTGGCACAGGCTGTGTGGGCTGGGTCTGGGCTTGTCATTGAGGTCACTGAGTTCAGCCCTAGAGAGGGATCCTAGTCAGCAGTCGCTGGAGCAATATGTGCAGGGCAGAAATTCAGCCTTGCAGCCCCTTGCAGGATAAGCCAGAGGTAAATCCTCTCCACCTTAGAGCTGGCCTGGCTCCTGGGGAGAAGTTGTAATACTCAAGAGAAGGCAGCTGTTCTGTTGCTTTATGTCAGCCCTGGGGCTCTCCCCTGACACAGGACAACCTGCCCTACTCTCAGCTCTTAACAGTCACCACTTCCCTCCAAGACAGGGCAATGCCAGCCAAAGGCTGTTATCGTGCAACCTATTTGAAGCTTTCTTCATTACAGAAGCACCGAATCACTTGAAACACCATTCCCCAGAATACATATTGTGATTGCAGGGATGGGTGTCCTCACCGTGCACTGGTAGTCCCTGGAAAGCCGTGTAGATCTTTGAATGGTGGAAGGTCCGACAGTGTCCCACATGTGGCTGTTTGCTCTTTCTCTGCCTTTGCCTGCAGAAACATCACAAGCCTGTACCTGGAGCCTGGCCCTCAGCGGATTGGGTCAAAGTACAAGAAAGTGGTGTTTGTGGAGTACGAAGACGCAGCCTTCAACAAGCGCAAGGTGTCAAATCAGCCGGACAAGGGAATTCTGGGGCCCGTCATTAAGGGGGAGGTTGGAGATCAGTTTAAGGTAAGAGAGATATTGCTTTCCACAAAGACAGACTGTAAGGGGAAACTTCAAAGCTTGATGCTGTTCCTACTCATTGGAACCAGTACTTGGCTTGTGGCTAAGGTCTGACAGACGTCCTTGAGGTGCTCTCTCATGCTTGGCAGTGTCCAAAGTTCACCAGAAATGCAGATGTTACTGACAGCTAAAGCTAAATACTCTCAGTGAGATCAGCAGAGATACACAGGATATGGCCCAGCCCCTTTAGTTTGACTTCATTGCAAGTGCCTTAGGAATTGTGTGAATTAATCCATGACACATGGCATACGGCACTTTCCTTTGAGGCAGGAGTATCCTCTCATCCTCCACTCTTCTTCAGACTAAAGAATAAAACCAGCAATTTTCTCTTTAATAAATCTGATATTTCATGTCCTCCCTGAAATGGACACCTCTCCAAAAAAACAGGCAGCATAGACTCGCCATAAAGAAATAGTAGTTTCTTCTATTCTGACTTTGTGGTCCCAGACACGTCTATGTTCCTCCCTGTGGAACCTGTTCCTGCTTGTGGATCCTCTTCCCCCTGGTAGACAATCCCAGAGCACCCCTGCCCTCCCTGTGAGGACACTGAGAGCAGCCTTAAGGGCTCACAATGTTCAGAAAACAGTAAACATTCCTGTGGCTGTCCTCATTTCAGATCGTGTTCAGGAATCTGGCAAGCCGACCATACAACATCTACCCTCATGGCCTCTCCAGTGTAAGGCCATACTATGCCACAAAACCCTCTCAAGGTAAGGCAGGCCATGAGAACTTAGGACATCACTTGGCCACTGCCATTTTTCTGAGCCAGGAGAGCTTCCTGCTTCCTACCTTTGTGGTAACACTGGTTGTCCAACCCATCCATCCAAGCCTTTAAACTCTGCAATTCTAGAGATTATGATGATTCTTGGTTCATGTTCCCCTTGGTGCCATGTAAGCCTGTCTTTAAGGAAGGCTTGGATGATGGATGGGAGAAGGGGTATTCCTGACCAGGGAGCTGGGACTATGTTAATTGGTCCATCCCAGAGATTTCTACTTTCTGACAAGGCCTGGTGGTCCTGCCTGTGTTTGCAGTTTGCTTACAGCCCTCATTCCCTGGGTTCCCTGCATTTGTGTATAGTTCATTATGATTTAGATTCTCCCTCTTAGAATTTTGTGGTTTTTGCTCCGGGATTGTTTTGTTTCCTTGCAGCCAGGGTGCCATTCTGGTGTTGACATGATTTGGGTAGTTCCCTGTACAACTTGTGTGGTCAGGAAACCTTTCTGAGTTCCTTTAAAAAGGGGGGTCACCCCTTGCAGGAGCAGCTCAGACTTAACTGGTCTGCTCTTGGGTTGTTTGTTGCCAGTTAAAGATGTGAAGGACATTCCTATTCCCCCTGGCCAGTCGTTCACCTACAGCTGGACTCTCACCACTGAGGATGGGCCAATGCAGGCAGATCCTCACTGCCTCACCCGTTTCTACTACAGCTCCATTGATCCAGTCCGAGACACAGCCTCAGGCCTGATTGGGCCCCTCCTGATCTGCTTCAAGAAGTCCATGGATCAGAGGGGAAATCAGGTGAGTCCTTCCTTTATTGCCTCAACTGCCAGGCTGAAAGGCTAGAATAACAGTAGTGGGTGAAATATTTGGGTAAAACCAAATTTGTCTGTCTTGCTCTCTTCAAACCTATCATCAATCCCAATGCCTCTATCATTCCTGTCCTTCCTTACATGCTCCCTTTTCTCCAAACCTGTACCCTAACTCCTGTGAAATAGCAGTAAACTGTTCCCCTCAAACCTGGGCCCTGGGCCCTGGGTATACTCTGATCAGACCAGGAATAATTTCTTCCCTCTCCTTTCCAGATAATGTCAGACAACATGAGGTTGGTCCTGTTTTCAGTCTTTGATGAGAACCACAGCTGGTACCTGGAGGAGAACATCAGGAGGTCCTGCACTGATGCAGCCCATGTGGATACTCAGGACCCTCAATTTTATGCCTCCAATGTGATGCACAGTGAGTACTGGGCCAGGGGCTCCCTGCAAAGCCCCAGCAGACACAGGCTCATCCTTGCCCCATGGAATGAGCAGGGGAAATGCAGAAGCTGGGCAGCCACAGAGGGAATGTGGTTCTGATGGAATGTTTCACCACTGCCTTCTTCCAGCTATTAATGGCTTTGTGTTTGACAACCTCCAACCAAAGCTCTGCCTGCATGATGTTGTGTACTGGTATGTCCTGAGTGTTGGAGCACAAACAGATTTCCTCTCCATCTTCTTCTCTGGAAACACATTCAAGCACAACATGATCTTTGAGGACGTGCTTACCCTTTTCCCATTTTCTGGAGAAACAGTCTTCATGAGTTTGGAAAAGCCAGGTTAGTAATATGGGCTATTTTATAAAACATGAAACTATGCTACAAACCACCACAGCAGAGATCAGAGAGCACCTCCTGCTGGTTCTCTGATACCCAATTGCATTTTGACAGCTCTGAGGACAAAGGGAAGTACAACCTGCTGGAACAGCAAAGTGAGAGGCAGTGATTCAATCTTTCAAAGCTTAATTCAAATAAGTTAAGTTGCTGTATTTTACCTCATTAGTAGGGTGTGTTAAGGTGACACATGCTGCCAAGCCAGTAACATGAGCCTACTGGACATTTGACACCTTGGCCCCAAACTCGGAGGTCAAGGGGAGTGGCAGTGCTGTCCCTGCTGTGGGTTCAGCTGCTAGTCATGACATGTGCTGGTCACACCTTTGCAAGGACAGAAACCTGAGCCATGGAGAAGTCCTAGAAAAGATTTGCTTCAGTGTTCAGATGTATGTTCCCCTACTCAGCTTTTTTTCCTTAGTGTTTGCAAAAGCAGTGCTGTCAACCATTTCCTCACTCACAGAGGAAACACAGGATTTACCACGTAATTGCAAACACTGATATGATGGTCCTGAGCACTGTACCCTGAGCCATGCAGTCATGGTTTCTAGACGCCTCAGGAAGCTTTCCAAAACACAGCCAAGCATTGCATCTGTTTGAGCTCTGGTTTTTGCCTGCTGCTCGGGAGCAGAGTAGCAGCTCAGCCAGCAGCAGGTAACAGCTCTCTCCAGTGTCAAAGCCCAGTTATCACACACCTCACCCACTCTGGTGCTGCAGAGAGCAAACACATTGACCAGAGATGTGAGCAAGAGGCAGTAATTTCTTTCTCCTTTATTGGGAGAGATGTGGTGACTGTGCTTAGGAGAGAGGTGTATTTGACAGCACTGTTATGTCTTTGTGGGTGGATTATGGTGATGCTTGTTAGGACTGGCTCTGATGTTGCCAGAAACACTGTAAGTCCAGCAGTAAGTTACTCTAGGGACTTTGAAAACATGAAATCACTACCATGAACCACAGGCTGCCTGAAAATACAGGTTGCAGTAGCAAGGGAGCAGCATGGGAATGGCATCTCTTCTGATTTCCCACCGTGGGGAGCTGATGGTGTCCTTTTGTCCTCTCTTGAGACAGGTGTCTGGACACTGGGGTGCCTGAACCCTGATTTCAGAGACCGAGGGATGCATGCCAAGTTCACAGTCTCGCAGTGCCAGTATGAGCAATACTCTGATGAAGAAGTTTATGTGTATTCTGATGAGGAGGAGGACGTCTTGGAATTCCAGCCCAGAGGCTTCTCTAGCAGAAAGAAGTGGCACAGGCCATGTGTGAACAAGCAAGTGAACAACACCACCTCTTCCAGAAATGAGATAGAGAAGACAAGACTGTGCTTGACAGAACCCAGACATGAGGCCCTGAGCAATGGCAGGACTTCTGATCCCTCTTCCAATGGCAAACCAGCGTTTTTAGGAACAACGCCAAATCCACGTGATATTTCCATATCTGCTTTGCCAGAGACAAACTATGATCCAGTGTCCTATGAATCCTTCCTGGAAGATGAAGAATTGTCAAAAATCATCAGTCAAGATGAAGGGTTTGGGGCAATCCCACCTGGAGAACACTTAAGAGGTGTCAGTAGCACTGACATAGGGGTCCATGGTACTGGGAGCTCAGAAGGTCAGCAGTGGCTGAACCAAGTCACACTGGATCCAAATGATGCTCTGGTAGGAACAAACGTGACTAAAGCCTCAGAGGAGCAGGAGCCAGTAAAAAGGACAGTGGTCCAGTCTGGTGATGTGGCAGAGATCCTGGAATCAGAACCTCAAAGGACAACTACTCATACAAAAACCTTGTGGGACACAATTGCTGCTAGCAAAGCTCCTCTTCAAGAGAACGGGAGCTCAGTTCACCAGAATGACCTGAAGCACAATCTGGGACCTCAAGACATGTCTTCACAGGGTGCTGAGGATGAGTTGCTAAAAGGGGCTGATAAATTATCCTTTAATCTATATGACCCAGAGGGGAAAATCAATACAGAACCAGCTTTAAGTAGTGATTATAACTCTTCCTCCACACTGAACAGTTCTACTGCATCTTCAGATGAGACAGAAGATAACAGAACATCTCATGCTATGGTTCACAGTCATACCTTAGAAAACAATTATTCATCAAATGAAGTCGATGCTAGGCTTGAAAAACGACCTCACAAAGTGGTTTCACAGGGCTCTTATGAGTCTTATGAAGAGAAAAATATTCCTTTCTCAGAAAAACCTGTGCAAGAAGCAATCTTCACACGTGAGAGTAACTCCTTGCTTGCAAAAAGTGGCAGAGAACAAGACGCCAGTGAACTTGCCAAAGGCACAAGTCTTCTAGACACCAGTTTTGGACAGACCAATGACCTTGAGCCTTCCAGCTATATAATGACAGAAGAGAGGGATGAAGTAACCTTGGCAGAGGTGTTTCAGGACAATACGGCTGCTAAGGAATTGTCAGAGCTGGACAGTATTGCCTTTTCTGAATCGAATGTTGTGGCCAATGACACAAGGCCATTTCCAAGTGGTTCCTTGAAGAGCCATGAGCAGTTTCTGAGACACAGAACTCCACCCACAAGCATGAGTGGCCCTGACTGGAGACCTCGACAAGCCAGGTCATTGGACAGCAGAGGCTCGATGCAGCATCTGGGTCTTCCCAACATCAATTGGCCCAGAAGCAGGAAGCCCCTTTCTGAAGTTAAGAGACCAGAGCAGGATCTGTCCGGCCAGACACCTGAGACAGCAGTGAATAAAAAAGCCCCAAAGATGTGTGGATCTCATTCCCCTTTTTGCAAAATTCACTTCAAAAAGAGGTCTCTGATACCAAGTGACACCTTACCTGAGGTGACGGTGGCCCAGCAAATCCTGGAAGAAAAATCCAACATGGTTGAGAAGAGATTACAGCTGGACAGGGATGCTCTACAGGCTGATGAGATGTATCCTAAGGGGAAGGCAAGCACAGATGGGGGTGTACAGAGCAGCAGTGAGGGGGTCCAGCTCAGCAGACACTCCTTCCCCATGCAAGGAGCACTGAGGACTGAGATGGCAGTGGTAACAAGCAGCCCAGAAATGCAGGTTGCTGCTGAGGCTGCAGACCTGGCCTCCAACTGGGACCCGGTCTCCCTGAAGGCAGCAGTGTACACAGGGGGCTTGCAGAGCCCAGCTTTGGTTGAGTTACAGCCAGGTAGAGCTGTGGTCTGGGAGGCTCCTGAGAACGAGCAAGCTCAGGGGAGAAGCCAGATGGAGGAGGAGACAAACTCTGTGGAGCAGCTGGGTCAGTTCAATCATCAGCCTCAAAAGCTCAAGGCCAATTCCACAGAGGACTATGTAACTGGGAGAATGTCTGGACAAAGCCCAGAAGAAATGCCTATGAAACCAGCCTACAGAGAGAGCTGCTCGCTCTCTCCAAGTAATACCCCCCAAAATCACAACACTACCAAAAAACCAGCCCAATATGTGCAAGGCAGTCCTCATCAATGTCAGGTGCTTGGTGGGGAAGATGTCCTCAGAGAAGCAGGGAAGAGAGGAGGCCAGGACCTAGGAGATGCCGAGAAGGATGGGAAAACCAACAGCACATCTGGGGAGAGGAACCATGTCCCAGGACATAGGGAGGAAGCAGCTCTGAACAACTGGACCAGTTCCAGCCCCTTGGAGTCAAAGGCTGCCAAGTCAGATTATGATGAGTACAGTGACACAGAACAGGCCATGGAGGATTTTGACATTTATGGGGAAGAGGAGCATGACCCACGTTCCTTTCAGGGGGAGGTACGCCAATACTTCATTGCAGCAGTGGAGGTGATGTGGGAATACGGGAACCAGAGACCCCAGCACTTCCTAAAAGCAACGTAAGTGTGATCGTCCCTCGTGTGAGTGTCCTCCTGCACTGCATGGCATGGCTTGATGCATGAGTTGGCAGGTCCTGGCAGGCAGGGTTACACCTTTCTCTTGAATCAAACAGCCCAGGGGAAGGATGTTCATAGCACCTCCCCACCAGGGAGGGTGTTTTGTAACTCCAGAAACCTTGAGCTTCCTTCCTTGCAAGTGAGTCAGGGATGCTCTGGCTCTGTATCACCCCTGCCCTGCCCTCACTATGGGTTAGTGTCACCTGACTTACATACCTGCCTTGCCCCTGCAGGGACCCCAGGAGCAGCAGGAGGAAGCCTTCCTGGAGGTACCGCAAGGTGGTTTTCCGAGAGTACATGGATGATTCTTTCACACAGCCGGTGCAGCGGGGAGAGCTGGATGAACACTTGGGCATCCTTGGGCCGTACATCAGGGCAGAAGTTGAAGATATCATCATGGTGAATTGAAAGTTCCCTATAAAGCCCTAAATCCCGTCCCCATTGATGTCAGTGCTCAGCCAGAGGGAGTGCTGAGGTGGGAGGGAGTGTTGCAGGCTTTGCAACGGTCGTGAGTTAATCTTCAGGGCTCAGGGGCAGGAGCTGCCTTGTTGGCATGTGGATGGCACTGGACTGGGAGGCAAGAGCCACCACTCAGAGGACCCTCAATGGCTGGAGGAATGGGCCAGCAGGAACCTCAGAGTGTTCAGATGCAAAGCACTGGACCTGAGACAGACCCAGCCCTTGCAATGGCACAGCCTTATCAGCTCCTAGGCTCCATGGGGAGCCTTTTAGGCAAAGGGATTGTAGAAAGCAGGGCTCAGTACAGCTTTTTTTAGGTGCTCTGTATGAGGGCAGGCTTGGGCTTCCTGCACCCACTTTCATTTGGCTCAGGACTTGTATGCCTGGAAAAGCTGCCCAGTTTTCAAGAAAATCTTCATCAGGATGGATGCAGTACGTTTGGACTCCAGAGACAATAGTGTAGCTGACCCTGCATCCATTGGGAGAGGGCCTTATCCTGCTGACATGACCAGGATTTCCTTTCCACTGGGAATCACACTGCACAGCCACAGCTTGTGGTTCAGCAGGGTTGGCCACTGCATGGGGGCCAGCTGGGGGTCTGGTTGCCAGAGACATGGCTGCCTCCTTCCCATCAGCTTGCTGGACCCACCCCCAGGGTCCAGTGTACCCTCAGTGTTTCACCCAGCCCCCTCCCACACTCCCTTTGCTTTGCCTTCCCTCCGGTGCAGGTTACCTTCAAGAACCTGGCCTCACGACCCTTCTCCTTGCACTCCACGCTGACAGCCTACGAGGATTCACAGGGCACAACGCAGCAGGGTGGGGTGGTGCAGCCTGGTGAGCTCCGGAAATACTCCTGGAAAGTCCTGCCCCAGATGGCACCCACTACAAAGGAGTTCGACTGCAAGGCCTGGGCTTACTTCTCCAATGTGGACCTGGTAGGTGGGAGCCTGCTCTGGGGGTCACCCCAGGAAGAAGAGATAGGCAGCATGCCTGGTCCTGGCTGTGAGGTCAAGACACTCTCTGAAAGCAGCTGAAAGCAGCCTGTGGCTGTATAGATTCTCAGATGTCTAATACAGTGATGAATGCATGCTGGTGTTTTCTCTTCCCTTCCCTTCCCTTAACTGAGTTTTTACCACATTCCCTGGTTGTACCAGCTTATGAGACTTGTAGGGAACTAACACTCTCCAGTTCCTTAACCCTCTGCCAAATCTGCCTGGATTTGGCCCCTGGTTCCAATGTTGGTGTGGTGGGGACTGTAGGACAGACACATACCATGTCTCTTGAAAGCACATGCAATCACCTGCTGCTCAGCCTTTCTTAGGTCAGAGTGGGGTTGCCCCAGTGAAGCCAGCATGTCCTTCCCACCCTATACATGCCTCGGAGTGGGAGCCAGGCCAGGGATGCAGGCGGGTTCGTTGCTTTCCTCCCTGCTGTGCCTCTTGCTGGTGTCGGCACTGCCTCCCCCTCTGAGGCAAACTCTCATTTCCCCGACAGGAGAAGGACCTGCACTCAGGCCTCATTGGGCCACTGATCATCTGCCGCCATGGGGTGCTGAGCTTGGTTTTCAGGCGGCAGCTGGCTGTGCAGGAGTTCTCCCTGCTCTTCACCATCTTTGATGAGACCAAAAGCTGGTACTTCCTGGAGAACATGGAGAGGAACTGCCACCCTCCCTGCCGTGTCCAGCAGGACAACCCTGACTTTAAGAGAAACCATTCCTTCCATGGTGAGGACCCTTGCCCTTGCCCTTTCCATCCCATAATCAGTACTGGGATGGCAAAACCCTGGAGCTTTGAGCCACTCCTGACCACTGCCTTTCCCAGCCATCAATGGCTATGTGAGTGACACACTGCCCGGGCTGGTGATGGCTCAGCAGCGGGTCCGGTGGCACCTCCTGAACATGGGCAGCACTGAGGATATCCACTCTGTGCACTTCCATGGGCAGCTGTTCAACATCAGGACCAGTCAGGAGTATCGCATGGGAGTCTACAACCTTTATCCAGGTGAGATACAGCACAGGCACTGTGCACCTCCCACGTGCTGGGGCTTCATGTCCCTGCTCTTAGGAAGCACCAAGCCTGTGTAGGAGTTGAGGGGATATCAGGGATGGGGAATGGATCTGAAAGAGTCTGGCTCTGTGTTTGCTCAGCACTGTGGCATCCCAATACAGCCAGTAACTCCCCCCTGCTTTTCTCCCCTTTCCTGGCCAGGTGTCTTTGGGACAGTGGAGATGTGGCCCTCACATCCTGGGATATGGAGGGTTGAGTGCAAAGTGGGAGAACACCAGCAAGCCGGGATGAGTGCCCTCTTCCTCGTGTATGACCAGAGTGAGTGATCTGAGTGATCCCCTTTGCTCCCTGACTCACCTGCTGTCACAGCCACAGCATGTATTCCAGCTGCCTCCCCCAGATCTTTCTCCTAGGGTCACCCAAGTGAGATCTCCTGGGTTTTCACACTGAAAGAAAGTTATGACTTCTGTCCTTGTCACCCTGCACAGCCCAGCAGAGAGCACAGAGTCAGAGACACAGTTGGGGTGAAGGCTGGGAGACCTGCAAATATTTACTCCCAGAGCTCTTGCTTTCCAAAACTGAAGGTCCCTGGACTCCCTGTAAAATGCACTTTCCTGAGTAAGTGCATGCATGGGCTGATGTCTGCCCATACTGTCAGTAAGGTACAGTGCTTGATGCCTAACCATGTCAGGAGGTAAACTGAGGCACAGAGTGGTGACAAGAGGCAGCAAGCAATGCTGCCTGACTACAGGCTGGTCTCATAGAAACAGTCTCAAGAGCAACTGCAAAATCCCCAGAACAACACATTTCTAACTCACCTTAAGTAAGCACTGGGTGAAGTGGTGTATGAGAGTAGTATTTTATCACATAGTGACAGTCTCTCCTGTTTCTAAAAAAGTATTAAATGTTAGCCACAAAATGTTGCCATAAGTTAAAAATCTGCTTAAGATTTCAAATTCAAATTTTCCCCAGGAGCATTTGACACACAGTGGAGATGCCAAGATGTGACAAGTTGCTAATAATAATGGTTATTATAAGAGATAAACATCCCTGTGCTCAGCAGACCAGAAGAGAGACACAGAGAGACAGGGGTGTCAGGTAGACTTTCCTTTAGCAATGTGATATTTGTTTTTAAAAGATGCTGCTTAGCAACAAAAAGGCCCAGGAGCAAAACTTGGGTATAAGGAAGAGACACTTGTCAGCACTGCCGGGACATTAGGACATAGGAATGAAAGCTCATGGGCTCAGGGACAAGAGTTTGGAAAGAGGCTACTGTGGCTCATGCTGGGAACTCTTTGCTGTTGGCATGAGGGTCAGGAGCAATGACTTTCAACACCCGTAGAATTTGGAGATGGATGTGGTGGCATCTGAAATCTATCCCTTGTTGTGAGACAAACAAGCCTGGGGGCTCCTGAAGGCTTGAAAACCTCCCTGAGCCTGGAGGCTGCTACCTATCCTAGACTTTTCCTTCAAAAGCCTTGATATCTAATCAACTCACCCTGTTTTTTGCCCTCCCTGTTGACTGCAGACTGTCAGAGCGCCCTTGGTCTGGCTTCAGGCCGCATTGCAGACTCTCAGATCACAGCATTGGGGCAATATGGTGAGTACCTGCAAGGAAGTCTTCAGCCAACATAGCTCATATGCTTGCCAGCCCAAAGTTCTACTACATTGGGTCCCTGGTAGAATCCTTCCTCCATCCATGTCCACGTCCACGTCCCAGTGGGGACAAACCTTGCCACATGTCATGTGTGAGTGCTCTGCCACCCTGTATGTGGCTGCTGAAGCCTGGAGTGATCCTCAGGCCCAATCCTACAGAGGAACTCGGCAGCTCCAAGGGCCAGCAGCACCCTTGTATCTGTGCTCTCTCTTTGCAGGGCAGTGGGCTCCTTACCTGGCCAGGCTGGGTAACACTGGCTCCATCAATGCCTGGAGCACAGACCGCAGCAGCACCTTCATCCAGGTAAGAGAGACCCTGTGTCTGGAGGCAGCACTGTGGGCACTACAAGGGCATGCTCCTGGCTGATGAACTGTGCAAGACTTGTATGGATGGGCAGTGTCTTCCCAGCTACAACCTGCTGTTTTGCCCCTCCTCTGGGAGGGAAGCACTGAGATCCTAATAGCAGGTGGTGTGGTCATGGTTGCTGCTGAACTGGTCCCCATACCTATCCTCAGTGCAGCAGAAGAATCACTTGGTCCAGTTGTTGCATTGGATTGTGCAAAAATCCCCCGAAGACCAAGTGAGAACAGCTCACCACTCCAAACAGCTTCCTCCTGCCCTCTCCCAGCTGTTTGCTGACTTGTGCCCTTAGGAATGGCTGTTTTAATTCATAACCAGTGCTCACTTAAGTTGGGAGAAAATGAATTCATGGGTTTACAGTGCCTGAGCATGGCTTGGGTTTGCCATCGGAAGTGAATCCCTGATTTTCATTCTCAGGTGGACCTTCTGCATGTCATGATTATTCATGGCATAAAAACCCAAGGGGCCCGACAAAGATTCTCCAGCCTCTACATCTCCCAGTTTGTTGTCTCCTACAGTCTTGATGGGCAAAGGTGGAAGGCATACAAGGGAAACACCACCAGCAGCCAGATGGTAAGATGAACAGATCTTGAGGGGTGTGTCTTCCCAGAATGGCATCTCTTGGGGTGATAAGGGATAGGGAGCTCTGTGCAGAGATCTCCTGAGCTCTTGAGATTAGGGCAGGAACAGAGAGCACTCTCTACCAGGTGGCACAGACCTGCAAGGGACTTGCTGTCTGTGTCCATCTGTCCCATTTAAAATTGTCCGAGCTCTCTCTTTCTATAATCCCAGGGGGCTGGGAGATCCGCTGCTCAGTGTTATGTTACTTATGCATGTTACTTACAGCCAGGCATAAGATATTGTCTGAATGTCTTTTTTCACCCCAAAGGCAAATTTGGCTTTCTAAAAATGTGCAGATGCAGATGATTTGGAGAAACTATAGTCACTAGAAAAACCCACAACTTAAATATTCATGAGCTGATCACTGGGAGAAGAAGAGTATCCAGAAACGACTTCATTGTGTACACCAGCTATGGCTAAAACCTCCCAGATTCTAATGTTCCAGGATTAACTTATTTTCCTTCTTTTTCTTCCCCTTTTTTGCCGAAAATATAAACCCAAATTCATTTGCACAGACCCTAAGTTTATCCTCCTCTTCTTTCTCAGTAGTTCACCCTGGTTTGGCGCACTCACACTTCTTTGTCCTGAATCACAACTCAAATCATGCCCCTGAGCTTGTGAGGGCGGTGATAAGATACCAAAGTGCCAGTCAGGAATGCTCTTCTCCCCACTAATCCTTGTCCTCTCTTTACAATGGCACAACAATCCTTCTCCTCCCTTTCCCTGCAGCGGTTCTTTGCAAATGTGGATGCGACTGGAGTGAAGGAAAATCGCTTCAACCCTCCGATCGTGGCGCGGTACATCCGCGTGAGCCCCACTCACTACAACATCCGCGCCACGCTGCGCATGGAGCTCATGGGCTGCGACCTCAACAGTGCGTCCCACCTCACACCGAGCACCAGAGCCGGGCTCTGACCTGCTGGGGCGCGGGGCACCGGCTCCACGTGTTTCAGGACTCCCAGGCAGTTGTGGTGGGGGGAGGAGGAGGTTGGAGGTGGAGTTGAGGGAACTAAGCTGGGAAATACCATTCTGATTTTAGAGATAACAGTATCAGAGGGGGAGGTTGGGGACAGCTCTCACCACCACTTTTTCCTGAGCACCAGAAACTCCCAGCAGCAGGTAAGATGATAGCTGGAGAGCTGCTGCCTCAGTCTGTGGGAGCAGAGAACAAGCAGAGGCAGATGCTGTTGGCTTTTCTTCTGGTTTTGCCACTTCAAGGAAAGATTGCCCTGGTCGACAGTGTGGAAGTGGTGCTCTGGGATGCTTCCTTTAGCTTTGTACACCAGCAGGATTCTGCAGCAGCTAAAAGCAGCAGTGGCTGTGCTGTCACCCCATGCCCCAAACCTGCCAACCTGCTCTGAAACAACTGTGCACAGGCACAGCTGATCCCACCTGTGCAGGGTGTCTCCCTGCCAGGCATTCTTTTTCTTTCCCTAGAAACAGGTTCTCCTCATGCCTCCTTATGCAACAAATCCTTCACATTCCTGCTAGATAAAATCTCCAGGAGGTCAAGAAGGTGGGACTAAGCAGCAGGGGTAGTTTGGCCAGAGCCACACACAGGGCCCCTAAGCAGTGCAGGAACCACAACACTGCAGGCAAGGCACAGGAGAACTTGTGACCAGGGAAAGTTCATGGAGGACGGCTGGAGCAGTGAACAGGCAGAAGGCATCTCCATGATGGGTCTGTTATACCCCTGACCAGCACTGCTCCTCTCTTGCAGGCTGCTCCATGCCCCTAGGAATGGAGAACAGAAGGATCCCTGACCAGCACATCTCTGCGTCCTCCTACAGCTCCAATGCCTTCTCCAGCTGGTCACCCTCCCTGGCCCGCCTGAACCTTCAGGGGAGGATCAACGCATGGAGGCCAAAGGTAGCCCATGCAAGGAGATATCCAGGCAGGCAGCTGGGGTCCCAGCAGACAGGATGAGTGCTTGCAACCTGTCCTAGTCAGGGCTGCGTGAGAAGTGTGTACGGCCACATGCACCATGCAAGCTGCCCACTCACAAGCACGACAGTTGCCACACTGGTTTAGCACCCAGCAGCTCCAACCAGATGCCTGGTAGGGCAGGTGAAGCACAGGGAAATGCAGGGCCAGCTCAGCTTCAGCTGCAATAAGCACGTCTTTCTCATTGCTGCTGAAGGGTTGATGGCAGTCTGTTCTTCTCAGAGTAACAGCCCCAGAGAGTGGCTGCAGGTGGACTTTGAAGAAACCAAGAAGGTGACTGCAATCTTAACCCAAGGTGCCAAAGCTGTCTTCACCCACATGTTTGTGAAGGAGTTTGCTGTCTCCATCAGCCAGAACGGTGTGCACTGGAGCCCAGTCCTGCAAGATGGCAAGGAGAAGGTAGGCAGACCTCCATAGCCACAGGCACCCCACGGACACACCCAGGGCAGCAAGCACAGCCCTTGGCAGCAAACACACTCAGAGGATTTTTTTTTCCAAGAGCAGTGAGCCAAGGTGTGCTTTTTCCTCCCTTAAAGCGCTCCAAGGGGTGTTTCTCTGCATTGATCATATCCTCACTGTGCCAGCAGATGAAAGTGCATCCCTGGTTTCTCTCTCCTCTCCAGATTTTCAAGGCAAACCGAGACTACACAAGCACAGTGACCAACACCCTGGAGTCGCCCCTCTTTGCTCGCTATGTGAGGATACACCCCCGGCAGTGGCACAACCACATTGCTCTGCGAATAGAGTTCCTTGGCTGCAACACTCAGCAGGAGTACTGATGGCTGTGGGGCCGGGCACGGGCAGTGCCAGCCCAGGGACACCCACATCCCACCAGACACTGAACTCACCAGGGCTGGAGCCAGCCCTCCAAGGTCCTGGCTGCCCCTGCTGCTGGGGAAGAGAATGCCTGCAGAGCTTCACGGTGGCTGGCTCGTTATCTGCCTCTTCCTGTCTCTCCTCTGCCAGATACTATATACTCAGATGTAATGCTGAAGAATTAAACAGTAATTTTCCAGTATCTCCCTGCACTTTCTCCTCTGCTCCAGCCTTGGAGTCCCAGGGGGCTCAGTCAGCATTATCAGCAGCTAGTAATTAATCAGCCCCAGAGCTTCTCAGCTTCCTTTTGCTCAAGCTCCCACTACTCTGGGCACAGTCCTGGAGGAGCAGGAAGCAGCAATGATAAGGACTGGGGGAGGAGGTTTTCCTCCAGGCCCCAGTGTCCATTTCACAATCGGTGGGGGTCGGTGGCTTGAGAGGAAGCAGTGCTTGCTCAGCCCTACTCAGCACTGGGCTTGGGCCCTCCACTTCCCTTCATCTCTGTTCCATAATTCTCCTTGCTGCTGTGGCTGGGTGCCATCACCCTGCTTTCTGCTTGTGCCTTAAGAAAGCGCTCCTTGTTCACCACAGGAGGAGTTCTGTGAGTGCCTGTGGCTCCCTGGGACCCTGGTGGGGCGTTGGCTGGTGGATGAGCTGCCACCTTGACACAATCCCCAGCAAGGTGTGCCATGGGCCAGAGCCATCTTCCTGCCACTGGTGGTTTTCCCCCTCCCTGGCACTCGTCCCACACAGTGGCAGATGTTTCCCCTCCCAGGAATGATGAGCAGGGTGGCACTGGCTCCTGCCTCATGTCTCTTGTGGGGTGGAGACCTTCCAGAAAAACTTCACAAAGGCACAGAGCAGCCAGCAGGCTGTGGAGAAGGCATGGGGTCATGTCTGCAGGGCGACACACTTCCCCACAGCAGCAGCAGTGTTGACATCCCACTCCCAGTGCTGTGAGTCTTCCGTCTGTGACAGGGAAGCTGGATGGCCCCATAAAACCTCTGGCTGCTGTAGTGGGGTGGGAAGTAGGGTTATGAGGAGTCTTTGGAGAATGGATGGGATCAGCTGGGTGTTGGCTGCCATCACAGTGAGATGGGCAGGGTAGGTGCACCAGCTCAGCAACAGCCAGCGATTGCCTTGTGGATTTCCAGGGTGCCCCACCACAATCAGGTAGTCCCTGCTGACATCTGGATGAGATGTGGCCTGCAGCAGCTCCCAGAAGAGCTCTGCCAGCAGCACGGGGGACAGTTGTGGTGGGGACACCAGGGATGTGCAAGAAGCAGGGTGGTTGTGTGAGGAACAGATACTCTGAACCACCCTGCTCTTGCCTGCCATCAGCTTCACAAGGCTGATTCTGGGGCACCACAGATGCTCCCCTCCACAGCTTGTGTCTGGAAGAAGGAGGGACACACACTGCAGATGATCTCAGTGGTGTGATCTGTCTGGGAACCCACACCCAGTGGAGATCAGACAAAGCAGCCTGAAAAAGCCTCACATATCTGCCAGGTTCCACATTGCTGTACAGGGAGGCTTTGCTGTGGGCCTGGGAGTGATTACATTATAACAGGAGATGCAATCACCCTTTGGCTTAATTGCACTCTGACAATAACCAGGCACAGAGGTGAGGAGAGGCTGCCTGGCAAGAACTGGCCTGAAGAGAGGGATTGGAGCCACCAGCTTCTCAAAGGGGAAAACCCCTGCCTGAGGCAGAGTCCCCTTCAGCCTGGGAGGACAAAACCAGCCGCCTCAGGCCCTTCTCAAGGCAATCTTCCTCCAAACAAATCCATCTCTCCGGAGCTAAAGCTGCACAAGGACAGCTGGCTGTAGTCACCATGCCAGGCATGCTGAAGACCCTGATGGCAGAGAGGACAGAACAGAGAGAACGTCTCAGATCTAAACAGCAGCTGGACTGCAAACAGAGACCCCCAAAGGCAGTTGCTGAGGATGTGGCCCAGTTTCCCATCGTGATACTCTTGGGTAAGGGCAGACATCTGCACCCTCTGCCCACAGTCAGGCTGGGCCTGACCAGCTGAAGCGTAAATACCACTCAGAATCTATCCCAGTGGGTGCCCAGGCTCATCCTGCCTCCACAAATAGGCTGCTCATTTGTCCAGTGACATAGGGAAAAAGATCAGAGGAAAAGCTGTGTGCACCAGAGCCCTCCTCTGCATAATTTTCAAAGAGGAAACATAGCTGAAATCTCTGCAGGTGACCAAGCAGCCTTCACCAACCACCCCTGAGCGGTTCTGGGGTGCTCTCTAGCTGGCCAGGAGGCTGTGAAGGGGCTGTGCTGAGCAAAAGCACAAGAAGGGGGCTGTGGCAGATTCGTCAGAGCCTGGCAAGTTGTGGAAACCATTACTGGAAGGATGTCTTGTCATTTATCTTGTAGAGAACGGAGACCAGACGCTGTTTCCTCACAGCGTCATACAGATCTGAACTGCACCACATCCTCCCCCAGCCACAGACGTTTCTGTGCAGGGGAAGGGCTGGACCACCGCAAAAGGACTCTGCCTCTGGGCCAGGAGATGTCCTGCCTAGTCACCACCCCACAAAGAGCCCTGCTGCATCAGGGGCTGCCTGGCAAAATCCTCCTGGATCCCAGGGATCTTATTCATGGCTCAGCTGCTATGGTTGCCTGAGCTGGGGGAATCTAGTGATCACACAGCTTTCTGGTGTCTCTAGGAAGACAAAACACATCTTAGCCATCTCTTTCTATTGTAGCCCAAACAGATTATTTTGCAGTCCAAAGTGTATGAGATGTTTCAATGGTAAGCCCAGCCAGATAAACCAAGGGCCAGGGAGGTTTCTGCATCTGCCTCCTCTCATGCTGAGCGAAGAGCTCTTGGTGTGCAGCCCCCACTTGAGCCAGATGTGGGGGATATATGCAGGGATTGCAGCTGTGCAGGGGGGAACCATTCCTGGAAAAAGTTGCCAGCATGTAACAGAAACAGGCAGCAACATGTTTAAGAAAGCACCTGAGCAGGGATCATTTGTCAAGGAGCAAAGCAAACTTGGGCAAGAACATCTGTTACATACGTATGTAGGTATTAATACATGTATTCTCTGTATGTAACCAAGAGAGAATGAACAGACTTAGACTTCCTTTTTCTGTCAGTCAGGTGTCTTGTCACATTTCTCCCTCCTACTACATATTCCATGATTAACTGCAGAGCTTCTCTCCGCTCTCTGTATCTCTTGCCTCCTACTCCACGTTGCTACCAGTCTGCTTCTAGCCCATGAGTGCAAGAGAAGCCTGGTGCCAAGGTGTCCTGCCCCCAGGATGTGCTCAGAGTGGCACATTTCAAAGCCAAGCCCCACCAATCCCACAGTATGCCCCTATTTCCCCTCTCCTCCTCTCAGGCTGCCTCAGCTGCTGGGTAAGGATGCTACAAAGTGTTCTGCAGACCCTCCTCAGTCAGCTGGACAGGGTAGGGGAGATGAGGCTCCGAGCACCATCCTCCAGCCTACTGGGCACGACTGAGGGGGCGGAATGCAGTCAGGCACCCTGTGACTTTTCTAGGCCCCTGACCTAGTCCATTATTTTCTCATCCTAATCTGACTTTACAGGCAAAATCTGGCTCACAGGTCCCACCATGCTCAGCTGCAGAACACGGCCCTCTTAGTTTTCTTCTGCTCTTGGTGCTGACCCCCAATCAACTGCAAGCCCGTTGTGTGACTTGGTACACTACTTACACAGAACTTGCTTAGCATCAGGAGCTAAATTTGGTGAAGCCTTACACTAGCTGTGAATTTCCACCCAGATATGCTGAACCTTTACCTAGTTAAGTAAAAGGAGGCCCCAGAGCTGGTTTGAGCTGGAAGATAAGGAAGAAAGGAAGGCTGCTACCACTGTCAGCTGACATAGCAACATTAGAGATGAGAGAAGAAACAGCCCATCTAAAGAAAATGAAAGGACCAAAAAAAGAACAGGAATACCCCAGATTCTAATATTACTACTGGTCAGAACTGTCATGTGGCTAGTGGGAAACTTAAGATTGTAAAGGTATAATTCTCCACGGATTTCTTTGATTGGGGTTCCTCTTTGGAGACACCCAGCTTGAGCTACTCTACATGCCAGATAAATAAACCACCTATTTATTCAGTAGATTGGCGACTTGTGTTCTTCAAGCAGGAACCCAGGCCCAAGCCCTGTTGACGGTGGCATAAATCCTGGTATTTGGTGTAATTCCTTCAAAAAAGCCCAAGGCCACCTTCCAGATGGCAAGTGTGAGGCTGGGGAAAGAGCAAGAAGTGGATCTGAACCTACAGATCTGAACCTACTAGCTGCCCACTCCAGCCACCTCCGAATGGCAGATCCATTGGTTTCTGCCTCTTAATCCCCATCCACTTGATGTATCTTGTGTGGAGAAGAAAAAGGGTGGGTTAATAACAACTCCCCAATCTACAAGTCCATAGTTAAAAGTAAGTTAAGAAAAAGCAGACAGGCCTCCAGAGCACAAAGCTTAGATCAGAACTTTCCCCAGGTTTCCAGATCAGGGTGTCTGCTCTCTCCTCGTTCCCTGCCCAGGCTGTGCTTCTGAGGCTCTTTGCTCCTGGCAGTGTTAGAGCAGCTTGTTGGAGCTGCTCACATCAGTGCCTGCAGCTCCCACATCTCCTCTTCCCTGCATCTCACAGTGCTCTGGGCTTTCTGATAGCCCAGTCAGGAGCAGTTTTATTCCCATAAGGCAGGAGAAACTTGCTGTCAGAAAAAGATCGAATTTCTTTCTTTTTTTCCCCCCTTCTTCCCCCTCTCATTCCTCTGTTCTCCTGTTTCCTTTCTCTAGAACTTTGCACCCTTCTTTTCCATGTATTTCTTAGGGTAACTTTAGACAGAGGCAATGTGGGGAACTCATCTAGCAGCAGTGGGGGAGTCATACAGAGAAACCTCTAAGTTTTCAGAATCCCAGGGATGGTGTGAATAATCCTTTCAGTGATTATTTTAAAGAATATTCCAGCAGAATTAACTTCCCAGCCCCAAATAAATCTCTGACTTTACCTGGACTCTGGCATCAGTAAGACTTATTAGTGAGAGCACAAAGTTTGACAGCAATCCTTCCAACCACGCACAACTCACAAATGCAAGGATTTGCCATCCGCCACATGCAAACTGCAGGTGCATAAGGAGGTGGAAGACCCAGAAGAGCCAAGAATAGGGCTGTCCTTGCTTCAGCACAGAGAAATCGCTGGGTCTCTTCTTTGCAGGTACCATGGAGCTCTGCACACTGGCAGACCCCAGGGATGACCGTCGCTTTGCCAGAGCCAGGCATCCACCAGCGCTCCTTTGGAGACGCGCTCCCCATGTCCTTGCTGCCCAGAGCAGAGCCCGTCTCACACCCAGCCTCCTGCCCCGGTTTTGGGATGAGAGCTGCCACTACTCCCTCCCCAGCAGAGTCCCATCAGCATCCAGACCCATCAGCACGCCCGGGGCGGGCTGAGAGCTCTGCGAGTGCTTTGGCACGGCCGGG
>VXBA01002091.1:286576-315412 GCA_013399895.1 Serilophus lunatus | reverse complement strand
CACCGGCTCCGGCCGCCGGGATGACCCTCAAGTCGGGGCGCAGCGCCGGCGGCAGCAGCAGCATGAGGACGGCGCTCTCCGACCTCTACCTGGAGCACCTCCTGCAGAACCGGCCCAAGCCCGAGGTGAGCGGCCCGATGCGCCCCTGGCACCCCGCGCCTCTTGCCTTTCCCCTGCCCACGACCCCCATCCCACCTCCGGCGCTCTCCCGCGGGCCCTTTGCCCCGCACCCCGCGCCCAGCTCGGGCCCGGCAGGGACCCCGCCGTGTCCCGCGCCATCCCGACCCTCCCGCACAGGCGGGGGGAAGCGCGGCCCCAGAGGCAGAGACCCCGCGGCCGGGATCCAGGTGCGTGCCCCGTGTGTGGCATTGCTGGTCCCCGGCACCCCAGGAGCGGGGATGCTCGCTGGCGGACGCGGGGTGCCTCCCGAGAATGGTCCGCCGGCGTGGCCGGCACAGCATAGCCGGGCAGGGAAGAACGAGCTGGGGGCAGGGGAGGAAGGCTCCAGCATCCTGCCACGGAAGAGATGGTGCTTGTTTTGCTGCAAAGTTGTAGCTGGTCTGAACTGGAACTGCCTGTCACATGAGCTGATTCAGCTGCTGAGCAACCTCCGGGTCCACAGCATGGGCTGGAGGAGGGCAGTGGGTCTCTCTCTGCCCCAGAGAAGGAGGGTGCAACCAGCCCTTCTCACACCTGCCCCGGGCAGGGCATGAGCCGGTGGCCGTGTACACCTCACCTCCAGCAGAAGGGGAGCAGGCTGCACCAGCCGTCTGGGTTGTGCTGGCAAGGCTCCTTCCTCAGCCGGTGTCATTTGGGGTAGCTTGGGTGCAGCCAGGAGAAGGTCAACAGTTCCCAGTGCTAAACAGTTGGTGCTTTCTCCCCACTTTGAACAGGCATCCCTGGCGAAGCCATGGCATAATTTGCCTGGGCTGGGCTTTCCTTGCAACTGTGGGGAGCCTCTGAAAGCTGGGAGGAAATTTCCCTGGAGTGCTGTCCTTGGCCCATCCTGTTGGACACTAAAGCATCCAAAAGAGGCTTGTCAGACCTGTAGTTCATCTGCTTTTTATGGTTCAACCTTGGCAGAGTGCTTTGAAAAAAAATAGGAAAAAAAATTAAAGCAAAGTGTCTGGACCAGGCAGCTGCTGAGAGGAGCAATCTCATCCCTCTGCCTACAAGATGCAGGCAGAGGACCTGCCTGGCTGCAGGCAGAGCAAGGATAAATTGCCGGTGGCAGCAGAGCATGCAAAATGTAGGAGCTACCCTACAGCTCCTTAGTGTTATGGTTTATTTATTTTGAAAGAGATAGAGATGGTGAACTGAGATTTGCCTGAGTCCTTTTAAAAGGCATTCCATAGGGCTGGCCCACAACGGGGGTACCACGTCCTGAGCTTGCCAGTCACTCACATGCTCCTCTCTATGTCACGTGTGTGCAGAGATGGTGCTGGCCCACCGTGGCTGTGGGACACCAGGACATTGCCCAGCAGCAGCTCTTGGGAAGGGTGCTGGGTCAGTCTGGCTGCTGCTTGTCTGGAGTCAAACAGGGTGACCAGGAGGTTTCTCTTCTCCATTTTCTCTGGGAGCCACGTGCTGGGAAGGGCTGTCCTGCGTGCCTCACGTGGTGGCAGGGCATGGAAACCATGGCAAGTGGAAGCCATGTTATTGCTAGGAAACAAACCAAAGCCTCTTCTCTTGAGCTTCACCACGTGCCTGCATATCTTTTCCTTATCTCCTGACTGTCAAATACAGATTTACCAAAAAGGTGTGGGCTTTATTGCCAGCTGTGCACCTGGTTGGCAGGGTGACCTTGGGCTTCTCCTCTTATCATCCATGAATCATTTCCCCAGCTGTAAAATGGGCAGCAAATGTGACCTTTGGGAATGTGGTGGAGAAAAGGAGGGTATTTCTAGAGAGAGCTGACCCTGAAGGTGCAGAGGGAACACTGCACTTCCCTGTGGGCAGGAGTTTCCAGCTTCCAACCAGCACCAGCTCCCAAGCAGACTGAGGCCACAGTTCCCAGGGACCAAATTGTGAATCAACCACAGGTAAAACTCAGTTGAAAGCTGAGCTAAACTTTTGGCTTTGACCAGTGATATGGGAATGATTCCAACTTCTTTATCTCAAATGCATTTTGCTGTGTTGCTGCTTGTAACAGCTACAGGGGAAAAGCTGTTTTGCAGGGCTTGTTCAGGAAGCTGGGGATGGAGTGACTGGGCAGCTCTTCCTTCTGTCAGTGTTGCCATTTCACTGACTGTCTCTTGGAGGTGACCAGTTTCACAAACACATCTGGAAGCCTGCATCAGCCTTTTCTGGTGGGAAGATGGTGCCTCAGCAAAACCGACTGCTCCCTTGAAATTCTGGCCCGTCTCCGTTACAGCACTCCGTGACCTGGAGTCAGTGTGAGGACACACAGAGCTGGCAGCATCTTCTGGCTGCCACAACCCTTTTGTATCCCTCCCATTTCTCTGTTCCCCTTCCCACAGAGACCTGTTGGTGTTGCCAGGCCTTTTGCCAGTGTCAGCAATGTAAACCTGTTTGGTTTATATGTTTGTTGGTTTGATTTTTTTATTTAACCTCAGTCATGTTGCTAGAAGGGTTTTTAGGTGAGGTTGTTCCTGTGGTTGTGCTGGCAGACCTGAGAAGTCAGTAGCCCCTGGCAGAAGGAATTGCTTCTAAATGCCATGTTGTTCCCTAGCCTGCTGGAGCAGCCCTAAAGCAGCTCCCAAGCTCAATATTTTTTGCTGCTTTGCTTTTTTTACACATTGCTGTGTTTTTTAAGCTGTACTGAGATTGAGGTACACAGATCTACTGGATGGTGAGGAGGCAAGGCTGGGGCACTGGGAGGTGGGAGGAGAGACTGCTGGGTCAGGATGTCTTTGCACCAAGTAGTGCCTCAACCTCCCCACATGCACCTGTGGCAGTTATAGTGTGAAGGGTGATGATGGATGGAGGGAGCTGGGATTTTGTGGCTCTCTGTGGGCAGCAGAGCTTGTCTCCCTGCCAGACAAGAGGGCAATCCCAGAGAAACCCAGCACCAAGGTTCCTTCTTGCATCCAAGCTGCTGTACTTTGGGGACCCCCTTGACAAAACAAGGAATACTTTTCTCCATGTACTTGCCAGGCAGCTCTGTTATTCCAAGGCTATCCGATACTGAAGTCTCTGGGTTAGAGCAGCAAGGAGAGCCCAGGAACCAAACCTCCGAAACTGCCCTTTGCACTACAGTGCTGCTTTCCTCAAGTGCCTCCTGCAAACAAGCTGCCCAGTTAATGTTTGATTTGCTCATGGCAAGCAGCCTGGTGGAGCCAGTGCAGCAGCGGGAGCAACCCTGGCAGACAAGTGCTGACCCCACTGGGGGACAGGATGCCAGCTCCTGGGATCCTTGTTACCCAAGGAACTGGTAAACTTCCCTCTGCCCTGGGATACAGAGTAGAAATCTGGGGGCTTAAGGAAAATGCAGGCAGGGAGCTGGGGTGCGCCTCTTTGACCCATGGAGCGGGTGGTTTCTCTGTGCATTGCCACCTGGAGCAGGATTCCTGTGGGAGGATTTGTACCCCCACCAGCCAGCTGCAAGGCACACATGGAGCCCAGCACAGCTCAGGACCCCAGCCTCCTTGCCCTGTGTCTGCCCCAGGGCTGGCCCAGCAATGACTGAGCCCAGAGCTGTGACAGCACTGACAGATATTTCCTGCAGAGCAGCGCTCAACCAGCAGTCTGGCTGGCCACCAGCATCACTTTGAAAGGCTCTTGAGGTCACAGACCATGCTGGGCCAAGCCAGCCAAGAGTGTGGCAGCTGCCAGGAGAGTGCAGGGTTGGAGATCCAGCCAGTCAGCTCATGTGCACAGAGCAGGAGAGCCACACGTCTCCTGTTGCTGGTTTCTGGGTGCCAAACACCAGGGCTGGACTCTGACACCCTGTGGGTCTCAGTCCTCCTCATCAACCATTGTCCCATCCCCATCCACTGGCTGCCCCGTGCTGTTAGCAAAAGCCCACACCATCCCAGCATGGCTCTGGGATGTTGCTGGAGGACCCTTCTGGGTTCAGAGCTGCCATCACATGACTGGTGGCCATCCCCAGGCTCAGCAGCGAGTCCCAGGTGACAAGGCTTGTTCTCTAGGAGTCACCAGGGTGACACTGATGCTGTGTCAGCGTCAAGGGCTGGGTGTTTTCTCCAGCTCTCAGCAAAAAGCAAAGGTCAGGGCCAGGAGGCTCAGCTGACCAGGGTGGTAGGGATGGGAACTCCCAGTCCCTGTGCTGTGTCCTGGGTCATCAGGCTCTGCTGAGCCTAGAGGTTTGAAGTCAGGAATTGCATAGTCTGAGACTTTCCCAAGGCATAACCAAGATAAGTATGATCTGTGCTGTCTCCAACCACCTCAGGGACACTTTGGCCTTTGGGTAGGGCTTGAGAAGGTCCTTGTGCTCCTGTTTCTCCTTGCAGCTTCTGGGTTGGCAGAGAGCTGAGGGTCAGCTCTAGGCATGCACACTGCTGGATCTGTTCCTCTGCCATTCAAATGTTATGGTAGTGTGCCCTGGCCAGGCTGGGGGGCTGCAAGTTGTTCTTCTTCCCACCTTGTGAGCCCTCGGCCTAGGTGCTGCTCTGGGCTGGGATTCCTTCTCCATATTTAAGCCATTGGCTGCTGGAGGTCATGTGGTTGCCTTTTTTCTTCTGAGTGGGAGGTTGGTTGGCACTTTTGGAGTAGTTGGCATAAAAATAAATTGCTGTATCATGGGCAAACAGCTCCCTGAGCATTTTCTGCTCTGACCCAACCCTGACAGTGTCCTTTCATGGGGGCTGTTACAGTGACTGTGCCTCGATGGCACGTCCCTCTCTGGCAACACCTCTCCCACTGTCCTGGTTAGTCCTGACTCTGCTGCCTTTTCCTTTGGCTCCCTCCCTGCTTTCTGTCATTGCACAGAGCTGGATCACTGTCTCAGCACATCCCTACCAAAGCTAATTCTGTCATGGTTTAGTGCCATGGCTGCAGCCCAGCAGCAGATGCTCTTCACCCCAGTCTCATCTGCACGAGCCTTCCTATGGCTTGACCAGATCTGCCTCCCACCTTGGCAGGATGGGGCTGCAGCTTCTCCTCCCCTCCAGGCCTAATGTCTGTGGTGGGGGAGAGTGAGCTGGGACAGCAGGATGGTCAGGCTGACATTCCTGACATGGAGCCTCTGGCCCTGGTGTTCACTTGGCAAGTCAGGCTGTATGGGGAGTGGTGTTGGCTCTGCCTGGCTGGGCATGGCAGGCTGTGATGCTGGTGCAGGACTGAAGCTGGTGAGGTCCTGGCTGGGTGTCCCTGCAGGTTTGCTGGCTGTAGCTCCCAGCCCAGGTGCAGGCTGCAAACTGGGCAGCAAGGACAGCAGGCTGGTGTGAAGTGGGACAGCCAGGAGGGTTCCTTGTTTTACATCACGGGCTGGTATTGGACTTTGAGTGTGCCGGCAGGGTGGGCAGATTGAAGCTGCCTTGGTTTTGCTGAGGCAGCACTGATTTTGGGAGAGACTTGAGGGAAGTTCCAGTGCACTTGGGGTCAAACATGTATGTCTGTAAGCTGTGCAGAGACTTTGCCCAGCATGCCTGAGGGGTTTAACAGGACTGTGTCAGTTTTTCTCAGACTGAGAGGCAGAAGGTCACTTGGCAGTATCCCTGCATGGCAGGGTAGGTTTTGAGGTCTCTGCTTGGGATCCCATGCATTCCCCACTTACTTTGATGCCAGCATCTGCTGGAAATCAAGAACTGAGGTTCCCTCATGACCTTGCTTGGCTTCCCAGTGCAAACCAACGTGAAAGGACCTGTAGCTGGGAGTTGGGAAGGGGAATGATATGTTTCTGGCTGGCTTGGGAGCACGCTGCCTTCAGTGCCTGGATGTGTACATGGCTCTGTACCATATCGGCTGCCCATTGATATAGGTGAGGAAAGGTTGAACTTGCAAACTGAGCAAGAGCAAAGCCTGGCTTCAGTTCTCAGGGGTGAATCCCAAACTGCTCTGTTTACTTGGTGAAGCCGTCCTGGGCTTTATGCTCTGCAGCAAGCTACCTGTGGGCTAAGTACTGGTGCAACACAAAAAGGAGTGCTTGTGACTCAGTTGCTTCAGAAGGTGATCAGCTGTGGACACTTGTCTTCTGCTACCTGTAGCTTTTCTGAAGTTTTCTTATGTCCCATGTTTACCAGGCTGAAAACTGCAAGTTAAACCCACATCCACATCTTCAAGGGTGAAGCTCTTTTGCTCTTTTTCTTTTCTTGCCCCTACTGTCCTCTCCACCTGTGTGTCCCACCTGTGCTGCAGGCACCCTGACAAGGTTTTGTAGCTCGGCCCCACAGCAGGGATGCACCATTCCCAGGCCCCGTTCAGGTGGAGCCCCTAAACCCTGGTCTTTGTTTTGCCCTGACAGGCCATGACTCAGACCCCAAACGCCATGACTGAGGACATTTATACCAACGGCTCAGCGGCTCTGGGCAGCCCCTCCCACGGCAGCAGCCGCGAGGTGCGCAAGATACGCCTTGTCCAGTTCGAGAAGGTCACGGAGGAGCCCATGGTGAGAACTGCCAGGATCCCAAAGCTTGATGGGGGGGTGGAGGAGCAGGTTGAGCTGTGCCAGCAGGCTGGCCTTGTGGGGAGCAGATCACTGGAGACCATGGGAGAAAAATGCTAGACCCTGCCTTCCCCCTGGGGGCCTGGAGTGAGCCCCGTTGAAGGGTGGTGATGGTTGTGCCAAGACAAGCTCCAGCAGCCTTAGCTGGCCAAGCAGAGTCTCCCCCCAGCTCCACCCACTGTGCAGCCCACCATGGACATGGTCCTGGAGAGGATTTGGTGAGGACAGGAGAGCTCTCCCCTGCAGCATGTAGTCATGGATTTTCCTGTCTTCCAGGGAATCACACTGAAGCAAAACGACAAGCAGAGCTGCATGGTGGCCAGGATCTTCCATGGGGGCATGATTCACAGACAAGGTAACAAGGCCTTCATAGAAGCAGTGCATGGGGTGCATGTTTGCAGGTGGTTTCTTTCCATGCAGCAATAAGGCAGGTCCTCAGCACTGCTGCCTTTCCCCTGTGACATGGACATCTGTGCATGTTCCTCTGCTAGGGATGTGTCAGGAACTCAGGACTCCCTGGTCTCTCTGCATGGTTGTCATGTTAATACACTAGAGGCTTTAGGGATAAATAAAGGGTTGGGGGAAGGGCTCTCCCAAAAAGGAACTCATCTGTCTCATGATGGGGTCACTGTAAGGAGAGATGGAAGGTCTTCCCATTCCTAAAGTGCACAGGTGGGATAGGCATGCTGTAGATTGGCTCTGCAGGCCAAAAGAAGGTGCCAAAAGAAATAAATAGGTGCTATTTTTTGGTTTTGGGTCTTGCCAAGGAGGCATAGAAATGAGATGTTCTCTACTTAGAAGAGGCCCCTTTTCCAGCCTTGGATCTAAGTGGGAAGTCTGTGCTTACTGCTGCCAAAATAAGACAGGAGCCATTCCAATAACGCTACTGGAGCCTGATTTACAGCACTGTATCTGAGGCTTTAATCTGCCTGGGTATATAAACTGAAAACACACAAAGTCAGGAATGCTTGTGTTACAGGCACTGTGAGAAGGTTGTCATTGGCTCAGGTGAGGTTCTTGGGGTTGTGTTTGAGTAACTCTGAAGCAGGTGCTTGGACCAGTCTAAAGCACTGAAGGACACATGGTATAAAACAACCTGATAACCTTCAGACTGGCTAAGTGTGTGTGTTGGGTGGAGGGGGAAGCGTTCCTTCCCTGTGTGCTTTAATCCCATGTGCTTAGGTGACACATGTGGCTCCAGAAGCACTGACCAAGCAAACGATGCAGTGTCCTGGCCACAGCTTTCCCAGGGGGTTGGGAGGCTGGTGGAGCTGTGCAGGTTGGGTTTGGTGAGTGGCTTTTGTCTCGTTTCTGCATTTTCATGTTTCTTACATTGCTGGCAGGCTCCCTTCATGTGGGTGATGAAATCATAGAAATCAATGGGCAGAGTGCGAGCAACCACTCAGTTGACCAGCTGCAGAAGATGCTGGTAGGTATTTGTGTTTGATAGGGCTTGCTGTTTGTTTCTGGCCTCCTGAGAGCAGCAGCAAAGGCTCTTGGCTGGGTCACTGACATGTGCTGATGTGTGTGTGGCTTGAAAAACCACCATGGCCAAGCGGCCAAGGCCACTTGTTTACCAAGGCTGGTGTGCAACTCCAGCCCAGTGCCTGGCTGCTCTTGCAGACCTGGGCCACACATGCATGTCACCTTGGTGCCATTTTCCTGCTGCTGAGGCCATGGTGATCTTGCCAGGCCCTTGCTAAAGACAGCTTTGGGCAGGGCGGGACATGTAAGACCTGGTTGGAGGGAGGTGGTGGTTGTGCTGAGGACACCCACCAGGAGCCCAAGCAGTCCTCTCCTGTCTGATGGCAGGATGTCCCTGCTCCAAACAGCAGGACCAAGGAGGAGCTTGTCTTTGTCTGCCTCCTGAGAAGGGTGGTTGACCCAGAAGGCCCCTCTGAGCCTCCACATGTGGTTGTCCCCATGGGACCATGTAGGTCTTGTGATGCACGTGGGGCAACAGTGCACTGGCCTGTGACAGGCAAGAGTGCTGTGCCTCTAATGTTGGCAGGAGAGCCAGAGCAAGAGAGCAGCATGGAGGGAACAGGTAGAGGAGACCTGGCAGAACCAGCCTCTCCTCCCAGGCTCCTCACTGGGGGCAGCTAGGCCACAGCTGGTGCATATCTCCATGTTTACTCTGCTGGTGCTTAGCAGTGCCCACAGCCAGACCTTTGTGACGGTGCTGGTGTCGCCCCATGGGAATGGGGACAAGTATGGCAAAACTATACTGCCACAGCTCTTTGCCGGCCCCAGCAGAGCTGTTCCTAACAAGGCTGTGGTGCCCCCAAACATCACAGCATGGCAGGGAGCGCCCAGGAGCCTTGCCTTTGCAAGTCCTGGCACTCAGCACCTCCCTGCACATGTTTCTGCTGTTGAGCTGCCTCCAGACACCAGCTCCTCCAACTCTTCTTCTCCCCTTCCTTTGTTCACTAGAAAGAAACCAAGGGGATGGTCTCAATAAAAGTCATTCCCAACCAACAAAGCCGCCTCCCTGCTCTCCAGGTAAGTGCAGCCTCTGGACTTGTGGGCAGTGCCGGGACATGGCTGTGGGGCAGGGTGGGACCAGAGCAAACTGTGCAGGACAAGTGATGGGGAGAGAGCTGTGCTGAGCCAGGGGTGTCAGGACAAGGGAATGGCTGCCTTGTCACTTTATTGGAGCTGCTGGAGGCTGAAGGGACCCGTCCTGTGCTCACATCACTGCAAACAAGCAGATTTTGGCCCTGTGTGGATGTATTTACCCAATGTGTATGTAGGAACATGGGCCTGGGTTGCCTGAGCCACAGCAGTGCATATGTGCAGTGTTTGGGGATGGGAAAGCAGTGTTATGTGCCCACCAGAGAGCATGTGAGAGTCTCTCCAGAGCATGACTGTTAGAGCCATGTCCCCGTGACAGGGCCACAGCAGCCCCTCCAGGTGCAGCCCCAGGCTCTGTGCTCCCTGCTGTCACAGCAGGTGACGTGGGTCCGGATGCCACCAGCACTCCTGAGCACAGTGAGTGGGAGGAAGGAAGCAGTGGGGGAAGGAGGGCAGCTCCTTGCACCTGCTGCCACTGCGAGGCTGGGGGGGCTGTGCTGTGGCAGGGGGTGACACCTGCCTGGCTTGGCTTTTGAAGTCCCACTGAAATAGAATAGCGGGCTGGGTCCTCTGCCAAGGCTTCAGTGCAGGGTAACTGGGGTGCTAGCCTGTCTCTGGGTGCAGGAGCCAACCCCAGTGCGTGGACAGGCAGGAGTGGGAGAGGGGTTCCGAGGCAGAGGTTGTGGGCTGGATGGTGCTAGGGTGAGCTGAGGGAGCCCATGTCATTCTTTACTCAGGGAGGCTGAAGTTTCTGAATGTGATGGCAAGTGAAAACTCCTTCTTGCTCAGCCCCTGCTGTCCCCAGTCCAGCTCAGCTACCCTTGCACATGTGTTTATTAAACCCTGGCCCCTGTCTTTCCTTACCTGCTGTCTATCTGCCCTCTCTGGCTTAACCCAACCAGCTTCAGTTGGCCAGGCCAACTCAGCTCAGGGAGAAAAGCCACATTAGAGGAAAAGAAGACAATTGCTGGCTGACCTGAGGCTGGCCTGGGGTCCCAGTGCTATAGTAGCATGGAGGTATAGGCAGGTGCCTGGGCAGTGCTTGTTCTGTATCCCTTTTGTGTTTGTGTGGATGATCAGCTTTCTGATGCCATAGAGTGCTTTCAGAGCAAGCATCAGTCCTCATCCTGAGAGGAGTTTCTTGTTGTTTTTCATTGTGAGAGATCTCATGCCACAGCTTGATCCATATGCTGTTTCCTGGCAGCGAAAGGGAACCATTGTGTTGTGATGGCTCTGTGCCTCCAGCAGCACTGCTGAAGGAGGACATACTGTGGGAAATCATTTTAATGTGGAACAAGGACAGCATGGTCTATTCTACCCAGGGAGGATGGCTTTCCAATCTCTGCCTATCACATCTGAGGACAGGAGAGGCATCATCCCCTGAGAAACCCTTTTCCCCCTTGCTACATGCTGTGTTTCTTGGATAAATAACTTGCTAGGGTTGTGCTCAGGGTCATCTAAACCCTGCCTTTCACTCCCCATCCTTCATACCCTGCCTGGCTTTGCCCCCACTCTAGTCCTGACATGGTGCTCATCTTGCTGCATGTGCTGGACAGAGACAAATTCCAGCTGCAGCAGCATTTCAGACAAGAAACAATCCAGGCACCAAAGGGCAAGTGGCAGTGCAGAACACCCTGGGTGCACATGTGAGGTCAGTCTGCCCTCCTGCTGGGGTAGGTCACTCATCTATTCTGCTGCAATCTGAATCTGTTCTTCCTGAACAGCCTCCCTGGAAAGCAATGCCCATGTGTGGCAGCCACGTCCCATTTGATGCTCAGAGGCAGCAAGAGCCCAGGGATGCCTGGCTGCCTGTGGGCTTCAGGGAGTCTGAGGCCAGGGGAAGGCAGTAGGGTGGGGTGCCCCAGTGGGAGTAGGTGCTGCAGACTCCTTCCCAAAGAGGTGAGGGAGTAAAAGTGACAAGGAAAGTCCATTTTTTCACCCCTTATTGCTCCCTGAGGCTTCCACAGCCTCAGGAGGGTGGAGAATGGCCTGGGAAGCAGCAGCAGCTTGTTTCCAATTGCAGCTGTGATGAATTGTAACTTTGCCAGAGTAGCTGATGCTGAAGGAACTGAGACAGACCAAGACAGGGATGGATATAGCACTGCAGCCTTGGCTCCCTGGAGGCCTCATGCTGGGCAGGGAGTGCCCAGTTCTGGGGAAAGGCAGCACAGAGCATCTGGGGGTAGAGATGTGGCCTTCCTGGGGATCCCCAGGACATGAGACCGCAGGATGCACCACTGTGATGTCTCCTCTGTGCTCACCCCACTGCAGACCCCAGTTGTGCACCGTGTTGGTCTGGGTGGTGGCCCAGATGCCATCTGTCTCCCTCCCTCATCCACTAACCAGTGCATCTCACTACAATTCCATGGCCAAGAGCTTCTCCCAAAGCTTTGTGCATCTCCTTTCTCCTCCTCACCCAGCCTTGTGGGGCCTGGAAAGCAGCAGGGGCTGTGATCCCTCCTGGAGCAGGGACCTTGTGCCTGGAGTTACTGCTGAGGAATGCAACGTGGGGGCAGGAGCTATGCTGTGTGGCTATGCTGACTCTGGTCTGCTCTCTTTTTTGCAGATGTTCATGAGGGCACAGTTTGACTACGATCCCAAAAAAGACAACCTGATCCCCTGCAAGGAAGCAGGACTGAAGTTTCAGATTGGTGATGTGATTCAGATCATAAACAAGGATGACAGCAACTGGTGGCAGGGCCGGGTCGAGGGCTCCTGCACCGAGTCCGCAGGACTCATCCCTTCTCCAGAGCTGCAGGAATGGTAGGTGCCTGGATTTGTCCAGAAGGGCTGGATTTGGGAGTGGAGGTGGGGGCAGCGACTGTGTGTTGTCTGATGCCTTTCTTCAGGCAACAATCAGGAGTCTGGCTGAGTTGGGTAACACAGGTGTCAGTGCTGGGACAAAGAGGCAAATGTCCCCTTCATCTGCTGCAGGGTGAGCCTTTGCCTGTGCCAGCAGCCAACCTGCTCTTCTTGCCCTTGCATGCCTAAGGGAGAATCCTGCTGCTTCCCCAGGGCTTGGGGTGTCAGCTGGACCATGGTGGTGTCCTCTTCTCTTGGCAGGCGTGTGGCGAGTGTCACCCAGTCCAGTCAAAGTGAATCCCCAAGCTGTAGCCCCTTTGGAAAGAAGAAGAAGTGCAAAGATAAATACCTGGCCAAGCACAGCTCAAGTAAGTGTGAGCAGGACAATGGGCTCCATCTCCATCCTCTGGGCAGGGGTGGGTCTGTCCTCCATGGGAGTCAACCACACGTCCCAACTGTGTTGGCAGTGGAACCTTCTCTGGTCTTCCCCTAAGGTGGCCACAGCCATGTCCTCATGTAATGCACAAGGCCAGGGCTGGCTCGGCACTGAGCTCCTGTGCTCTCCTGTGGTGACAATCCTTGGCACTTCTGGCCCTGAGCTCAGAAGGCTGGGCTGCCAGGCCTCAAACCCCACAGGCTGCTAAACACGGGACATGTGGCTGCTCAGCAATTAGGGAACAGCCTGAACTGCTCCCAGAGCTGCCAAGTTGTGTCCCTGGTGGGGGAGGGAACTGCCCCTCAGCCACCCTTTCAAATGCCCTGAGCCACCAGAGATGGGTGCCTGAGGACATGCTGGCTCCTAGCCCAGCCTGCAGCTCCAACCAGCAGCAAACAAGGCTGTAAATCACGAAGATAAATAAAGCTCCTCCTGCAACAAGCTCCCTGCAGCATCCTGCTGCCTTTCCACCCAGAGCCTACTGTCCTGAGTAGAATTACTGAGCAAAAGCAGCCTTGGCTTCTTTGGCAGCTGCTGGTCCAGCTCCACAGCACCCACTCTGCCCCTCACATGCTGCTTGTTGTTGAGGCTACTGCCCTTTTCCCAAGCAGCCAAACATGGATGAGCTCCCAGCCTAGTCCTGTCTACTCTTGTCCATTTTGTCCAAGGACATGGCTTTGGTCTGACATGCACATGGTGCTGCTGGTATGGCCAACCCAGCTCTGATCATTCCACATCTTGTTTCTTCTCCCTCCCAGTTTTTGACCAGCTGGATGTAGTTTCATATGAGGAGGTGGTGAGGCTCCCTGCCTTCAAGAGGAAGACTCTGGTGCTCATAGGTAGGTCCTGTCCCAGGTGTTCTCTGCAGCCCAAGGCCTGTGTGGTGGGTCCCAGGGAAACCAGAACTGCACAAGGGTGTCAAGCACAGTTCTTCAAAACCTAGTAAGGTCTGGGGAGCTTTTCTTCTGCTTACAGCTCCTGTATGAAACATTGTGTGTGGTCTGTCATATGTGGACAGCAGTCCTGCCTCCAGTTGGAGATGGAAGTGAGCATCCCCAGGGCAGGGAGAACCTCTTCTGGGGCTGGAAGATGCCACAGACCAGCTCACAAAGCATATCCTGGGCAAGGTCCAGGCTAAGCTCTGCAATTCTCCTCAGACCCAGAGCTGTGGAGAGGCCCCTGCATTTCCTGACAGGATGCCCTGAGCCCAGCTCCAGTGTCCATCTCTCTCTCTATCCAGGGGCCAGTGGCGTGGGCCGTAGCCACATCAAGAATGCTCTGCTCAACAACAACCCAGACAAGTTCATGTACCCACCCCCATGTAAGTACAGGGTGCATTTCCTCTCACCTCCTTGATCCTGGACCTTCTGACAGCAGATGGGAGATGTTTCTCCAGCACTGTCAAACCTCTAACCTGAAGTTAGAGGACCCTACCTAGGGCACTGCAGGGCCTCTCTGCCTGTTGTCCCATGTGCTGAACCTACCTGCAGACAGCTGCAGGGCTGCTGCCACCCACACTGCAGATACCTCACTCTTCTCATCCCAGTGTCTGTCCCCGGCCTGGCTGAGTTCCCTACTTGTTCCAAGCAGGAAGATGTAAAAGAGGATTAGTACAGCCTAATCTTGAGCACACAGGGTCTCCATGCATGCTTCCCTCTGTCCTCTAGTCCTTCTAGGGGCCAGCACTCACCCTCTCCCTCCCTCCCCAGACACCACACGGCCCCAGAAGAAGAATGAGGTGGATGGGAAGGACTACTTCTTTGTCTCCACTGAGGAGATGACCCGGGACATCTCAGCCAATGAGTTCTTGGAGTTTGGAAGTTACCAGGGAAACATGTTTGGCACCAAGTTTGAAACTGTGCACAAGATCCACCAGCAGGACAAAGTCGCTATTTTGGACATTGAACCCCAGGTAGGGAGCAGGGGAAGGGCTGGACAGGACAGGGGCTGCCACCAATTGAACTATCTGGGTGCTGGCTGTGACTGTCCCTGCCTTCCCTGGTGCACTGCCCTCTGCCCTTACCAAAGGAAAAAGCCAGCAGGTCCTGGGGTGGCGTTTCCATTCCCGAGGCATGGGTGCAGTGAGGGTGTTCCTTGTCACAGCACACACCTGTGACAGCAAGGCCACAGCCAGGCTGCTGTGGGAGTGGGGTGCAGGGATCCTCTTCCAGAAGTCCACCCAGAAAGCTCATTTCCCCAACGAGGGGGGGTGTCTCCTTTAGCCCACCACTGCATCACAGGCACCACAGCAGCCTGACTGGGGCAGTGCGGGGGAGTGGGGGACAGCAGCCAGTTGGCTGTGCTTGCTCCCCACCCTGGGGAATGGCCACACTCTGGTAACTACTCCCCTCTCTCCACAGACCCTCAAGATCGTCCGCACAGCCGAGCTCTCCCCGTTCATAGTCTTCATTGCCCCAACAGACAAGGCAGAGGAGGTGAGTCAAGCAGCAACTCGGGGCTCTCTCCTTGCTCCACACCTTCTGTCTGCTTTGATCTTGGTGGTCAAGAACTCAGCCCAGGTCTGAGAAACGGGAATTCCTGCAGCTGTAGACTCTTGACTGACACCCCCCCAGCAACCATCATCCGTGCAGCATAATTAGCTGCTCACACTTGGCCGGGGAGCACAGCTCAGGACCATTTATCTTGCCATCAGCTATGCAAATGGACACGGGAACAACGGTTCCCTTCATTCTTCGCCTCATTGAGATGCTGATCTCTTTAACGTTAGTATGAATGCAGCACTGATACCGCAGTTAACTCAATCAGCGCCAAGCACAAGGCTGGCAGCCACAGGCTACCACTTGCCAAGAAGCCCCCGTGGACGCAGGGAGCAGTGCTGCCTACTCTGCCCTACCCCAGCCTGACAGGGAGGTGGGAAGTGATGGGAAACCCAGAGAGCTGTGTGCTCCTGGACTCCCAAGCAGCCAAGGCCACCTATTCCAACTTAATCAATTGGGGGTTGTGAAGCTTAAGATCCAGGTTGCAGAGAGGATATTTATGTTGCAAGTACTGTGCAGGTATTTGGAGGGCCATTAACTCGCAGAGTATTGTACAGCCTGATGGAGCAGGCTGTGGAGGGGGGGAAAGGGGCAAGTCTCACAGCAGAGAGGACCTGCTGCCCCCACCTCATGCCTGTCACCCACCGCTGCCTCCAGCCAGAGGAACAACATCCTGCTGCAGTGGGCAGGGCCAGCCCTGCTGCCAGGCACTATTTATAACCCTGCAGCTCGGCTCACTCCTACCAGGGGGATGCAGCAGTGTTAATATGACCCTGCAGAGCTCACATGACCCGGCAAAGTGCTTATTGCTCTCCCCTCTCCACCTCCTGAGAGCTGCTGGCTCTATCTATAACATAGGAAAAATTAATTTTCTAAGAATAGATGAATCTTTTCAGTAACTCTTCCAAGATGAAGGTAGTTAAGCAGTACCTTCCCACCCCCTCCTGGGGTAATTGTTGATTACATTTAATATTTGTCAGTGTTGAACTGAACACCTTCAAGACAGAAACCTGCTGTGCCTTCAGAGGTGTGGTATTGCAAATATTACATCTGTAATGTGTTTTTAGTGCTGACCACTAAAAGTGTCAGTGCTGTGGTTTATACCCAAGTGATCTAACAGAAAAGGGAAAGACACTAAGACAGGTCTGATTGAGGTCTGTTAATATCTGTTTAGATCTATTTCGTCTCTTAGTAAGAGAGATAATGATATAATATATATAGTAATTAATAATATAATCTAAGAATATGTTGAGGTCTATTAATACCTGTTTCGGTCTATGTAATCTATTAATAAGAGATATATAAGACATATTACTAGGTTACATTAGATATAATTATATACATAAGTCTATTAATAGCTACACACAGCAGAGCTCAATGAGCACTGCACCCCAAGCGATTCCCCCCTCCTCGGGCACAGAAGGTGCCTGCCTTTTAAGCTCCATTAAGAAAATATGTTGAAATTGCCTGGACCTCGTTGTTGTGAGCAGAGCTCCCTGCAGGGATGACCCCTGAGGTACCTCTATTAGCCAGGCAGGAGGGGGCTTTGTTTTTACTATCAAAATAAAGAACTACAAACCAGTGCAGAGAGGCTGGCAAAGCTCTGCCAGTTGGTGCTGTTTGGGTCAAAAGCCAGTGGGAAGGGAGCATCCTGCAGGGATCCTACCTCCATCCCCACCCGAGGCCTTGAGATGGCTACACTGCCTGGCAGACTGCTGCTCATGAACCTACTCCCTGGGAGCTGCCACAGAGTGTTTTAAAGGTATATATGAGACCAAGCAGGTCTGGCCTCACTCTAGCAGGTAATGTGATGCTCCCAGTATTACACGAAGTCAAGCAAAAGCCCCAGACACAAGTCCTGGGATCACACAACAGCTCCTGGCCTGTCAGACCAGCTGCTCTGCTATCTGGTGCTCACCACCACTTGTTTCAGTAGTGGGAGGGGGTTTTCCTGTTGGGTTGGGTCATGAAATTCCTCTCCTCTCCAGCCTTCTGAGCACTCTCCTGTTTCTTGCAGTCGGAGGCTTTGCAGCAGCTCCGGAAGGACTCGGAGAGCATCCGGAGCCGATACGCACACTACTTCGACCTCTCCCTGGTCAACAACGGGGTGGAAGAAAGCCTCCAGCTGCTGCAGGAAGCCTTTGAGCAGGCCTGCAGCTCTCCACAGTGGGTGCCTGTCTCCTGGGTCTACTGAGAGGGCATCTGACCCCATCGCTTCCCATCAACCATCCTGCAGCCATGGGGAGACACCTCCTCAGCTTCCCCCGGTCCACACACAGCCCAGCACGACTTCCTTCCTCTGCTGCTCCACGGACATGGTCTCCATTGGTTGACACACACACAGAGGGTGCCCAGATCTCCTCTCCTGGGGGAATAAAGGCAGGGCAGGGGCTGCCTGGGGGACAGCCACCTCCTGTGGCACTGCAGGGCAAGTCAGTGGCTACAGCAGAGTCCAGGACCCCCCCTTAGCTCAGAGCACAGCTCCCAGCCTCACCAGGCAAGGGAAAGCACAGTTCTGCTGTAGCATCCACCTGATCGTCTCTGCACCAGTCCCAAGGAAAGTGGCAGGATGGGTTTCCAGGAAGATGGCTCCTGGCACTGCAGGAGTGCACAAAACCGACTCAAAACCTTGCCTGCTGTCCATGAGGCTTCAGGGAAGACCACAGCTTAGGAGGCTTCACACAGATCACCTACAGCCAAGGGTTTCCTCTTAAATACCGGGAAGAGTAGGAAAAAGCAACCCAGGATTTGATGGATGTGGTGTGGAGCACCCACCCCCCCCCAGGCAGGCCTCACCCTGTGTTCTAAGGTTGGGGTTTTCTGATTCACCCTGTGCAACCATAGGTGTAAAAACCTCACTGTATTGAAATTCTCACCGTGCAGCTTGGATTGTTACAGCCTGGCCAGAGAAACTCGTCAGCAGCTGAGCAAGTCCCACAGACTAAACCCTGGAGGGACTGTTCAATGGGTAAATTACATCCAGGCACAAGTATCTGTTGCATGCAGTAGAAAAGTCTCTAAAAAGATCATCCAGGCATGTTTTTTTTCAGAGTCTAGGGTGTCTCACACTCTGTATGCAAACATGAAAGCCATCCTCACCCTGGGGTTCCTTCTGCAGGAGTGCACTGATGCACAAACCCCACCACACGTGTCTGGGAAGTATCACTGTGCCTCCTGGGCAAACCACAGCCATCGTTTAGGTGAAAATCTCATTTGTGTGTTCAGTCAGCTATAGGGGCAAGGGGAAGGTGGTTAAAAAGTCTTGTGCAATTTTTTTTAAGAATGCCAAAAAATAAAATCTATGTGCAATAGGGACCTTCGTTCTGATCCACTGCAGGGAAACAATGAGCAGCAATAAATGTGCGCTGAAACATTGCCCTGACTGGTGTTTTACCTCTTGGGCTGGGTACTTGCTCACAGATGGAGCTCTGTTCCCACCTCCCTACCTTAACAAACGCAAGGCAGGCCAGGACCAAACAGTCCCTCCAGGCAGCACGAGACCTCCAGCAACTCACTGCAGCACAGGCAGAGGAACAGAGAGAACACCCAGCTCCCACTCCGTGTGGATTTTACCAATGGGACATGTGGGCCCTTTAGCCCCTCTCAGCAATGAGAGGGCCCTGTAGTGATGGTCCATGTCACCATGACCATTTCTCTGCACCAGCACCTTCTCCAGGAGAGCAGCAGAAGCTGGGCAGAAGGGGCAGCCACACGTGGTAAGCTGCCTCCCCTCATGAACAGACTTCTGCTGAGAAGAGCCAGATGAGCAAGAAAATCATCCATTCAAAACCAGGACTTTTATTTTTATATAAAAAAGAGGAAATAAAAATGGACCTTTTTTGTTTTTTTTCTGCTCAGGTTCTGACAGCCACCAGCTCCTGTCCCCACTGCCTGTATGTATCTCCAGCACTGGAGGGGAGGATAGACAGTTAAGACAAAAGCAATGAACGAGGCTAAAGCAGAAGTCACAGAATCTCCGCAGGGATGAATCTCAGAACAAAGCAGCCTGGATCCTGCCCCATTAAAAGTGACGAAAATCCTGGCACAACACTACCTGTGACAGAGGATAGACCTTCCACCCCCAGTAGACCATTCCAGATAAGGAAATTAGGAAAAGCCTTTCTGGAAGTGCTCAAGCCCCACACCAAATGCAGCATTTTAGAAAAGCTGGCCAGTGAATGGCCAGTCACCTCCTGGTCACCCTCTGCCCCCTAGAAACACTCCCACTTCCACCCTTCAGAGCACATGAGGCATCCAAACTAGGGAAGGAAACAAAATCCCTGCAGTCCTCTTCCAACAAGTGGGTAGAGAGGAACAAAGAGCCAGCAAGAGGTACACAGTGACAGGGGCCCTGGACTTGGGGATCAGCCCACCACTAAAACAAAGCTCCACACTATAAAGCAAAAAGGAGCAATTGAACGTTTTAATTCTTTTGTGAAAAAGGTAAAAAAAAAGTACTGGATAATATCTGGGTGGACTGCGGTATCACGTAGGTAAAGCCAAGTGTGTGGCCAGGTTACAACAAACCAGAGCCCTTCAAATAATCAACCCAACTTCAAATTGACATGGGCTGTAACAAAGCCAGTCTGCCAGGCATCAATACATTCTTGTAACTGTCAGGTAACAGCTTCAGCCTTGGAAGAAAAGGAAGAAAGAGGCTGTACCAGAGCGGGGAGAAAGATTTTTCCACCCTCGGGAGGTGAAAACAGACACCAAGTAAGAGCCAGAAGCCACAGCTTCCCTGAAGATATCACTTCTATAGGCCCAGCTTTGGAGATCAAACCAGTGCAGGGACAGTCAGGCACCCTGCTCCTCTGGCAACTCTTAAAACAGGATGAAGAGGGGCACCTGAGCAGGGCAAATCCTGGGCAAACACACCTGCTCACTCATATAGACAGCAGAAAAGAACTTGGAATTTGCTGGCCCCTCTGCCACACAGCCAGTCCTCTTCTTCCCAAGGCCTCAGATTCCTCCCCCTCCCTGCTGATGAGGTCGCCTGCTTTGGATAGATCCAGTTGCTTACTCAGAGCTCTCTTCTACCTCCTTTTGCTTCTTCTTCTTCTTTTTCTTGGTGCTGGTCTCACTGATCTGTGGAGAGGTGGGAAAGGTCAGGAAGTGATCGAACAAGAAAGCCCCACTGCTCATTCCAGAAGGAACAGCCGTCCTCCAGAAGCAGTGCAGGCTTCCCAGGGCCACAATGCTCCTTCATCACCATACAAGCACTCAAGCACAGGCTGAGTGCCAGTACCATCCTCCCACCAGGGCCCATGACAGGGCACCAGAGCACAGAGATGACCTGGCAGGGACCCACCAACTGTCCCAGGGCACTGATGGCTGCTTCCCCCCATTCCCGCCCTGCTGCACATCCCCCCCCCACAAGCCCCACATCCCCTATCTCCCACCACCCTCAGCTAGTTTACAAATGCACCTCTGTAATACATGTTTCTCTGCCCTGAGAGCCTGGCACTTTGTGGACATGCACAGCAAGATGCTGATGTGTTTATCCTGGAGGTACCAGGGACAGACAGCAACCTCTCCCATGTTTGGACCGTACCATGGCAGCACCCAATCACATACCACTTCTATCTGCTCTCCCTCACTCTCAGCTGCCTCCTTGGCCTTCTTCTCTTTCTTCTTCTTTTTCTTTTCCTTTTTGCTCAGCTCCTCTGGTGGTGGGGTGGCCGGGGACGGTGGGGTCACAGCTTCATCACTTTCACTCTCTGACTTTCGCTTCCTCTGTTGGGGAACACGTTGTCAGACACACCAACGCTTTTCAACGGACCTCAGGTGAGGGGAAAACTGTGTGCAAGCCCATTGCATCTGTTTTGACTGATCCAGTCCAACTCCAGCTAACAATGCTTTGGGCAGGCAGGGTGACCTGCAGACTGTCAGTGAATGGCTCTGACCAAAAACCACCACAGGACCGAGAGGCAGGAGCAAGGTGTGTGCAGAGCATGGGAATAAAGCAAGGAGATAAAGCCCAGGGATTGTTTGGGATCCCAGCTTGAGCTGACTTGCTGCTGTATCACTATTAAATTACTTCCACCACCTGATACCAACAGCCTAAAGGGACAGGCACATATTCACCCTTCATCAGGGCCCAAAAATCCTACAGCCAGAGAGCACTGAAAATACTCACTTTTGAAGCTCTCTCCAGCTCTGAAACAGCTTGATGATCAGCAGCTGCTTCTTTCTTGGAAGTATTCCTGAAAGAGAAGATCGTCATGCTGAGTAGGACAGTCATTGGCTTGCACTGCTCTGTACAGGTACAAATCCCTGTTCCCCTCCCAAAGTGTCCATAACCCATCCCAGGAGCTGGGTGGGGAAGTTGGTATGGGGAAGACCTGCAGCCTGCACCAGGGCCAGCTGGGCTGGGCAACAGCAAGGCCTCCTCCGTTTAATTTAGCAGACTGACTCCCTCTAGAACCACAAGCACAGGCTAAAAAGGGATAACTGTCTGCTCAGGCACTTTCCTTCTGACCCTGCCCAACATCACATTCCTGGGACTGCAAGAAATGCAACTGCACTCCATGGGTCCAGACAGAGAGCAGCCTTGGGCCAAGCCTAATGTGTTCCACACTGAAACAGCAGCACCCAACCCAGCCCTTGCTGCACAGTGCTTCCCTCTGAACACTGTGCAGGAGCCACACACCCTGTACCCACCTGTAATCCACATATTCCTTCTTCCAGGAATCTGGTGTGCTCTCATTGGGCTTTCCGTGCTTGTCCAGAAGACCCTTCTGGATCATCATCTTCTTCTGACTGGCCTAAGAGCAAAGTGCAACAAGTCAAACAACAGCTCCAGGTAAGAAAAGTCCTCCCTGGAGTTTCAGCCACTCAGCCTAAGAGGAAGGAATTCAGGAAAAAAGCCAAGCCAACAACTACAGTGTTACTGATTTAACACTTTTTCGAGGACTGTCTAACAAATCACAAAAAACATTCTTTGCACAGCAGCCCAAATCTCAGACAGGAGACATCTTCAGGAGTAAAAAAGGGCTAAATTGAGGGGGAAGCCACAGCAGCAGAGTAATATGGCACTGCACAACATGGAGCTTAGATGTCTGACTGGGTTTCTATAGTTTGCATATTGACAGTGTTGCAAGTGAACCAGAAGAAAAAGCAGCTCCTTGCCCAGCCCCTCCAGAGCCATCAGCATGGGGTGATAGATGAGGGTCATCTTTGCACAGAGTGCTAATGCCATCCACTTCACATCATTTGGCTCTTTACTAAAAGAGGGCTGGTGCTGTACAGACCCGAGGAGCCCATGCCTGAACGCCTGCAGTTGCCCTAGCTGGGCCTTGAGCAGAGCTGCCCAGGCTCTGTTGGGAGGGAAAGCCTTGCTCCCACCAGCACTGTGCTGGCACAGCCCTGGCTCTGGGAAGTGCCACCCCCACGGCTCCAGAAGGCTGCAGTAAAACTACACCAAAGTCCCGAAGAAAACACAGTCACAGCTCTGCCCAAAGGGACCAGGGTCCCACATCCCAACATCTGGGCTCCCACCTCTGCCCTGGGACTGACCTCACCCCCAGGTCACTCACCTTGGGACCCAGACCCCATTTGCGGGGGTATGTGTCTCTCTCCATGATCACTCTCTTGATCTTTGCCACAACGCCATGGTCACAGGTAGAAATGACTGCTGTGGTCATCAAGGCAATGGCTGCAGAAAAAGACAGGGGGTCATTACTGCCCTGTTCAGAGGCAGCAAGCATGCCAGTCATGGATTAACCACACCACTTCCAGGCTTATCAGGGACCCACCCCACCAGAGAAAGGAATAGAGCTGCTCCTTTGTCAGCTCCCAAAGCCTTGCAGATCCAAGCTAGAGGACACTAAGCCTACCACTAAATTATGTTTTTCTTGCCAGGACCCCAGGATGACCAGAGTGCAGCAGACAGTACCAACAACAGTGGCTTAGCTGTGTTACAGCTCCCAGGGCCCCTCAGTTCCATGGGTCTGGACAGAGTATGGGCAGCACTGAGCACCATCAAATCTGTCAGCACCTGTCACCTACACAGCTTCTCTGAAGACTCTGGTGAGAAGACAGCACCCTTTTGAGTCACTGCACAGAAGCTGGCAGTTAAGGAGATGTGATGTGCCAGCATGTGATCAGACACCATCCCTCGTCCCAGTGAGGATGGAGCCCCCCAAAGAGGGGCTCCACCCCTGCCAGCACTGCTCCCCTCCTGCAGGCAGCCAGCCACACACCACAGCAGCCCCCAGTGGGACACTGGAGACTGCAGGATCTCTGGAGGCTGCACAGCACCCAGACCCTAGGACAGGAATCAGGGTGCTGCAGGAGGGCAGCACCACTGCACTCAGAGAATGGATAAACTGTGTCATCACCTCAGCAACCCACAGCTGACACACATTTCACACATCACTAATTAAACCTTCAGTGCATGGGGACTCATTTGTGGTGCATGCACTGTAACACAGTCTGTTATTTCTGCAGCTAGCTGGGCACAAGAAGAACAAGGAGTTTCATACCCAGGCAGATAGCTTCTCCTTTCGTGGTGATGACAACTATCTCCTGATTAAGCTCAATGCCATCTTCGTATCGCAGAACACCAGGCAGCATGATCTTGGCTCCATAGCAAATGGCATTAACCTTAAAATGTAGGGAACACGAGGGCTTATAAGTTACAATAAGAATTAAAATGAAGTGCCCAGAATTTTTAGCTTCCCACTGCCAGTACCATCCCAGCAGTAACATCCCTAAGTGCCAATTTATTTTGTTCACTATGTAAAATGAAGGCTTTGGAAGAAGTAATCAAAGCACCTATTACAGAAAACAGTAGGTGAGGCAGATCTCTTATAACCATCAGCATTCTCAAGTGAGGAGATCAGATTCTGTCACTTAATTTTTGGCTCTTGCATCTTACTGCTGATCTCATTGATGCCTTAAGGAGTACGCTTAATATTTTGGGGAGTCACTTCAGCTAGGTAGCTGGATAGCTTGAAGTATTAAAGGCCCAGAAAGGCTTTCAATGTGCTCAAAATGTTAGCATTCTTCTGTGTAGATAAGAGGGGTAGTAAGATAAAACATAGAGTTAGGCTTCCCAGGCCTACCAGAGGCAGAGCCTGGGTAGGGACAAGTAATAAAGAGCCATTCTGTTGGATACTTAAGGGGCGTAAGATGGACTTTGATAGGATAGTAAGATGGCTGGATACTAAGAAGGTTATAGATATGAGGAGATTGTTATTCTTTTCCTCTTTGGATCATCAGATATCACCAGTAAAGGTGTTCTTCCTCCACTTCTGCAAAGTGTGTGTTTGTCTCAATTTTCTTATCTCGCCTTTTAGACAACAAAATAGTGGCCCCTGCTAAGTTCTACACAAGTCACAACCAGGACAGCACTGGACATCACATGGCTCCTGATCCTCTGTCTATTAAATCAGCTGTACAAGTCAAGAGGACACTCTCTAGCTGTCAACAGGCACTACCTCAGGAACTCACCGCACTATCTTTCATGACAAGCCTTTTGTGTGAAGTCAGCAGCTTCTCCAGGGGCAGGATAACTCTCCTCAGGTAGCTCTCATCCTTGTTGTTGTCATACTGCCACTGTGCATCCAGCACGTCATGCATGGTCACCATGTTGTCCTGCAATGACAGAACCCCTGTGAACATTCCCACCAGCCACCAACTTGAAACAGGCACACACCCATGAAAACAGCAGAGAGTGTGCTGAAAGGCAGTGAAAACAGACACCTAACTCGAGCATCAAAAAACAACCTAAAAGAGGTAAGAATCCTTTCCACTTGTGGATTGAGGTCAGCCTGACCTGGGCTACCAGACTTCAACCTTTCTAATCTCGACAGCATTTGGATCTAGTGTATTAGGTATGTCCACGTGAAACTTTAAAATATGGCCTAACTTAAATTCCTAGGACTTCTAGACAAAGGTTAGTGAGCAGAAGTCTGACTTAACCAGCCCTTCAAAATGTAAGATGGAAAAAATTCTGAAGCAGCTGCAAGCATGCAAGACTTGAAATTCAGAAATGACCACCTGTGATTACATCTGTGGTATGAGCACAGATAGGTAGGGAAGCACTTGCACACTGACACTCCTGCTTTGCAAGAAATTAGTTAACTCTTGAGTTTGGACCAGCAGCAGGATCCATCTATGACCAGACTGAAAACACTGTTCAAGTGTCCCAAGATCACACAAGGCTGCACCTTCCAGGCTTAATCTGATGAAAGACATCCCCTGTGCTGATGCCAAGCTCACACTCCTGAACTCATGGAATTTGTGGTTTGTAGGCTGAGAAACATAGGTGACATAAAACAAACTTTTAGTCACCATGGTGCACTTCTCAGTCACTCACTGTCCCAAAGTTTAATTACCAGAACAGGAGCAACATCCTGAACTGAACTCAACACTTTGGTTACAGACCATCTACGACAAAAGCTCCCACTTTCTGGGGGCTATTCACAAACCTGCTAACACTGTAAAACTCACAATTCCAAGGAATTCTTGCAATTCTGTCAATTCCAAATGAGCTGGTTATAGCTAGAGCTGCCACTCTACCTTCTCTCCCAGGATGCCCGAGCGGACTCTGCGGAGCTCCTGCATCTGGCCCCCCACACCAAGCAGCAACCCAAGGTGGACACAGAGCGTTCGGATGTATGTGCCTGCTTCACAGCTCACCCAGAAGATACCTGGCAGGCAAGACAGGGCAGAAGAGTACTTAAGAAGACATCCAGAAATGAACCACATCCTTCAAGAGAAGCTGCATGTCCAACCCTTCACAGAGCCATCAGAATGGGGTGATAGATGAAGGTCATCTTTGCCCTGAGAGCTAATGCCATCTGATTGACATCATTTGGCTCTTCCACGAAGGGTGTGCAGCAGTACCAAAAAATAGATGGCATTTGCTACTAAGCACAACAAAATCATGCCTGAAGCAGTTACTGCTTGACAATGGGGAGGATTTAGGTTTTAAGACATTTGCCAAGAATACACGACAACTCATTCACACTAAACTTCATCATTTCTCTGCTAATTAGGAAGAAGGCAGGAAAGCCATGTTTTACCCAATCTTCTTTCAGGATCATACTCCACCAGCTTGCTCTCATAGATGGTTCTGACTCTCAGTTGTCGTTTGACAGCAGCAATGAGGGGTGGTCGCTGAAACAAGGCGCCTGTCAGAGTTTCTATTGCCTGAGGAAGGAAGGAGAAGCAATAGCTCACACCTGTGCCCTAATGCTGAAGCATCTATCTTGGAGTCCCTAGCAACTAGGACCACTTCCAAGAGTAAGAAATCACAAGGTTTATCATAATTTGCTGATGCCATATTTAACAGAACCAATCCAAACCAACGATGTGGATGCTACCCCAGCTGCCAGTGAGCACGGCCAGGCTTTTCCTATCAGGTGGCAGCATGTGATCAGACACCATCCCTCGTCCCAGTGAGGATGGAGCCCCCCAAAGAGGGGCTCCACCCCTGCCAGCACTGCTCCCCTCCTGCAGGCAGCCAGCCACACACCACAGCAGCCCCCAGTGGGACACCGGGAGACTGCAGGATCTCTGGAGGCTGCACAGCACCCAGACCCTAGGACAGGAATCAGGGTGCTGCAGGAGGGCAGCACCACTGCACTCAGAGAATGGATAAACTGTGTCATCACCTCACACACACAGCACACCTGAGCTCCATTCCTGCCCTTTCATCTCTCGTCAGTGCCCAGCACTTTGCCAGGTGCCAGCACGGCTATGAACACGTGAGACTTACCCTGGCCAGCTGAGCCTCACTCTCAATTGCATTGTGCAGCCGAACAATTCCCACATACTCTTTGCCTGAAAGAATGACAAGAGCAGTCAGGAGCAGCTGCTTGCATTTAATGTTGACCCCAAGGTCCGCACTCCTTCACAGCCACACCCCCCCCAAGGCCTGAGGACTTAACAACCATCTCTTCTAGAGAGTGCACATGGTTTATTATGGAGTCAGTTATTCTGGAAATAAACCTAAACTACGTTTATTTCTTCTCTGGACTGGTAGAGGCTGAGGCCCTAAGTTCAATTAGCAAATGAAACCCTGCCAGAAGTATTCTCACTGACTTAAAGCAGCAGAGAACAGCCCCAGAGAAGGAATCCAGAAAGACTTGTGACAGCATGGATGTGTCCTCAGTGGCTTGGAGTGATATGTACCACCCTTAAGCTCCAAGCACTGAAGAACCAAGACTGACCCTTTCAGGTACTGGAAAACTGTATTTTGTTTCCAAAAGCACTTTAAAATGTCCCCAGTAAATGGCCCTGGACAACACACCTACCTGCACTCTGCTGAGATTTGACCAGGCGTGTCGCCCTCTCAATGCACACAATGAGGCACCCAGTCACCTTAGGGTCCAGGGTGCCACTGTGTCCAGTCTTCTCCACCCGGAGGATGCGCCGGATCCACGCAACCACCTCGTGAGAGGATGGATTGGAAGGTTTGTCGAGGTTAATAAAGCCAGACCTGCAGTGCAAGATAACAGAGAGCAGGGACTAAGTACCCAGGCAAACACAACAGGGCACTAACTTCAACAATATTTGTTATACCTGCAAGAAAAAGCATTTCTGTGCAGACAGATAAGCAAAAGCCTCTCAGCAGCTCTCAGTGAGCACACATTGACCTGCTTCATGCACAACAGGTGATATATTCCATGGTCAAGGAATTCTCTCCTCCCCTGACTGCTTATCACTACCCTGCACTTAAACCAAACTCTACAAGCAGAAGGGTACAAGGGGAATCCAGCAAATAGAAAACGTTTTAAAAGTATTAACTCTAAAATAAAAAGAAAGCCCTCTGACCCTTATTGCACTCACCTAACATAGTCAGAAATCTCTCTCTTCAGAGGATTAGCACCAGAGGGAAGAGGTGTGTAGTGAGCTGTCCTCACATTTAACTTGTCAAAGTTCTACAAAATCCAAACAGAAGCAGAAGTTACAAGTCTTCTTGAGCTCACCTCACCTTTAGCATTGCTTTGCTGCAATACTTCTCCCCAGGTACACAAGATCTGATTCGTAAATGACAGAGCCACTTCCAAAATCAAACAGACCCAACAATGAAACCACAGTAATATTTTACAGAAAGATAAAGAAACAGAAACCCTGGGCTGAAATAGATGGGAAAGCAGCAGAATACGTGTCTTTACAGTGCAGGATAAACCAAATACATTCTAAAAACTCAGCACAAGCAATTTAGAAATCTACACAGACCACAAGCCATGGTCTGATCCAAATAAAAAGAAATCTGCTGAGGTCTTTACAGAGCACGGAAAACTTGTAAAAAAGGCACGTAAATTATATGGCTGATCAAATGTTACAACCCGATTTCTGCACGCAGATTTCGTGCGTTGCGAGCCACACTTGCAGTGGGGTTACACAAAGGAGCCGTGCGTGCACCTCCAGGGGCGGAGAACAAAAGGCGGGAGCAGAGATGGGCCACGAGGTTTCGCAGAACCCGCCGTACCTTCAGCAGCAAAGGCCACTGCGACGTGTCCAGCTGAGGGATCCGGGACTCGGGCTTGATGAGAAAATCCTCCGTGTGCTGGATGTCCTGCGGGGGGATGAAGTTCCCCGAGATCAGCCCAGGGCAAGCGGGCGGGCCGCGCTCCCGCCGCCTCCACGTGCGCCCTCCACGTGGCCCGGGAAGCTCCGAGCCGCATTCCCGCGCAGCGGCCGCGCTCCCTGCGGGAACGGCGCGGGGAAAGCCCCGTCCAGCCGTGCCCACGAACCATCTCACTGCCTCGCCACGGATGGGTCTGGGAGAGCCCCCCCGAGCCCGGCCATCCCATCCCATCCCATCCCATCCCCTCTCACCGCAACATCCTCATCGGGAAGCGCCCGCTTCTCCTTCTTCCGCCGCTTCTTCACGCTGGAACCTGCGGGAGCGACACGGCGGGAGTGAGCGCCGGGAGGGCGGCAGGGTCGGGAGGGGAAAGGGGTAAAGCCCGGCGGGGGGC